>JAIUCV010000594.1:0-503769 GCA_026724425.1 Erythrophleum ivorense
TTTAACTTCCTTGAATAAGGGGACATGAATATGGATCAATATGCAGCTAAGTTTATCCAATTGTCTCACTTTTCCTCCTACTTGAGACAGTTTGATGATGAGTCATGGAAGGCTGAAAAATTTGAAAGAAGCCTAAAACCGGAGTTGAAGGACAAAATTGTATCTCTATAAATCTGCAATTTTAATGAATTGATGGAAAAGTGTAGAGTAATAGAGAGGGCCATGATGGAAAGTGAGGCCAAGAGGAAGAAGACCATAGAGGGTAAGCGTGACTAAGGCATAGAGCCTATTAGAGGTGGAAGTAAGAAAGGAGCCAATAGTGGGAGTGGCTCTTGGGGTAGGAGATGACCCCCAATAAATGTTCCCCAAAGAAGGAGTATGGGACCCTCAAGAAGTACAGTGAGTGTCTAACTAACTTGCGTTAAGTGTGGGAAGAACTATGGCAATGGACCATGCCCAGTGTACTATAATTGTGGGAAGCCTAGACACTATGCACAGACTTGCATGGTGTCACAAGAGTCAGCCTCATAAGTGTTCGCACTTATATAGCAAGAGGCTAGTAGATCCCCTAATCTGATCCAAGGCACTTTACTTGTCCATAATCATGGGCACTTTACTTGTCCATAATCATGTTGTAGATGCATTGTTTGATTCTAGTGCGACTCACTCATTCATCTCTTATGATTATGTTAAGCATTTAGGTCTTAAAATTAGCTTGTTGCCATTTGAGTTATCTGTGTCCACCCCAACTGGATATTCTATGGTTATATCTGATGTGTGTTTGAATTATATTGCACAATTGGATAGCCATTGTACTACCCTTGACCTAATTTATATCTCTTTGTGTGACTTTGATGTAATCATTGGCATAAACTAGTTATCAGCCAATAATGTGATACTTGATTGTAATCATAAGACTTTTTCTTTACCTGCCAATATACCTGAAACTTGTCCTATGATTGAGCTTGCTTACATGTCTGTCGCCCAAGCCGAGAGGTACCTGAAGCGTGGTTGCCAAGGGTTTCTAGTATTCTTTTCATTATATGTTGAGGTTGATGATGGGTTGGAGGATATACCTATAATTAGAGAGTTCCTTGAAGTTTTCCCTAAGGAGTTTAGTGGACTACCTTTGGAGAGAGAGCTAGAATTTTCCATTGATTTGGTACCTAGTACAGGTCCAATTTCTAAGGCCCTATATAGAATGGCGCCTGCCGAGTTGGTTGAGTTAAAGAGTCAATTAGAGGAGTTACTTGACAAAGAGTTTATTAAGCAAGTGTGTCTCTGTAGGGAGCACCAATGTTGTTTGTTAAGAAGAAGAAGGTAGCCTTAGGCTTTGTATTAATTATAGGCAATTGAATCAAATGACCATTAAGAATAAACACCCTTTGCCTAGAATTGATGACTTACTTGACCAATTAGCTGGAACATCAGTCTTTTCAAAGATTGACCTTAGATCGGGATATCCCAACTTAGAGTCAAGGCTAAGGATGTACCTAAAACTGCCTTTAAGACTCGATATGGCCATTATGAGTTCCTAGTTATGCTTTTTGGATTAACCAATGTCCCTGCCATTTTTATAGATTACATGAATAGGATATTTAAGCCCTATCTTGATCAGTTTGTGGTAGTGTTCATTGATGACATCCTTATCTACTCTAAAAGTAGTAAAGGGCATGAAGAGTATTTAGGATAGTTCTTCAAACATTGAGAAAGTATCAGTTGTATGCTAAGTTGAGCAAGTGTGAGTTTTAGTTACTCGAAGTCAAATTCCTAAGCATATGATATCAGAACAAGGGGTAGCGGTAGATCCTAGTAATGTAAAAGCAGTGCTAAATTGGGAGAGACCAAGATAATGACCGAAATTTACAGCTTCCTAGGTCTTGCCAGCTATTATAAAAGATTCATGAAGGGATTTTCTCAGTTAGCCATGCCTTTAACTAAGTTAACCAAAAAAGACTAACCTTTTGTGTGGGATTCCAAGTGTGAAGATTCCTTTCAAGAGCTTAAGGATAGGTTGACCACCTCACCTGTGTTAGTTATACCTGACCCTAAGGAGACTTTCATAGTCTATAGTGATGTATCCAAGAAGGGATTAGGGTGTGTCTTGATGCAACAAGGTAGGGTGATAGCCTATACCTCTAGACAACTTAGGCCCCATGAGGAGAATTATCCCACCCATGATCTAGAGTTAGCAGCTGTAGTTTTTGCCTTTAAAATTGGAGGCACTACCTCTATGGTGCACAATTTGAGGTATATAGTGACCACAAGAGTTTGAAGTATTTGTTTGACCAGAATGAGTTGAATATGAGGTAAAGAAGGTGGATGGAATTCCTTAAGGACTATGATTTCTCCTTAAAGTATCATCTAGGGAAGGCGAATGTGGTCGCCAATGCCTTGAGTAGGAAATCTATTCATATGGCAATGATGATGCTTAGGGAGCAAAAGTTGATTGAGGAATTGAGAGATTTGAACTTATCCATTTCAGTACCTTCTAGTAGCCTTCTTTTAGGAGAATTAAGAATAGAAAATGACCTTAGGAAGAGGATTAAAGAGGCTCAAGAGCTAGATGAATACTGGGGAAGAATTAGAGAGTAATAGAGAGTGGTGAGGTCAAAGATTTTGACCTATCAAAAGATAGCTTGGTGAGGTACTAGGGTAGAGTGTACATACCCAAAGATAAAGAGTTGAGAAATCTAGTGTTGTCGGAAGTACATAAAAGTAGTTACATCATTCATTCGGGCACCACTAAGATGTATAGGGATCTAAGAAGAGTTTTTGGTGGCCCTGGATGAAGTCAAACATAGCAGAGGTTGTTGCTAGATGTCTAGTTTGTCAAAGGGTTAAATTAAACACCAAAGACCTACTGGTTTGTTACACCCTTTAGAGATTCTAGAATGGAAATAGGATAGCATATCTATGGATTTTGTAATGGGTTTACCTAGAACACCCTTGGGTTATAATGTTATTTGGGTGATTATAGATAGATTGACAAAGTCTACCCACTTTCTACCTATTAGAGCCACTTATCCTCTAGATAGACTAGCTCAACTATATGTTCGTGAAATTGTAAGATTACATGGTGTTCCCAATAGCATTGTGTCAGATAGAGACCTAAGATTCACATCGAAATTTTGGCGGTCTCTACAGAAGCTTTAGGTACTAGTCTCAATTTTAGCACTGCCTACATCCCTAATTAGATGGAAAGATAGAGAAAATCATTCAAACTCTTGAGGACATGCTTAGAGCTGGTGTGTTAAAATTGAAGGAGAACTGGGATATGTATTTACCCTTGCTGAATTTTCCTACAATAATAGTTACCATTCCAATATCCAAATGGCACCATTTGAGGCACTCTACGGGAGAAAGTGCAGGTCACCCTTATGTTGGGTAGAGCTCTGTGAGAGAAGTCTCTTAAGATCGGACATAGTGGATTAAACCACCACTGAATAGAACTCATCAAGAAGAAGTTGTTAGCCACCTAGAGTAGGCAAAAGAGTTATGTGGATAAGAGAAGGAGACCCTTAGAATTTGAGGTAGGAGACCATGTGTTCCTTAAGGCTACTCTGGTGACAGGTGTAGGATGGTCTATCAAGCAAGAAAGCTCAGTCCTCATTATCTTGGTCCATTCTAAATCCTTGAAAGAATAGGACCCGTGGCCTATAGAGTTGCTTTACCTCCAAGCCTGGCTAGATTGCATGATGTGTTCCACGTGTCCCAACTGAAAAAGTATAACCCTGACCCTTCACATGTCATTGAGCATGAGAATGTGCATCTACAAGATGATTTGTCTTTTGTGGTTGAGCCAGAAAGAATTGTAGACTCAAACGTCAAACAGCTACGTAATAAGGACATTCTCCTGGTAAATGTGGCATGGAAGGGACTTACTTCGAATGAAGAAACTTGGGAGACGGAGGAAGCAATGAGGAAGGATTATCCTATATTATTTGAGTAAGGTATGTCTAATTTTGAGTATGAAATTTCTAAAAGAAGAGGAGAATGTAACACCTTAAAATTAATTAAGGTGTTAATCATGAATTAAATATAATTAATAATAATTATTAAGGAATAATTAGGCAAACCATGTGAATAGAATCTAGAGAGAAATGAATTATTAATATTAGTTTGAGATTTAACTGGGTTAGAAACTCCATCTAAGCATAAATTAAATTAAGTAAGCCATGGTTAGAGACTAATGGAGGCCCAATGATTATAGGTGCAAACCTAACTTTTTATTGTGAGACTTGGCTCAAGAGAAAGAGACCACTTAGTGTAACACCATAATTTCTAGCTCATTTCATGCCTTTAGATAACTCATTTCCAAGAATCATATACATTCTCAAAGAAAAAGGCATTAAAATAATGACTGTTTTAATGTTGCGTCGAGTATAAAAATTCTATTCGGTGTCACGTGGACCATGTGAGCTCATACATCATATTCTCATATTTAATTACATGAAAATAACTCATATGCATCACCAAAAGTAGCCTACATCTTGTGGAAACCAGAAGGAGGCATAAAATACATATATTCATTTGCGGACAGAATTTCCTCATTTCTATCACCAAATTTATAAAATCATAACTAATTCTAGAAAAATAATAGTCATACATTCTTGGCCATTATAGAAATATATACATGTCTACTTTATGTTAAAAATATGTTCATACCATAACATCCAACATAGAAATGTTGGACATTCAAAATGGTCCAAAGGTCGAGCTGTCCACTGGTGCTGTTATAGAATTCTGCAAAAAAATTCAAAAATGTCCAATTAATTCCACAAAAATCCAATCCATGCAAATAATACAATGTGAAAGATATGGATGTTAGCTAGAGGGAAAAAGTAACTCCAGACCAGCTCAGGCAAGCCCAGACTTCGAAACCAAATCATACAGTACTTGAGGTCAATTGGAGCACCTAGTACTGGATAGAATCTTTAAAAATTCATATCTCCCTCTCTAGACCTCCAAATGAGGTGCTTATAGTTGGCACAAGTCACTAGGAATGTCTAGTTTCTCTATATAAAATTTCATGACAATTCAACATCATTTGAGTACTATGTGATAGATTTCATTTTTAGACCAGTATGAATAGTGACATAACCAAAACCAAAAATTTTCAAACTTTGAAAATTTATCAAATATTCTCTAAACCTCTGAAAATTCAAAAAGCTCTTAACAAGATCTAATTGAATGCCAAATTTTAGATCAAGAAAAGCTCATTTGGACACAAAGTAACATAGGGTTCCATTATGGTCAATTTTGACTCCATATAAGATACTAAAATGTCCAAATGGCTTTCTTTGGGGATTTGGCACCTCTTAGGCAAGTGTAAAAGCATAAATGAGACTTGTGTGAGCTGCCAAATGGTCTCAAACTTCATGCATCTCATTTTGGCTACTCCACTTCCATTTATGCACACTTTCATAAAACCATTCAAGAAGCCACATTGTCATACCATACTCAAAATGCATTCTAGTGGTCACATAATACATTCTCCCATTTATACATAACATATTATCATAATTACATATGTTCATAACCTCATAATACATATACATCCATTGAATACATCATTTGCCATTTATATGGCATTAAAGTAGTAAAAATCATGTTCTTGAATGTCATGCTCTCATCTTCAAGGTGGTTGGCTTCCATTACCTTGCCTACTTGGTCCACCTAGCATGTCAGAACATTGGACAGGAGGGGATGAGATTCAAAGAATCCTAATAGCTCTTCTCCTATTCAATCATACATAAAAGATGCAAACAAGTCTTATAAATGCATGTATAGTTATGTTGACATGTGTAAACATTCGAGAGGTATTTTCATCATTTGAGAAAGTCATACATAACATATAAAGGCTTGACAAGCAAGTGGATTGACCTTACCCAATTTCTTGTGGATGTTGGACTTGCCTCACCCATTTTTTAAGAGGTTTTTGGACCAACCATGCTCTTGGGAGTTAACCTCACTTTTAAAAGACTCTTTACTTTATCTCAACCAATCTTAAGGGTTTTTGGCTTATCCTCACCATGACTAAAGGTTCTTGGCCTCACCACACTTAAGCAAATCAAAACATGCATCATAAACTCATTTAGAAACATAATGCATCATCACAGTACCATGGCATATAAAATCATAATAGAATACTTTTCATGGCTTAAAACATACATACACACATTCAAGACAATGTAAGCACACATTTATGCATGAGAGAAGGTGGAGAGAGCTACCTTAGAAGCAAACACACATTTTTCTTCTTGAATCAAGGCTCGCTTTCTTGGCCTCGGTGTGGGAATGATTTCTCCTAGCCTAAACATAACTTATGAAAGCTAATTAGGTTCATGGAATTAATTCTAAGGTCACACAACTTGCTTAGATACTAACTTGACTTATTGATCCCTTTATGTTTCTAAGAAAGCACCTAATGAAGCAATACCCCTCAAATAAATTCTAGGTTATATTCTTTCCTTTCAAATATGATTCTTGACTCTTTTTAAGCCTCTTGGAGTCATCACACAATTAAAACTAAGAGCCTAACTACATGTTGCTTCTTTAGGTCATATTATGGAACATAAAGAACCATCTCACTTTCTATTATTTCTAAATTTTTCCCAAGGCTTCCTCTCATATTCATTCATCATATATGACTCAAAAATGGGCTTAAAAAAATTTAAAACTATCCCTAGCTATGCTATCCCCTCTTGCGAGAACCTATGGAAAGTTTTAGGCTTCAAGGATTTTACTTTATTTTCTTGATGGAGGAAGCACATGGGGAGACTTCTAGAGATCTTAGGAGCTCATTAAAATACTTAATTAGGCATAGGAATTAAGAGATTAAATCAGATTTTGGAAGGAACACTTGAAACCCTAGAAATTGCATCTTGAATTTTCATGATTTTTTGTTAATTCTCTTTACATATTCTTAATCTCCACACCTTTTTTCTTAAGAATCACCCTTGGTTCTGCCTAACAATCAAACCCTCCTAGGGTTTCATGAGTGGGGCGAAATGGTGGAGGAGCGAGGGTAGCAATCATAGAAGAAAAAATTACCTTGTTTTCTTGCTTTTTCTCACTTGAATCTTACTTTCTTCAAGCTCCTCTCTTCAAATCCAATTTTTTCTCTTAATTTCTCCCTTAAAACAAATTTGTAAACTTTATTTTAATCAAAGGAAACAAAGAAAAATGGAGGAGAGGAGGTTTGGATAGAAGAAAGTATGAAAAACTATCAAAATTCCATACATTTTAGCTTGAAATTCTCCTCCTCTTCTTCTTCCTCTTGTGTGCCTCATCCTAGGGCTTCCTTCTATAGTTTAGGGCAGAAACATATGAAGCTACATGAGGGTGAGAGTTGGGCACCACCTATATATATAAAGGAGGAAGAAGAACATTTCAAAAATTTTCATTTTGCCCTTCATTCTTAGTATTTTCTTTTCTAATTTGTTTAGCTCCTTTTTGAGAACTATCTTTTCCATTATGAAATTTGGATTCCCAATTTAGTAAAATGTCTTTGGAATCACTCAAATTGAAGCTAAAACCTTCCCGAATGAATCCGTCAAAGTTTAGGTACACCGATGTTGGAAAATATCCACCGAAGGAGCTTTTAGCTGTCCTAGGGCTTTCCATGGTTTTCAAGGCCTCTGAGAACCCCAAAAAACTCAAAACTTTTATTTAAAAAAACCCTCCTGTGTGAATTTCAAAATTTACTCAAAATTGTGAAAATACCATTACATTTCGTAAGTTTTTCGTAAGAAATTATTTTTTCATTCTAGCTCCATTTTTCTTTCCGTCTGAGCCTGGGATTCTCATTTTTAGGAGTCTAGAATGCTTTCCAAATTTTTTGAGACCTAAACTAATTCATTTTGGAGGACTTCCTTTTATATCTGGTGAATTTCATTCGTTAACGAAGGAACTGTATGTTACGTTTCTCATGTTTTCTCTTGTTTTCAGAGAACCGGGTATTACACTTAGCAATGGCCCAATTTGGTTTAAGGAAATAGGAGCCCAAGACCCAATTTACATGAACCCTTATAATTGGCCTAACATTCCTTATGCAGATGCAAACTAAATGGACTCTTGAAAACTTGACCCAATCTAACTAAAAATCTACACTCTTGTAGGTGGTCCAACAAATTAAAACCTTAGCCCAGCAACTAGTGGGAGCTCAATAGGTCCTTGGGCTGATGGGTCAACCCATAACCTATTTAGGACCCAACTTAAACCCTAAAATTAGTTTAGCCACCCCCATTCTGCAGAACCATAAAAAATACAAGAAGCAAATTCGGATGTCCCTTGGAGGCTAGGTTTCTCACCACCTTCTTGGCCCCATTTCTCACTTTTAAAGTCAAAATAAGCCAAGGTGAGTGTTATATAACTTAATCCTCTTATCTTTCTCTTCAATTTGACCTGATTGACTTTTATTTTGAGCACCTTCACTATAACCAAAATCTAAAAATGTGTTTTAGGTGTTTTCATGGTGAAATTTCATAAGTTGAGGCTAAGGGTGTTTTTAAGCAAGTATAAACTCTTCATTTTGATGCTTTCTCTGCTAGTTAGAGACCCCATTAATTGATTTATAATATGGGCTCAAATATCCATAACATAAGTGATATTTTGAAGTTTCTGAGCTAGGGAAGGCAAAATCCAAAATTAAGTCTCTTGGTGGTTGGGTAAGTGTCCCTTAGGCAAGTATTGATGGATTAATTCTTTGATTATTGGGTTGTTGCCATAATTGATGAATGGGGATGGTAATGGACTTACTTAAAGTGGTAATTTTCTGATGTAGTGATTATAGGAGGATTTCGGCACTATTGTTAGCTTCCCAAATTGGCTACAAGTGACATAACCAGGGATTATATAATTCCATGTATATATCTACTTTAATTTGATATTTGCTGCACATGAAAGACTTGAAATGCTAAATGAATGAATTGGCTATTTATTGTATTATGTTTGGATCATGTAAGTCCAAGGTGGAGCTATGGTGCAGCTGCCACCCATGCATATGCTTTAATCAAGCATCGGGATCAAACCCCAGATGTATTGAGCGCTGGTTGTGCTCATTATGGAGTAGGTGTTGTGGACGGACCTCTCCCAGTGTTATTAGCCTTTAACATGTGGAAATGTGATTACTAGTATGGGATAGTAATCCTAGTTACCTAATTATTTTATTTGTTGATATGACTAATATAATTATAATGCTCATTTTGATTTATGCATATATGTTAATTAAATTGGATTATATGAATGGAAATTACCTTGGTTACTAAGATTTGCATCTCATCCCGTTTCATAGGCTAACTATTTCAGGTGAAGGTCCTTCGGGTAAGGATAAGGGGAAGCAAGTGGATGAAAATCCATAAGCTCCAACCATGTGTGGGGGAGGCTACACTTGGGCTAATTTGAGTAGAGTAGATGCAAATTTTACTATTCTTTTATATAGCATCATCATGTAATCATATCGCCAAGTGTAAGAGTTTGTATTTTGACAACATAAAATGTATCTATTAAGGTGTTAGGCCTCATATTAAATGGATATTTGATGTATGAGTTTATAACATCTGACGTAGAACTTTGTGGATCCTATGATATGGTTTAATTTTTGGAAATGTAATCATGTGATATATTGGATGTCGACTTAAGCTAGTGATGCATGGAACCTTTAATAGTATGTGTATTTGAATGACAATTGTTGGTAGTTTATAAATCCTTGCTAACACTAATTCATGAAATTGCCATTATAGGATAAATGAATGAGTTGGAAACAACACTTAACTCTTGTATGGGTAATGATAGATTAGTTAGGTGAATCAAGTAAATAAATACCATTAGAGTCTCACAAATTAAGGGAGAGTAGTCCTAGAGTGCCATTAGAGGGAGAGTTGGAGTGTATGGGATGAAATTTGAGAGTTAGAAGAATAGAGGGGAATTGGTCACGGCCAAAATGGAATTTTTCACAGCCAAACGTGACGAAGTTTCCCAGGGAAGGAAACAAAGAGGAATTGGCTGTGGCGAAGAGCTATGTTAACTGTGGCGAGATGTGAGAGGCAAGTCTAGTGGTGTTCCAGAGGGTAATTCACCATGACAAAATGGATATTTGGCCGTGGTGAAATGGGGAATTTTGTGACAGGTGATCTTGAGAGCAATTGGCTGTAGTGTGAGAGTATTTAGCTATGGCAAAGGTATTCAATTCCTCATAATGACCTAGAAACCTTAGTTTTCTCTATGGAAATGTTAAGGAATAAATTAGGAACTCTTGTAAAAGATTCTTATGAGTTAGAATTAATAGATAAAAGGATTAAAGGCTTATAATTGTGGGTTTGATTCCCTCATATTCATAATTGATTATGAGTAACTAATTAATTACTTTAACAACATTAAATTTTAAATTTCTCCACTTTTTCCTAATGTAAGTAATCAAAATGACTTCAAACCTTAAATTATGACTATTTATCGTGTCTTTAATCCTAATTATCATGATTAGAAGTTAGGGTCGTCACATGTTAATCATATATGAAGATACAAATCAAAATCATAGGCACTTGTTAGGAAACAAGGTGCTAGATCGACCTATCATGAGATAACTAGATGGATCAAGTCATAAGTGTATCTTATATATAGCCATGTCACTGAACCCTCAAACCTAAGTTCACCATAGATTCCTACATAAGGAACATTGTACTTTGACATAGTCAAAAGTCACTTTTAACCAGCTGATCATAAAGGCTATGATCGGGCATAGTGAAATCCATGTAAAGGAAGATGAGTGGTTAAGATGAAATTTGTCCCTCTTATTACTAGAAAGATATCTCTGGGCCTTTCGATAAGTGAGACTGACAAATGCATGACCATGCTTGGATGGAAGGGTTTTCCATTTATTTTGTTAGTCTGCTCAGAGATCGAGAAAGTGATGGTCAAGTAAAATAAGGATGACATTTCAATGCCTCATACTTGACCTAGATATCGTGTGACAAAAGGGTTATGACAAGGTTATATGATAAGTTGTATCAAATCACCGATCCTCATATGATTTAAGTAATCACATTGTCTTACTAGAGGCCATTTGTGACTTGTGGGTAGAATAGCATTATTGGCCCACTGCCAACATCATATGGGCCTACAAGGCCGCACACAAGAACGGACCAACTTGAGCTAAAATATCCAAATTCATTGAATCTAAAAATGTATCTAGATTCAATGAATGTAATGTTCAATTTAGGGTGATGGAATTTTATAAATATATTTGATATATATATATATATATAATTTGAAATATATGTATCATCTAATTAATTTAAATAAATTAGTTTTAAATTTAATTCTATATAATATATTTATATTTAAACTAATGTGATAATTTAAATTTAATCTACGTGATAAATTAAATTTAAATTTAGTTCTAAATTTAGATTAAATAATTAGTTTAAATTTATTCTCTAAGATATATTTAAATTTAAACTAATATGATAATTTGAATTTAATCTATGTGATAAATTAAATTTAAATCTGGTTTTAGATTAAGATCAAATAAATTAGTTTAAATTTATTCTATAAGATAGATTTAAATTTAAACTAATATATTTAATTATAATCTAAATTAATTTAAATAATATATTTAAATTAGTCAAATCTATCCTAAAATCCTAACATACCTCTATATATAAAGAAGTTAAGATTTTTTTAAAAGGATAATTTTTTTAGAAAGCTACCTCCCACCCTAGAAAAGAAAAAGCGTACTGATGCTTAAAGAGATAAAAGAAGAATGTCTTCTTTTATTGAATATACGAACGTTCGTGTTTAGTGGTAGTAGCACACCATTTGAGTTACATTGACTATTCATATGGATACCGATAGAGAAAATGGGTCTAAAGCATCAATTCTTGAGATCCGACAGTAGAAAGAGAACCTGAAGAATCATGTAATGAAGGTAAAATTCTGTAACCTTATTCTATTTAAACAACATTGACGAATCCATGGGAGGGATTAGAATTCATTTTTTTAAAATTTCTGCTTTGCATATTCCAAGAATCCCAACAGTGGTATCAGAGTCACATCAATACTTGTTTAAATTGAGTTCTTGAGTGAAATTTTCATAAAGCTTTCACCTTTGTTATAATTTTGCTTCACTTATATGTGATATAAAATGTTGCAATGTGAAATCTTCATAAAGTTCTCTCCTTTTTATATTTTCAAATGATTCCTTCCTATCACATAAAGTTAGTATATATGAATATGAGATATATGAACCATAGGCTAGTCAATTAAATCTTAATCAACGTTAATTAGATTAATCTAATTATATATATATATGATATATGTATGCAAATGAATATAATGCTGATTGGATTATTGAATCTGATTTCATATATGTGATATATGTATATGAACGAATATAACGCTGATTGGATGACTATCTAATCTTAGCACAACATAATCTAATTTAAGACTAAAATCACAAAGTTTATAGCTTTTTCATGAGATGTTTGGTATATATGTATTGCGATTTGTTTGTTTAAATTATATGGGTATGGTGCATGATATAGCCCTAGGAATCTATTATGGTTTGTAATTTTAAATACAGTCTGCATGTCGTGCCTTTCTCTTCATTTTGGATGCACATTCTCTTCTCATCTCACTCCCCTCGAATGTACAATCAAGGTTTCTTTATGTATATAAATTTTGTTAGATGGGCCATATTGTGACACATTTATGCTTTATGATGAGCTCATTCACATATATATGTATAAGATGCTATTGTAGTATATGATCATGCGATGATTAAATATAAATGAATGACAATAAAATAATAAACCCTTGAATCAAATTTTTAAGTAACAATGCCATCTATTTATGAACACCTGTCAAGGCTTTGATCGCCTAAATGTAAGATCCACTAAAGTGGGATACACTTAGGTTATCTTAGTAAGGAAGCTTGGATAATGGTAATACACATAGGGTTCATAATGGTTTGACGTAATTGAGACTATCAAAATGGTTTTGAGTCTCAAGGTATTAGATAAGATTAAACATCCCGGATCATATGATGACAGGATCCCATAAAGATCTAAGAGTTACATATGATGTAATTGGTAAATGAGTTACCTACTTAAATAATTTAATTTAAAACATCTTGCCAAAGCAGACTTACAATTAAGTGAAATATGGGTCTTAGCTTGCTAAACTAAATTAAGGGTTATTTTTAGTGGGAGATAATTAACTTAACTTTGCATATGTTTGTTGTAGAAAAAAAATGTCAACAAATAACTCTGCTACACTATCATTGCAATCTGTCCTTGAAAAGGATAAACTCAATAGGACTAACTTTCTTGACTAGTTCAGGAACTTGAGAATTGTTCTCAAATAAGAAAGAAAGTTATATGTCCTAGATAAACCCATTCCTGAAGAGCCTACAACCAACACTCTAAAAGCTCAAGGGGATGCCCACACTAAGTATCTCAATGACTTTGTGAATGTAGGATGCCTGATGTTAGCTACCATGGTCCCAAAACTTTAAAGAGATTTAGAACATATGAAGGCTTATTAGATGATTGTGCATCTTAAGGAAATGTTCCAACAACAGGCAAGGCAAGAAAGGTTTGAAAGCATAAAGGCCTTACATTCCTGCAAAATGACTAAGGGTGCATTAGTTAGCCCTCATGTTTTAAAGATGAAAGGCTACATTGATCGCCTTGAAAGGCTCAAATTTCCCATGAGCTAGGAGTTAGCTATAGATATGATCTTAAACTCACTCCTGGAAAGTTATGACTAATTTTTCATGAACTACAATGTGAATAACATGGAGAAATCAATTTCTGAACTGCATGCAATGCTTAAAACTGCTGAGCAAAATATCAGAGAAAAGCCAAGTAGTGTTTTAATAGTTCTGAAAGGAAAATAGATGAAAAAGAAAGGCAAAGGCAAGGGTAAAGGAAAGGGAGAGGGCCCAAACAATAAGTCTAAGGAAAAATTCAAACCCAAACCCAAGCCTAAAGCCAAGAAGGTAAAGCCTCATTAGGAAGGACTTTATTTCTTTTGCAATGAGCCCAATCACTGGAAGAGGAATTGCAAGCTCTACCTGGAAGATCTAAAGAAAAAGAAGAATAGTAGGGCTATTTCTTTTGGTATCTATGTTATAGAGATTAATCTTTCTACTTCTTCTACATAGGTGTTGGATACTGCATATGGTTTTCACATTTGTACAAATGTGTAAGGTCTCAAAAGGAGTAGGAAGATGAAAAAAGGTGAAATAAACCTATGAGTTAGAAACAGAGCAAGAGTTGTAGCTTTAACTGTAGGCACTTATGAATCAATTTTGCCTAATGGGCTTTTGTTAATCTTGAACAATTGTGTTTATGTTCCTACTTTGAGTAGAAACATTATTTCACTTTCTTATTTAGATAAGGAAGGTTTTACTTTAATTGTTTGAAATAATAAATATTTTATTTATTTTAATGACATCTTTTATACAGATGGTGATTTGCATGGTGGTCATTATTTCTTAAATCTAGAAGCTCCCAATAATGAAAATATTTATAATATAACTACCAAAAGGATTAAGTCAAATGATTTGAATTTGACCTACCTATGGCACTATCATCTAGGCCACATAAATGAAAAACACATTTCAAAACTCCATCAAGATAGACTTCTCAACTCATTTGATACTTGCGAATCTTGCTTATTAGGAAAGATGACAAAGGCACCTTTATTGGACATAGTGAGAGGGCCACTAATTTATTGGGTTTAATACATACCGATGTATGTGGTCCACTAAGTACCACTGCTAGAGGTGGTCACTAGTACTTCATTACTTTTATAGATGACTTTAGTAGATATGGATACATCTATTTAATAAGACACAAATTTGAATCTTTTGAAATGTTCAAAACCTTCCAAAATGAGGTATAAAATCAACTTGACAAATCTATTAAAACACTTCGATCTGATCAAGGTGGTGAAATTTGAACCAAGAATTTATTGACCATCTTAGAAACTGTGAAATTGTCTCACAATTAACCCTGCCAGGTACACTATAATGGAATGGCATTTTTGAATGAAGGAATCGAACCCTATTAGATATGGTTTGATCTATGATGAGTTAAATAGATCTTCTACCATCCTTTTGGGGCTATGCATTAGAAACTGTTGCATTCACACTAAATTATGTTCCATCCAAGGTGGTTGAAAAAACTCTATATGAGCTATGGACTGGGAAGAAGCCCAGTTTATTTTTTCATAAAATTTGGGGATGCGAGGCATATGTTAAGCAACAAACTTCAGATAAGTTAGCACCCAAATCTATAAAATGCCTTTTTTTGGGGTATCCTAAGGAAACTAAGGGATACTACTTCTATAATCCTAATGATAATAAACTGTTTATTGCTCAAAATGGTATCTTTTAGAAACATAATTTATCTCTAAAAGAACTAGTGGGAGTAAGATACATATCGAAGAAGTTCGAGAGCCACAAAATTGTATTGAACCAAAGATAGAAAAATGAGAAGACTCACAACAAGTTATTGAGCCTACTAAAGTAACACAAGGCCCACAAAGGTCTGATAGGACATGACGTTAGCCTTAAGGATATAGATTTCTCATAACTAAAAGTCGTGATATGTTGCTAATTCATTAAGATGAACCAACTACTTATCAAGAGGCTGTAGTGGGATCAAACTCTGATAAATGGCTAAATGCCATGAATTTTGAGATGCAATCCATGTATGATAATCAGGTATGGACCTTAATTGACCCATCTGAAGGTATAAAACCATTGGATGCAAATGGGTTTTTAAGAAGAAAACTAACATGGATGGCCAAGTGCATATCTTCAAAGCATAATTAGTTATAAAAGAATTCAAACGAACTCATGGTATAGACTATGATGAAACTTTTTTGCCAGTCGCCATGATTAAATCATTCAAGATCCTTTTTGTCATTGCAATATACTATGATTACAAGATTTGGTAAATGGATGTCAAAACAACATTCCTTAATAACAAGCTACTTGAGGATGTGTACATGACAAAGCCTAAAGGTTTTATATGTCTAGAGGATTCTGGGAAGATTTGCAAGCTTTAAAAATCTATTTATATATTAAAACAAGTACCTTGGAGTTGGAATCACCATTTTGACGAAGTAGTCAAAGAGTTTGGATCCGTCAGAAATGTTAATGAACCTTGTGTTTACAAAAAGGTTAGTGGAAGTATAATTATATTTCTAGTGCTTTATATTGATGACATCCTACTCATTAGGAATGACATTCCTACCTTGTAGAATGTCAAGACTTGGTTAGGAAAATGTTTCTTGATGAAAGAGTTAAGAAAAGCCACTTACATCCTAGGGATTAAGATCTATAGAGATAGATCTAAGAGACTAATCAGCCTAAGTTAGAGCACTTATATAGATAAGGTATTGCATAGATTCAGTATAAAGGATTCTAAGAGGGGATACATACCAATGTCTCATGGCATTAATCTTTATAAGAGTCAGTGTCCTAGTACACATGATGAGTGAGATTGCATGAACAAAATTCCATATGCTTAAGCCATTGGATCTATTATGTATGCCATGTTGTGCACTCAATCGAATGTCTCATATGCCTTAAGTATGACTAGTAAATATCAATTGGATTTAGGTGAGAGTCATTAGACTACTGTCAAGAATATCCTGAAGTAGTTAAGAAGGACTAAAGATATACTCTTAGTATATGGAGGATTAGACGATGAGCTTGTTGTAAATGGTTACACAGATGCAAGTTTCTAATCTGATAAGGATAACTCTAGATCATAATCAGGATTCGTATTCTATTTGAATGGTGGAGCAGTTAGTTGGATGAGCTCCAAACAAAGCACTGTGGCTGATTTTACAACAAAAACTAAGTATATAACATATTAAATACAGCTAAGGAAGCTATTTGGATTAAGAAGTTCATCATAGAGTTAGGGGTGGTACCTACCATCTCAAATCCATTAGATCTATTTTGTGACAACAATGGTGTAATAGTACAGGCTAAAGAGCCTAGGTCACATCAAAGAACCAAACACATACTCAGGCGATATACCTCATTAGAGAAATCATTGATAGGTTGATATAAGGATATGCAAACTATCAACTGATGACAATATTGCTGATTCTCTTACTAAGTTGCTTGCACAAGTAAAGCATGAGCGTCATGTTAGGTCAATAGATATTGACATATTAACGATTAGGCCTAGTACAAGTGGGAGATATTGGAGATTGTGCCCTAGGCTAATTTTTGTATTATGTATATTGTATTTCATTAAGAAAAAGGAGTTTCTCTTTTATTACATTTATTATATTTTTTGCATGTTTACTATAATAATAATATCCTTGGATAAATTATATTGATTATCCTAAATATCCTTAGTCAATCAGCTTTGTGGAAACAATGATGAACTAAGTCTTGTATGATTTTGATTGATGATTATGTGTTAATCATGTATGAAGATACAAATCAAAATTATAGGAACTTGTTAGGAAACAGGGTGCTGGATCAACCCGTCATGAGATAACTACATGGATCAAGGCATAAGTGTATCTCATATATAGCCATGTCACTGAACCCTCAAAGCTAAGATTGCCATAGATTCCTACATGAGGAACATTGTTCTTTGACATAGTCAAAAGTCGCCTTTAACCAAATAATCATAAAGGTTGTGATCAGGCATAGTGGAATCCATATAGAGAAAGATGAGTAGTCAAGATGGAATTTGTCCCTCTCATTAGTAAAGAGATATCTCTAGGCCACTTGATAAGTGAGACTAAGAACTGCAGGGCTATGCTTATATGGAAGGGTTTTCCATTTATTCTATCAGTCTACTCAAAGATTAAAAAAGTGATCCATGCCTCATACTTGACCTAGATATCATATGACAAAAGGGTTGTGATAGGGTTGTATGATATGTAACACCCCAAAATTTATTTAAGACTAATTATGGCAATTAAGGAGTAACATGGATTAATTAGCAAAATTTGCTAAGAGGGTGGGCTTTTACTTTGGGCCATATAGAAAACTTAATTGAGTTTTAGACTAAACGTAAAAGCCTAATTATGCCATGAGCTTAGTAGGAAAGCCTAATACTAGTCATCTTGTGGGCTTAACTAAAATTTTTTGGAGAGCCCAAACCTTATTAGTGAATTTAAGTGAGACAAGAGCCCATTTAGCCTTAGCCCAAATTTAGGGAAGTAAGGCCAATTAGGTCTTGGGCTATTGGATTAACACACTCCATCCCTAACACAAAAAATAATAATAATAATTCTGCAGCCCAAACTAATAAACCTTAGCCTAATTCTAAAAATAAATCAGACTATGGATAATATTTGGGCCTAATGATTATAGGTGCAAACTCAAAATAAATGGACTCTTGAAATTTGGCTTGACTCAACTATAACTTTGAAGCCCAACTCATGAGACTTAGCCCAACAAACACTAACCTTTGAACCCATTAGAATTTGGGCCTTAAGGTCAACACACTTCACCTTAATTCAAAGTGTTCTGCAGCCCACCTCACCAAATAAAGGCCCAATGACTAGAAATGAGTCTAAATGGACCTTGGGCTGATGGGTTGGCCTATTTCCCCTTAATAACCCTAAAGGTTCAGTAGCCTCCCTCCCCATTCAGTAGAAAACACAAGAGGCAAGGGAGAAAATTCGGAGGTTTAAGGGAGGCTAGGGTTCTGCCAACATTATAGCTCCATTTTTGACTCCTAGAGGATGATTTGGCCAAGGTGAGTTATGTATAACTTAACCCTTTCATTCTCCTCTTTATTTTAGTCTAATTAGTTTCTGGTTTTGGACATTTCATCTCTTTCTCAAATCTGAAACTTGGTGTTGGGTGATTCCTTGCAAGATTTTTGAAGTTTGGAGTTAATGGAACCATGGGGTAAGTGTTTGCTTTCATTTTGTGATATAATCTTGCCCAGATTTCATGTTATAAGTTGACTTTGTTATATAGCTAATTCCATGTGCGAAAATGGAGTTGTTGTGACAACCCTATCTTCTAATCATTATAGTTATAGCTAAATACAAGGTTTATCAATTAATGATCAAGGTTTTAGGTCATTATATTTTACCGCATTACGAAAATGTGAGGGAATTTGAACCTTGATGTTAGGGTCGTCACCCTGCCACCTCAACAAAATAAAATGTGCATAAAAGAAATCTTACTACCATAAGAGACTGATGATTCAACCATTCGTTAGTTTCAACACTCAATAACCTCCCGGCTTGTAATCTTGTATCATTCTCCTAATTCCACAAATCGCCGCGGCGAGTTGGACCTTCGCTGCGACCAACCTATGTGGCGCCGCAGCGGAAATGCTTCTTGGAACTTCTACTCGACTCCCAGAATTCTCGCCTCGGCGCAATATATTCGCGCCGCGGCGAGTTTTGCCTCTGTCCAACAAAAATTTTAATTTTTCAACTCATGCCGCGGCGGGTTTTGGTTCTGTTACTCCCCCTGGGTGAATTTTTCGCTTCGCGCCGCGACGAGGTTCGTTGCGCCGCGGCGCCTTTCGGCTCTGTCTCCCCTTTGGCCGCGGCGAAGCCTTCTTGGCCGCGGCGCGATTCCCTTCTGTGACCATATTACCCGAATTTCGCCCTCTACACTCCAATTCTCACCTTAGCAATACTCTAGGTCCACCTATCCTTGTTTTAAGTGATCCTAATGGTGTTTATCTACCCTATTTACCCATCAATCCATCCATTACCATTGTGTAACTCAAATGTCACTTCCTACTTGTTCCACTAATTCATACCATCACATTCATAATTAAATGGCAGTAAGAACACATGCATTAGCAATAATTTACATCCCATGCACATTCCATAGATATTCCATTCAACAATAGCTTACCTCTAAGACATCATATGTCTACAATTTCCCATAAGATGATCCATATCACAATTTCAGCAGAACTACATACATATATATAATGCTATAAGTTCATACATTGATATTCCACTATGATGTGCTCTAAATCCTTAACGGTTACATTTCAATCAAGCAAAATATAAACGCCTACACTTGGCAACATGATTACATGATGATGCTGTGTAAACTAATAACAAAAATTGCATCTATCCTACTCCACTCAAACCAAGTGTAGCTCCCCACACCCGGCCTCAGCTCATGGGTGTTCATCCACTTGCTTACCCTTATCCTTACCCGAGGAACTTTCACCTGAAATGTTAATCCCATGAAATGGGGTGAGATATAAATCTCAGTAACTAAGGCAATTCCATCATATACTCCATATTAATTCACATACATGTATAATTTCACATAAACACCAGCAGTAGACCATTCACATCAGTAAATGAAATAATTAGGCTATCATGATTACTATCCCATACTAGCAATCACATTATCGCATGTTAAAGGCCATTAACACCGGAGAGGCCCGTCCGCGGCACCTACTCCCTATTGAGCACAACCGGGGCTCAGTGCATCTGGGTTTGATCATAACCCGGTGCTCAATCGTAGCATATGCACGGGTGGCAGCCGCACCACAGCTCCACCATGGACTCACAAGGTCCAATCACAATTCAACAGATAGCCAACCAATTCATTCAATATTTCAAATCATTCATGTATAGCAAAATATGAAATTAATATAGATATATGCATGGAATTAATGTAAACCCAGTTACCTCACTTGTAGACACTTGCAATAATCACCAATGGTACAGAAATCCCCCTATAACCATAATATCATATAATTACTACTCTAATTCATCATTAATAATCATAATTAGTACCCAAGGAATTTAAAATGTCAATGACTACCCAAGAATCATTTACCCAGCCACAACAAGTCCCAATTTCGGATTTAAGTTTCCTCCACCAGAAAACTCAATATTCCACCCAAAATCCTAAGCAAATTCGTACATAATTAATACCCATTTTATAAATTAGCTATGGGGGTCTCAAATTAACAATTAAAGCATCAAAATGGAGGGTTTAAACTCACCCAAGGTCAGCCCTAATCCCAACCTACGAATTTCATCAAGAAAACCCCCAAACACTTACATTTCAGATTTTGGGTAAAATGAAAATGCTCCAAATGAAAAACTAATCGGGCCAAATTAAAGAGAAAGATGAGGGGATTAAGTTGTATAACTATTACCTTGGCTGAATCTTGCTCTAAGTATGAGAAAATGCAGAATTTTGGTCCCAAACCCTAGCCTCCTTCTCCACCTCCGATTTTGCCTCTTGAATCTTATGTTTCAGCAAGTGAGAAAGTGGCTGGGGTATTAGGGTTTCAAGTGGGCTTAAGTTGGGTCAAAGTGGGTCATGGGCTGCTCCAAGATCCATCTCCACTTGGGCTTCAGATTTTTAAGTCTGTTGGGCCAGTTTAGAGGTGTTGGGCTGCAGAATTTACTCGGCCAGTTTTTATGCATTTGGGTTGCTGAAATTTAATTGAGTTTGGGCCAAGTTTGAGAAGCTCAAGAATGTGGATCTGCACAAGGATTATTGGGCCACTTAGAAGAGTCTATAAAAGATAAATCTTGGGCCTCCATCCCACTAAACTATGTTAGGTCTGCACAAAATCCATTGGGCCCCCATTAACCTCTTCTTATGATCTATTAATTTAGGCCTAGATAGAATTTCTATCCCAATTAAATCTCAAACCCATATTAATAATTTATCTCTCTAAAGTCTCCACTCACTTAACTTGCCCAATAAGCCATATTAATTACTCTTAATTAATTCTAATCCATGATTAACACCTTAATTAATTATGGGGTGTTACAGTTGTGGGGAGTGAATCATGGTGAGCATTGACGTATGGACCTTAAATGGTGCAATAGATCATTAGGAAGCTTAGGTAAGAAGTTCTCAATGATTTCTTATTAAGAATAATCTGTGGATATGGAGAATTTCTTTGCTAATAATAGTTAAATGATGATAATCATACTTATGCTAGGGTTCGTATAATTTAGATCATGGTGATAGCTAAAGGAAGAGTAATTAGCTTCATTGAGGTAACCGGGGTTAATTTCCTAATTCCATGTATATGTTCATGTTTATCTGTTATTGTTTACATATGCTTGATTTTGAAATGCTAAATGATTAGTTGACTACTTGAATTGTTATTGTGATCGGACCTTGTGAGTCTATGGTGGAGCTGTGACAACCCTACCTTCTAAGCATGGTAATTATAGTTAAATATGCACGATTAATAGTTAATGATCAAGGTTTGGAGTCGTTACATTTTGTTACATTATGAAAATATAAGAAAATTTGAACCTTGATGCTAAGGTTATTACTAAACAACCACAACCAAAACAAAGATGCATAAAAGAAATCATACTACCATGAGGGGTTTATGATTCATCCATTCATCAGTTTCAACACACAAAAACCTCCCACAAGTATTCCTATATTATTTCCTAGCATTATCGTTGAAGAAATTGGGGTTTCTAGGCTAAGGGTAGGGGTTTGGGATCTCGCGCTGTGGTCCAGACCATTTATGCCACGGCTAAGATAAGTACTGGAATCATTGGGCAATTTTCGCACCGCGGTGAGTTGGACCATCACCGCAGCAAGACTACATGGCATTACAGCGAAAATGCCCCTAGAGCTACTATTTTAAGTCCCAAGATTCTTGCCTCGGCAAAATATATTTACGCCGCGGTGAGTTTTACTACTATACAACCCTTTACTAGTTTTCTCGACTTACGCCGCGGCAGGACCTACTGTGCCGCTGTGAGTTTTTGTTCTGTCACCCTCCTGGGCGATTTTTCTCTGTTTGTGCTATGGCGAGATTTCTCAAGCCGCGGCGCTCCTCGCCACTATCACTCCTCAGGCCAATTTTCTTCTCTTGCATCACGACGGGATTCATCATGCCGCAATGCCCCTCGACTCTGTCACTCATTTGGCCATGGTGAAGCCTTCTTAGCCGCGGCGTAACTCCCTCCTGTAGCTACCTCTCCCAAGTTTTGTTCCCTACACTCCAATTCTCATCTTAGAAACACCCTAAGACCACTTTCTCCCATTTTATATGACTCTAATGGTATTTATCTACCCTATTTACTCATCTAACTCTCCATTACTAATTCAAAACTTAGATACTATTTCCTACTTGCCCAACTATCTCATATCAGCAAATTTATAGAATAATGACAACAAGAACTTATGCATTAGCGATAATTAACATCCCATGCACATTCCATAGAGATTTTATTCATCAATAGTTTATATCAACATCTAATGCATCACATGACTACAATTCCCAAATGGTAAACCATATCACAAATTCAAAAAAGCTATATATATCAAATGTTACAAGTTCAAACATCAATATCCACTATAATGACACTTAACTCCTTAACGGTTACATTTCCACCAAGCAAAATATAAACGCCTACACTTGGCAACATGAATACATGATGATGCTATGTAAATGCCTACTCAGATTAGCCCAAGTGTAGCTTCCTCCACACATGGGTAGAGCTCATGGATTTTCATCCACTTGCTTCCCCTTATCCTTACTCGAAGAACCTTCACCTAAAATATTAATCCCATAAAATAGGGTGAGATATAAATCTCAGTAACCAAGACAATTCCATCATATAATCCAGTTTAATTAGCATACATGCATAATTTCACATAAGCATCAGAAGAATGCTAGCCATATTAGTAAATGAAATAATTAGATTATCATGATCACTTCCCATACTAGCGGTCATATTTTCATATGTTAGAGGCCATTAACACCGGAGAGGCCCATCCACGGCACCTACTCCTCATTGAGCACAACCAGGGCTCGACGTATCTGGGGTTTGATCATAACCCAGTGCTTGATCGAAGCACATGCATGGGTGGCAGTCGCACCACAGCTTCACCATGGACTCACAAGGTCCAATCATAATACAATGATAGCCAACCAATTCATTCAACATTTCAAATCATTCATGTACAGCAAAATATGAAATTAAAATAGATATATGCATAGAATTAATATAGACCCGGCTACCTCACTTGTAGACAATTTGTAACAGCCACCAATGGTACAAAAATATCCCTATAACCATAACATTAGAGAATTACTACTTTAATTCATCATCTATAGTAGCAACAAGTACCTAAAGAATTTAAATGCTAATAAATACCTAAAGAATACTTACCCAGCCACCACAAATCTCCCAAATTTGGATTGAGTATGTCCCCGCCAGAAACTTTAGTATATCACCCAAATTCCTAAGCAAATTTGTACATAATTAATACCCACACTATAATCAAGTCATTAGGGTCTCAAATCAACAGAATTACCTCAAAAAGAAGAGTTCATACCTATCTAATGACAGCCATAGCCTTAACCTACGAATTTCATCAAGAAAATCCCCAAACAAACACATCTCAGATTTTGGGTATGGTGAAAATACTCCAAATGAAAAACTAATTAGACCAAAATGAAAAGAAAGATGAGAGGATTAAGTTATATAACTGTTACCTTGACTGAATCTTACTCTAAATATGAGAAAATATGGATTTATACTAAGAACCCTAGCCTCCCCTTTGGACCTCCAATTTTCTCCTTTGTGTTTCAGAAAAATGGGATAATGGCTGAAGCATTTAGGGTTTTAGTTGGGTTTAAGTTGGGTCAAATATGGGTCATGGGTTGCTCCAAGATCCAATCCTAATGGGCTCAGATTTTTACTTTGTTGGGCTAGTTTTTAAGTTGTTAGGCTGCAGAATTTTGTTAGGTCAGACCTAATTTTAGGATCTTTATTATTTTGCATCTGCACAAGGTTTATTAGGTTTTCCTAAGAGCCTATACAAGGTGGATCTTAGGCCTCTATCACATTGAATCATATTGGGCCTGCACCTAGCTTATTGGGCCTCTATTAGCCTCTTATCTACTTAATTTAATTTAGGCCTAGATGAAGTTTCTATCCCAATTAAATTTCAAACCCATATTAATAATTTATCTCTCTAAAATCTCTATTCACTTAACTTGCCCAATTATCCCATATTATTTATTCCTAATTAACTTAATCCATGATTAACACCTTAATTAATTATGGGGTGTTACGAGAGCTATGGTGTGACTGCCACCTGTGCATGTGCTTCAATTCAGCACCGAGTTATGATCAGACCCTAAATGCACTGAGCCCTCATTGTGCTCATTACGGAATAGGTGCCGTGGACGGACCTCTCCTAATGTTATTGGCCATTAACATGTTATGTAAGATTGCTGGTATGGGATAGTAGTCATTAGTAGCTCAACTAATTCATTTGCAAATTGAATTGATGATACTGGTATTGATAACATGAAATTGCATTGTATTGATTAACTTGTACATATATGGGAATTGCCTTTTGTTACTGAGATTGTATATCTCACCCCATTATGAGCTAACATTTTCAGGGACCAGACCTCTTGTAGCAAGGAAAAAATTAATGAAAGCTTATGAAATGGGTTGGTAGCATATAAGTTTGGAAGCCTTGTCAGATTGTATCATGTAACTAGATTACTAGTTTTGTATCATTGTTGCATTACATCATTGAATTGCCAAGTATAGGGACTTTATATGTAATTTGATTATCATGGAATTTAACCTTATGGTTGTAATTGGCTAATAATGGATGTGTGACTTAATCTTGTATGAACATTAAGTATTGGCCCCATGCACCTTATGGCCGAAACACTTTTGCTGTCACTAAATTGTAGAACTTACTTATGTGTGATAACTTGGTGAGTGGAAATTAATACTTAAATCTTGAGGTGGATAATGATAGACTAGTTAGGTAAATCAAGTAGATAAACACTATTAGAGCTTTACAAATTAAGGGAGAGTGGTCCTAGAGCATCCTTAGAAAAAGAATTGGAGAGTATGGGATGAAATGTGGGAGATATAGTTACAGGAGGGAGTCATACAGTGGCTAGGAAGGCCTCGCTGTGACCTAAAGAGTGACAGTGGCGAGGAATGCCGCAGCTTGAGGAATCTTGCAGCGGCTCAGTGCGAAAAAAATTGCCCAAGAGAGTGGCAGAGAGAAACCTCACCGTGGCGCAACAAGTCTTACTGCAGCGCTAGTCGAGGAAACTAGGTAAGGAGTGTCCAGTAGTAATCCTCGCCATAGTGCAAGAGTTTTTTGCTGAGGCGAGAATCGTGGGAATTCGAGCAGTAGTCCCAGGAGGCATTTCTACTGCAGCGCCACGTAGGCTAGCCACAGCGATGGTGCAACTCACCGTGACAGAATTCGTGTGAATTACCCAATGATTCCAGAGAGTAATTTAGCCACCGCACGAAAGGTCGGGGCTGCGGCACAAAGTGAAAAACGTAGTTTTCAAGCTCCAATACCTAACTTAGCCGCGATGGGAGGGTTTCAAGTTGCGATGCAGGTCCCCAAACTCTTACCTTTAGCCTAGAAACCCCAGTTTCTTCAATGGTAATGCTAGGAAATGATATAAGAACACTTGTGGGAGGTTTTTATGTGTTGAAACTGATGGATGGATGAATCACAAACCCCTCATGATAGTATAATTTCTTTTATGCATTCTCATGTTTGTGGTTGTTTAGTGATGACCCTAACATCAAGGTTCAAATTTTCCTATATTTTCATAATATAATAAATTATAATGACTCCAAACCTTGATCATTAATTATTAATCGTGTATTTAACCATAATTACCATGTTTAGAAGATAGGGTTGTCACATGATAAGTTACATCGAATCACTAACCTTGATATGATTTGGATAGTCACAATGTCTTGCTAGAAACCACTTATGACTAGTAGGTAGAATAGCATTATTGGCCCACTGCCAAAATAATATGGCCTATAGGGTCGCACACAAGAATGGACTAACTCGAGCTAAAATGTACAAATTCATTAAATCTAAAAATATGTCTAGATTTAATGAATATAACGTTCAATTTAGGGTGGAGGAATTTTATAAATATGTTTGATATAATTATTTATAAAATTCAATATATATATGTATATCATCTAATTAATTTAAATAAATTAGTTTTAAATTTAATTCTATATGATAGATTTTAATTTAAACTAATGTGATAATTTGAATTTAATTTATGTAATAAATTAAATTTAAATTTAGTTTTAGATTTAGATTAAATAATTAGTTTATATTTATTCTATAGGATAGATTTAAATTTAAACTAATGTGATAATTTGAATTACATCTATGTAATAAATTAAATTAAAATCTAGTTCTAGATTGAGATCAAATAAATTAGTTTAAATTTATTATATAAGATAGATTTAAATTTAAACTAATATATTTAATCATAATTTGAATTAATTTAAATAATGTATTTAAATTAGTCAAATCCATCCTAAAATCCTAACACACTTCTATAAATAGAGAGGTTAAGATTTTCTAAGAGGATGATTTTTTTTAGAGAGCCGCCTCCCACCTTAGAGAGAAAAAGGCTACGGATGCTTAGAGAGAGAAAAGAAGAACGTCTTCTTTTTTTGAACGTTCGGACGTTTGTGTTTAGTGGCGCTAGCATGCTGTTCAAGTTACATTGACCATTTGTGTGGATACTGATAGAGGAAATTGGTCTGAATCGTCAGTTCTTGAGATCCAATGATAGAAAGAGAACCTAAAGAATCATGCAACAAACTTTACTTTATTTAAACAACATTGACGGATCCATGGGAGCGATTTGAATTCTTTTTTTTTTAATTTTTGCTATGTGTATTCCAAGAATCCCAATAATAACTTCTGCCTAAAACCAGAGAAATGTTCTACTAAGAAGGGCGCACAAGATGTAGCTTCAAAGGAGGAGAAAAACCTAAGAAAAGGTAAGAAAAATTAAGGAATTTCTTGCTCCTTCCTTCATTAAACTTGCTCTCCTCCTTCTCCTCTTTCTTTCCATGGTGTTGGTATATGATTTGAATCTATTTTGAGTTATGCTTGGTAGGAGGAAGTTTGCAATTCAAGGAAAATCCTAGTGCAAAGGGAAGAGCTCTTGAAAAGCTTTGGAAATAAGGTAAATTCCATGGACCTTCTTGCTTTCTTCTTGTTGTCCTCCATGGGTGCTTATTCAACCAAACATAGGCCTAGTTAAGGGAGGATAAATTATGACCTAACCAAGGGAGAATCATAGGTCTTGGAATGTGAGGAACAGGAATATGTAAAGAAATCCAATTAAGATGCATTAGAAATCAAGTTAGCAAAGTGATAATTGCTAATTTTATATATATTAATTTTCCTAAACTTAGGCATTTTAATGATTGAATATAGTTTAATGATTTAATTAGAATATATTTGATTTTATTAGCCATTCTTTGCACTTTAGGAAATAATTTACAAAATTTTGGATTTTTGATGCATAAATTTCTTTAGATAATTTTGTAATTTTTCCTACTTAATTTTCTTTTCCATTCTTGGTGTGCAGATCATTGGGCTTTCTTAGTTTCATACATGGACTGGATTTCCACATGTGGCTATCTCTTTTGACACATATCATCATGCATCATCATCCAACCATTCCCTCCCATATGCATGAAATCAATAGAAGATAGTAGCCCATTCATGTGTCTTTGTCACCAAGTCACATATCCTACATTACATATACATTCACTTAAGTTTACTAGGTCCAAAGGAAAGCCCATGAAGCAACAAGTTTGTGAAGGATTTAGAAGCTTCAACTTCATTCCATACAAGGCGCTCACGTCCAACAACTCACATACACACACTAACACTCGTCTAGCTCTCTTGTTCACATGCATGAAGCCATAAACATCCCATGTAGGCAGCTTCTTCACATGATTACAAATTCACACATCTCACTTCACTTGTATGGCTCCATACATCCATACACATGCATGGTTCATGTAGGCAATCACTCATTTCACACACTCTCATACGTTGACAAATCATAACCACAGGTTCTTGTTCCATGTAGCAAACACAAGAAGGCACACCTCCAAACATCATACACTTCCCTCTCCTTTAGTTTAGCCATAGGTTAGAGGGTCCAGAAAGTGAGGAAGGAAATTAAACACATTCGTGGTAATGGATCCACGTAGACAGCAACAAGAAGAGAGGGAGAGGGGAGCTAAGAACAAAGAAAAGCTGATGTGGGATGAAGAGAAATGAGAGCAATAAAGGTAAAGCATGTGAAAGAGCATGGTCTGGCATGGATAGCAATAGGTTAAAGGAGAAGAAGCTTGTGAGTAGAAGAAGAGGCAATTTTAAGCTTTTGGGAAGAAGCAAACTTAAACTTGGGTGCATGAAGCAAGAAGAAGGAGGCTTGGGTTTTACGTGGAAAGAGAAGTGAGGGGAGCTGAGTTAAATGAAGAAGCTAAGTTTGCATGGAGAGAAGGAATGCTACAGGTTTTGGGACTCCATAAAGGAGGTTTGTAGGGCTGGGAGCATAACAAACATGCCAAAGGAACTTCACTCATTAACCCACAAAGCAACATGCATGGTCCAACCACGTTAAACACAAGTAAAAGCCATGGGCTGGGGAGAACTCCTACACAAACACACACCAAGACATGATTTACGTAAAAAGAGCAATAGAATCACATGAATAGTAAACAAAAAAAGCACGATGTTCTATTTTGGTGCTTTGAGAGAAAAAGAAGAAGAAGTAAAGCAAGTTGAATGAGTAGAGGAAGAAGCAAAGCAAGTTGAATGAGCAGAAGATATAACACCATATATTTCTAACTTGCTTTTTATCATTTCTAAGTCTCACATCATGAATTGCACAAAGAGAAAGGAAAAAGTGGCATTGAAATAATGTCATATTTAGCATTGCGTCGTGTATGAAACTTTCATTTGGTGTCACGCGTATGAAAAAATTGGCCTACAACTTGTGGAAATCAAAGGGGAGCATCAAACTCACACTTATATTTTCAGCCAGCATTTTGTCAATTCTGTCACTTACTTTAGAAATTCATAATTAATTCTAAAAAAATTGAAATCAAGCATACTATGACATTCTAGAAATATATAGATGTCTACTTTATGCAAAAAATATTTATAGGCCATCAAACATAACATAGAAAATGTTTGATGTGCAAAAAGTTGCAAAGGTTTGGACAGCTACTGGTACTGATGCAAGTTTATACTATAAAATTCAAAAATATCCAATTAATTTAAAAAAAAATCCAATCCATGAAAATGATACCAATTTGGAAATATATGAATGTTATATTTATGGTAAAAATAGATTTATACCAAAACAAATACGTTTATCTACTAGAATTCAATGGAACAGTGACTCAGGTTGTGCTACGCTACTGTTGCTGTTCCAGAAATTCAAAAATTTATATCTCTTAGCTCAAACCTCCAAATGAGGTTCTTCTAGTTGTTCCAAGTCACTGTGAATGTCTAGTTTCTGTCTATAAAATTTTGTAGCCATTGGACCACGTTTTCCCCTCGAATGACACAATTTCACAATTGACCAAATGAACAGTGTTACTGCAAATTCAAATTTTTGATATCAACTTTGAAAAATCATATAAAATTCCAAAGGCCTCCAAATGACATTTTCTTTAGCTTCCTAAAAGGCTCTAGGCAAGATCTAATTGCATGCACAATTTCAAGTCAAGAAGAGGTCATTTGGTCAGACTTTGCTATAGCTTAAGATTATGGCACTTTTGGTCCTAATAAGAGGCAAATTTGGTCCAAATGAGCTCTACATTGCTCCATACCCATTTGAGCAACTTAGAAAGCATAAATATAGCATAAATAAGTCTCTCATAAGGTCTAAACTATCATGCAACTCAAATTCATCATGCCACTTTCATAAACATACATGCACAAGTGAGCTTCCAAAGGGTCAAATTGCACACTTCCACTCATTTAACTCTATTATTGATATATATACTACCTTTACATAGTTTTACACTTGTTCAAAGTGTTATGACTTAAAAATAATATATACATATAGAATTTGACATTCTAGTACATCAAAATAGCAAGATTTGCCAAGAGATGGAGATTTAAGCTCTTTGGCCTCCATCCTTTAGATCTTGAACTCCACCTAGACCATATAAGATGAGAGAAAGGGGGGAGTGAGATTCATTGAATCTCAATAGCTCATACACCTATTCAAGCACATTTTCAAGGCATACAACATGTCAAAGGAACAAGTATGTAATCAATCAATCTATGAAGTATTCAAGTTTCACAATTTTATATCACAAACTCATGTCAAGTATAAGAATGAGCTCTAGGACTTTTGGTTTGGCCTCACCCCATTTCTAGGACTTTTGGTTGCCTCACTCTTGGTTTTAGGGACTTTTGACTTAGCCTCACCCATCCAAGGGACTCTTAGCTTTGTCTCACCCATGCCATGAGACTTTTGGCATTTCCTCACCCACATTAAGGGACTTTTGGCACTACCTCAACCTTATGAGCCATTTCCACAATACAAAGACATTCAAGAAAGCATATTGGTACCAAAATAGCAACATAGCATCAAGTAGCATGTCTCAAACATATACATATATACACAAGCACACAATGACACATATGCAATAAGAAAAGATGGAGAGCTACCTTGGTGCAAATTCAAGCTTTACTTTGTTTGTTCTTTCTCCTTTTCGATTTCATAAGCACAATGAGGTGGGTTTGGATTTCCTTGGCCTATTCACAAGAAACAACACTTAATTATACTCTTGGAACAAGCTAAGACTTTCAACTCATTCTCAAGAATACACTTTATTCTATTTGTCACAATATGGTTCCATTAATGACCTAATGAAGCAACTACCATAATTAACATTCTTGGTTCCATCTCTTGCCATATTTAAACCTCTTGACCTCATTTAAGATCCTTGAAGCCATCACACACTCACTTTCCCAAACCTAGGTCCATGTTGCTTCATAAGGTTACATTATGGAAGCTATTGCTTCATCTCCCAACCTAAGGCTTCTAAATTTTTTCCAAGAGTTCCTCCTATCTTCTTTTATCATATAAAGTCTCAAATCAAGCTTGGAACCATTTAAAACATCCCCTAGCTATCTTTATAGGTTTTAACCAATTTTGCTTCCATTCAGGACCCATGGAGTTTGAAATTTTTTCTTAATAGATGGAGCACTTGAAAGGCTCCCTAGGAGTCTTAGAAACTCAAACAAACACTCAAATATGATGGAGAATTCTTGAATCAACCTAGATTTTAGATTATGTTCAAGAATCCTACACTTTTCCTACTTGAATTTTACTAGCCTTTTATGCATTTCTTTAGTGTATTCCATCTTCCCATGGCCTAGTTTGATGAATTCTTTTGGATTATAAAACAAAAACTCTTCCTTCTTCATGGTTCTATTTTAGGCGTCCCACTATGGAAGAGAAGAAGGAGAAAAAGAAGCAACAAAGGAAGAGAAATTACATTGCAATCAAGCTTCCTTTAAGAGTCCTTCCTCTTCCTTCTTCCTCCTCCTTGAATTTTGAATTTCTCTCCTCTGGTTTGACCCCAAACCAGCACCAAAAAGTTCATTAAAACCATGGAAAGATAAAGTAAAAAGAGGGAATGAAGTTTCAAGAGGAAGAAGTAGCAAAATCCTACACTTTCTCACATTTTTCCTTGCTTTCTTCCTCCACAAATCCCTCTCTTTTGTGCACCTAAGGAGCTATGAGTTTTCTCTAAAAATGAGTAGAAGAAAGTCAGTTTAGGGAGGGAGAGGATGAATGTGGACTTTAAAATGGCATTTAGAAGCTTCCTTTTGCAAATTGTTTCCATTTTTGCCCTTTCGTAATGGCATTTCTGGTTTGGCTTCATTTTATCTCCTTTTTTAGAACCATATTTTCCATCATAAAATTTAGGTTTCCAATTTAATAAAATTCTTTTGGAATCACTCAAATCGGAGCTAAAACCTTCATGAACGAACCGGTCAAAGTTTGGGTCAACTGACGTCGGAAAGAGTACACCAGAGGGGTTTCATCGGTCCTGGGGCTTCCCATGGCTTTTGGGGTCTCTGAGAACCCTGGGCAACTCAAAATTTCCATTAAAAAGCCCTTTTACGTGGTTTTCCAAAATTACACTTATTTACGAAAATGTCACTGGTCTTTTGGCAAATTTTTTGAATTATTTTGGCCTTGGTTTCTAGGCAACTCAAGGCTCAAATCCTCATTTTCTATTATTTAAAATTTTATCAAAATTTTATTTGGCCTTGAATAGCTCATCTCAGGAGACTTGCTTTTCAAACCGGGCCGTTGCAGTGTTTTTACAACATATCGGGCGTTACAAAAGAAGAAACACATAAAGAAGCATGGAAGAGGCTTGAGTTCAAGGCAATTAGATAAGATAAAGTACGTGGAAAGTGACATGGGAACAATTAGAAAATCACGTAAATAGTGATGAAGCTTGCACTGTTGGTTGTAGAGCGCATGAGCAGATTTTAAATAAGCACGTGACACACAAAGGAGGAAGAAATGCCACATGAAAGGATTAACAAAAATGCACATGGGCTGAATGTGCTAACAGGGGCAAAACATAGGAAAAAGATGGACTAAATAAACACAAAAAAAAGAAAGGAGAAAAAAGGGGAATAACAATGCGAAAAGAGGGAGAAAAGGGCTGAATAAGAACACGATAAAAGAATAAAAAGAGAACGTTGGGCTATGACCTCTAGGGACACGAAAAAGGAGAGAAGAATTTGATTTAAAGAAGCTCAATGATTTTAGCTTCTTCCCTCTTCCATTTTCCTCCATTCATCTTCTCCATGGTAGCTTGATTTTCCCTTGGTAGCTAGCTGAAGATTGAATCTCCCTTGATGCAGATTTGAGCTCCAAAATTGCCTCTCCAAATTGGATAAATTCTGTTTTCTTTTATCTTTTAATTTCAACATTGATTCTTTTGTCAATTTGACTAGGTTTAGCTTATTAATTTAGGAATTTAGTTACTAGAATTTACTAGATTAATTTGAATTGTGGATTGATTGTAATTTCATATTTGAATGTTAATTTTGATCCCTAAATGTTTGTGGAAAGTACAAACTTAGTGGCTGCATAATTTGCTATTAAATTCCTCATGTTTTTAACCTAATTGATGCAATGGTTATTGAATTAAATGACTGGAGTTTTTGTGCAATTGTTTTGCTTGAAGAATTTATTAATCTAATTCGTTAGTTAGCATTTTAAGTGGATTGTTCTATAGATTTTAGTGAGCATTTAGGATTTTTTTTTATGTGTTCTTGTTCCTAACTCAATTGATTAATTATTCAAGGTTTCTTGTGGTTGCAAAGTCCTTAAATTATTAATGAATTGAGTCTTGGATGGTAATTCAAGAGTTCTTATAGAGAATACACTAATGGGTAAGAGTTTAAATCTAATTTTGGTACATTAAAAAGGGAGCAAGGATAATTGAATTATAGGGAGTCCATCTCAAGACTAGTTACCACACTTTCTTAGTTGTTAGCTTCACTTAGTCTTAAACTTTTAACTTTTGTTATTTTTCATTTAATTTAATTAAATTTCAGTAATTTAAAACCCCTTAAACACTTTTCATTTAATGTACCTAGAGAACTTTTTCACAAATAATTAAAGGCAACAAACTCCTTGGGAAATGACTTAGGTTGCACCATTATCTATAAGCCTTTTTCAACCTAATTTTATTTGAGGTCCACGACACAATCATCGCAAAGTTAGGGATTCACTTGCACCTTGATATATATGAAGTTTCCTAGTGATAATTTAAGTTGTCTAAGAGTATGAATGAGTTCTCAAGACACATAAGAAGTCTTCCAAGTGGTAATTCCTTAGAGGAAATGAAGCAAACTCTATGAATGCTATAAGCCTTTATAGTCTAGGCCAAGCAAGATTAAGGCACCTAGAGAGTATTTTAATTTGTTCCAAGCTTATAATGGGACTAGATATGATGGAAGGACATCAAAGAAAGCCTTGAAAATAATTTAAAAGTCTTGGAATGTGAGATGGAGGTGTAGGCTCCATAATGAGATATTAGGAAGCAACTTATAACTAGGCTCCTTAAAATGAATGTGTGATGACTCCAAAGAGTGTAAATGGAGTCAAGAGACCTAGAATGAATGAGAAATGGGAGCCAAGATCATAGATTCCCATAGTTGCTTCATTAGATCTTTTATGGAACCATAATTGTGTCTTAGGACAAAGTAAGACTCCATAGAAATTTCATAAGGCTAGAGCTTGTTCCTATGAGTGATGCATGTCTCTTTTGATGTGTCTAGGCTAAGAGAACCAAGGACTACCTAATTGTAAGGCTTGGCTGAGAAAGGGGAGAAGAGTTCAAGAGGAAAGTGTTATGTTCTTACTTCAAGGTTGCTTTCTAACCTTTCTCTCATGCGTTTTTGGTTGCTTTCTTGTCCTTGGATGTGTGTGTGTATGTTTATGCCTTGAGAAATATTTCTAGCTATTACCCACATGCCATGGTACCATGATGATCTGGAAATGTGTTTTATAAATGTGTTTTGGCTTGAATGGGTTTGTTTGTGCCAAAAGTCCCTTAGCAAGGGGTGAGAATGAGCCAAAAATCCCTAAAAATCAGTGAGACAAAGCCAAGAGTCTAAAGAAGAGTGAGGTTAAGTCAAAAGTCCCTTGAAAATTGGTGAGGCAAATCTAAAAGCCCCAAAGAAAGTGGGTGAGATTAAATTAATGCCCTATGTATGTTATATACGAGTTTCTTGAACATGGAAAATGTTATGTATATGTTCACTAGTAGCTTGAAAGCCATGGATGCATTTTTTGACATGTATATGTATTCATTATGTATGTTTGAAAGGGTTAAGAGCTATTGGGATTCTTTAAATCTAACTTTTTCCCCACATATGCCTAACCATGTTTAGGTGAACCAAGTGAACCAAGAAATGGTGGCCAACAACTATGAGAGGTAAGACTTTGACAAAAAGATAGAGAAATGAGCTTTGTATTTACATTATGATGTCAAGAATTATACCTATGAGATGTATATATGATGTAAACCATTGAACAAGTTTAAATGTATGTATACATGATGTATGCATCAATATGGAAGCCAAATGTATGGAAATATGAGAAATTGCTACCCTTGTGCTAGTATGTGTTTGTGTATAAATGCAAGTGACATGGTGAGTTAGAGCTTCATGATGATTTGGATCATTTGGTATGCTTTTATCTATTGTAATTATGCTTTTAGGTGTGCTCAAGTGATTGTGGAAAGTCAAGAAGAACATTTAGTGTCTTAAAATGTCATTTTGAACTTCAAATTTAACCAAATGGTGAGATGAACCAAAGTCTAACCAAATGAGTGAATTTTTCCTTGAAATTTTGCCAATAAGTAAGTCTCATCTATAACTTTTCACAGAGCTAAAAAACACTTAATTTGGAGCTTTATAGAATTTATTATGATTTTTAAAAATTGGCCAAATTATGTAGAAATGGCATAGTTACTGTTCATTTGGTCAATTTGATTCTCTATATCACCCATGGGCCAAATGAAGTCCAATTCTCACTATAATTTGTAGGCATAAACTAGACATCATAAGCTTTCTATTGCCATTGAGATCACCTCATTTGAAACTCTGTAAAGCGAGAAATGAAGTTTTGAAGTTGCATGATAGTATTAGTAATGCAGCCCGACCTCTGGTATTGTTCCATCAATGTTCATGGGTAAAGGCCATAGCATTGGTTTGGAATTATTTGTAGACATTCGTAGACATCTATAGCTTTCTAGAATGGCATGGTTTGGTTGATTTGGATTTTTCTAGAATTAGTTATGAATTTTCAAAGTTCATATCAGAAATTTGGAAAGTGAATTCAAGAACAGACCATTGATTTTGTGGAATGTAGTCTAAAATCCGAGACTCTTGGGATGTTTTGTGATGTGTATGACTTGTGTGGATATGTTATGTATAGAAAATGATATGGATGAACTCACATGGTCTATGAAGCATGAAATGAATTAATGAGGACTTATGTAACACAATTTAATACCATTATTTATGTATTATTTTCATGTAAGTGATGGAAGCTAGGCCTTGAAAATGGAATAAGTAAGTTAAATGGTTAAGGTATTATGGAAATATCAAGAGACCAAGGATGGAGACTATCAAGTTTGAATGATGTTACTTTGACAATGATTTAGAATTATATGTGATTTAATGCCAAAGTGTAGTTGTGTAAGTTATTTATGTAATGTAAACTTTCTCACATATGTAAATGTATGAGATTATGATGTATGTATCATATTTGGAGCCATATGTGTAAGAATATGAATTTTTTGTATGTATGTGGCATGGAAAGTATGTGAATAAAGCTAAGTAATGAGTGATTTTGAGTTTCATAATGTTTGGGACCTGATGAGATGGCCATATATGCTGTAATTTATGTGTTGGACGTGCTCAAATGGTCACTGATGATTGTGTCACGCAACCTCCAAAATAAACTAGGTTGGAAAATATATGCAATATAGGGTGCAACCTAGATCGTCTCTCTAAGAAATAGAATTCAATATTGAATTGGGTTTTCCAAGGGTAAAAGGATCCTAAAACTATCTAATTAAAGGGGGGTTTTGATTAAATTAAACTAATCAAAGTGAAATTGAATTAAAGTTCCTAATTACTACCTAAATACATAAACTAAAAGGCGAATAATGGACTTGTAACTAGCTTTGAATTTGTCCCTTGGTATCCAATATCCTCATCCTAATTCAATTGTAATTGGTTCTAGTCTAAGAATTCCTTTTTATGTTCACAATAAGTTATCTTGTGTTACCACTCAAGATTCAAGGGATTAACAATTTAATGTGCAATTGAAACCTCAACCCCACATCAAATCACTAACTCTTGTCATTAGGATCAATGAACACTAAATTTGATTGATTAATTAATCAATTAGCCTCTGAATTATTACCCTAAGATGTTCAATTAACTAATTAAACTCCAAGGAATCCTTAATCAAACAATTAAGCACACAATCCCACTCATGCATTTCATCGAATACCTTAATTATATACATAGAAAATTGGAGGAGAAATAAAAATTTCAGTACTTAATCCAATCAATTAATCAACAATTATTCTCCTAATTAATGTCTAACTAGTTATCAATTATAAACTACATCAATCTCAATCAATTACAAGCTCAAACAAGCAGATAAATTAACTAAAACTGATATAGAAAGAGAAAAAGCAATATGGAAATCTTAGCCCAAAATCCTTTGCACATCTCTTAGATTCAAGCTTTAACCATGGTCTTCATCTAAGCTAGCCACAAAGTGAAATAAGATTTCATGGAATAGAAGGATGAAGGTGGGAAAAATGGAGAAGAAATTATAGCATGGAGGTGTGGCTAAATGGAGTGTTCTATGGATGAATGAATGTGCGTGTGAATAAGATGAATGCTCCCTCCATGCCTCTGCCCAAATGATTTAATAAATCACATACCTCTTTAGCTCATTCACATGTTCTGGATTCGCTAATGTGTGTGTATGGAATGTGTTGCATTAATGAATGGATCAAATAGATGGATTGCCCATGTGCTGAAGCCTATTTTGTTATGCTCTTTTGGCTTTGCCCAAGCCTTTCATTAAAACTCACGTGCTCAGCCTATGCCAACTTTCAAGCTTCTCCTTTTTAATAATCATGTGGCTTCTCATGCATTTTGGACCTCTCTAAGAATTCCCAACTTCTTCGTGTAATTCTTCCACGTGTTCTTCTTCTCCACATCAACTTGTAGCTTCTCCTTCACACGTTTTGCAGCCCTTCGTTCAATCCATTTTCTTCTTCTCTTCACGTGCTTTTTATTTACCCTCTACTCATGTGCTCTCCTCTTCTCTCATTCCACGTAAAACCTAAGCCTCACTTCCATATTCTCTAGCTGCTATATGTGTGTATAATCTGTAACCTTTGTTTACGTGTTGCTTTTTCTCCTCACTTTTCCTTTCATGCATATGTAACTTCCTTTTATGTAGCTACTGCATTAGAACCCATGGCTCTTCCTCTATTTCTGCATGTGTGTGTTTGAGTTTCCTTTAAACTCAAGCCTACTTCTTCTTTCCTAGCTCCCCTCTCTTCTAGGTGTGTGTAAGTGAAGTGACAGCAGCCCATGAGTGCATTCTGCTTCATGGACCTTTAACTTATAGCTTATCTCTTCATGAATGAGTGCCAATGTGGTTAGAAAGCTTGTGTATGTGTGTTTAAAGTATGTGAAGCTACATGAAAGTGTGTGGGCTGGATGAGTGATGTGAGTGAAGAGTACATATATGTGTTAATGTTGGGTGAGATGGACGTGGATATTTTCATGCCTCCTTCAGCTTATATGTTCACTACTACACAAACTAAAACCAAGCCTCCCTCATTCACATGTGAGTGTGTGTTTGCTACAAGTGGAGCCATGCATGTCTAATCTGCCTACATGCTAAATGAAGTGGGTGTGTTGTGGATGTGATGGAATAAGAGAATGAAGCTACAAGTTGCTATGTGATATGGAGTGTGTTTCCACATGCATGAAACCCAAGAAGTGAGTGAATGTGTTGTGCTTGGAGTTAAGAGCCGCTGTCTTGAATGAATGATGCATGAACCCATGGCTACTATATAGATGAAAGTATGGGATGTGGAGTGAGTTCATGGATGTAGTGTGTGTCAAGTGAGAGAGAGAGTGCCTTGTTGCTTGTGAGAGTGTGTACTATGGTTGATGAAAGTCATGTGAGGGAGAGAGTTGTCCATGAGCTTATTCTTCCATTTTTTTTCAAAATTTCATTAGAAAAATTGTGGACCATTATTCCTCCTTGAATTTGCATACTTGAAACTCCATCTCTTCTCCAAATCAATTTCCCATTCAAGCTCCAATTGTCATTGAAAATCTACACAAATAATAATAAGAATTCAATAGGAAAAATTCACAAAATTATTTAAAATAAATTTATGCATTAATATTCAATAATTTTGCAAATATTATCCTAAAATACAAAAAAATGGGTCATAAAATCAAATATCATGTAATTGAATCCATTAAGCCTCAAATCATTATTAAAATGCCCAAATAAAGAGGAAATAAAATATGTAAAGATGGTATTTATCAGTCACTTGCTTTATATAATCCCATCTTGGACCATTTGATGTCACTTTGATACCATTTTAAGCCATAATCTATCCCTAAACTAAAATAGACTAAATGAATGAATTTTGCCATGAAATTTGACAAGCATTTAGATCTCATTTAAAGCCTAAAGAATACAATTTTTAGAACTCTATGGAATTTATTATGATTTTTCAAATTTAGCTAATTATGCAGATTTGCCAATGCACTATTCATTTGGTTAGTTTTGGTTTTCTATATATTTGAGAGGTCAAATGAACTCTAATGCTTATGAAATTTTACATGCATATAGTAGGTATTATAAGCTTTTTATATGCACTAAAATCACTCAATTTGGAGTTGTGTAGCTTAAGATATGCATTTCTGAAATTTCAAGTCTACATATACACAAAAATCTAATAGTGGTATTGTCCCATTAGATTTTTGTACCTCAAATGATTTTTTTTAATTTAAAATTTTTACAGGATGTAGTTTATGTCATGAGTTTTCCAAAAAGTCCTCATTGGCATGATTTGGAGTTCTCTAACTTAAGATATGAATATTTGAAATTAGTGGCAGAATTATAGATGCTTGAGAATGGATGCAACTTGTGCTAATTTGTGATGCATGCCTAAAACCTAAGTTTCTTACTTATTTTTGTGAGCTTTCTGATTGAGCAAATATATTATGGATGGAATTTAAGATTGGAACACTAAAGTGATGTATTTATGCAAGATACAAGAAACTAGGCCTTTAATGTTAGAGATTTCCACTGTTAAAAGTGTTGAATATAAGGAAATTGAATATATATGTACATTTAAGTGTAAATTATGAGCTATTATATTATGGTATGATAGAAAAGTTTAGATGGAAAAGTAGGTAGATAGAAGTAGTTAAAACTTTAGAAATACTAGAGGCTGCAAGCTTGTGGTTTTTTTGACACAAAAAAATGCATCAAGATCTTATTGACTAACTTAAGTTTCTTTGGTATTTATTTACTAAATTTATTCATTAATTATATTAAGTTTCTTTTGTATTCATGTAAAATGAGTTTGGCTTTGTGTGTATGATGGTTGTGAACCAATTACTCTAGCCACTTGAAATTCTAGCCTTTATATGAAATCATAAACATACAAACTTGCATGATAATTTTCAAAAACTTGAATCTCAGTTACACACAAAAATCCAAGTTTCACTTATAAGCTATCACGCATTTTTATTTAAATTTCTTTACTTGCTCTATTGATTAAGTTATTGCTTTTGTACACTTGTATTATGTGTTAATATATTTGATAGGTACAACACCTAAAATTACTCAACAAATTGAAAAAGTTGACGTAAAATGTAGGGGTTGAAGTGATGAAGAGTTTGAGGCATTACTAAGTTTTTAGAGGAGGTAGTTATCCTAAACAAAAGGATTGATGCTAGACAATTTAAAAATGGTACTTTTAAATGGTTAGAACAAAAATTGGAGGCTAACTTTTCTGAAACGAGCATAAAGGTGAAACTACACATTGAGTCAATCATAAGGAGGTTTAAAACAAAGTATAGTAATATATATGATATGCTGAACACAAGTAACTTTAGATATGTTAACATAAATAAGAAAATTTTAGTTGATAGTGATGATATGTGAAATACCTACGTCCAAGCTCATAAGGATCTCTAGTTTTTCAATTTGTTGTATCATATGTCATTTACCATTTGTTTACTTTAACTAACTAATGTGACTATGATATTTGTTTTATATCTATGCAGGATATAAATGTGAAGAATTATTGGGCCAAAGCATTTCCTTATAATGACCGATTATTTGTCATCTTTAGAAAGGATTATGCTATTGGAAAAGGTGCTAAAGATCCTAGTGATGCAATGGAGGATTTAGACAAAGAAGAAAACACTTATAGAAACAATGTTACTACAGAAATTCTAAAGGAAGCTATTAGGTTGAGTGATGATGACATTCAAGATGTCACTCAATCAATGTTAATGAACTAAAATAAGAATAATGCAAAAATTACTCATTTTGAAGGTCGACGAGTGATAAAGAAGTCAAGAGGAGAATATTTCTTAGCTACTAATATGGACAAATTTGCTGATAAACTTGCGGAAGTTGTTGGAAAATCTACTAATAGGAGAGGTGCCATGGCTAAAGGTGTAAAAGTTATGAAAGACTCTTATCATGAATCAAAGGTATTACTAATGAATTGATGAAATTGGAGAATCTCACACCTAAAAAACACAATAAAACTGGTCATTTACTTTTGTAGAACTTACCTTTAGTGCATTTATTTTGGGGGTTCTAAGGTGAATATAGGTTTCAATTTGTGAAAGATTTACTTATAGATAACTAATAGTGCTAGTATGTAAAAATTAGAATTAGACTTCAATATTTAATGGATTATATATATGAAATTGTGTACAAACATAGGATATTTTATTTCTTCCTTTGCTAAATAAACCTGAGCTATTTTTTATACCATATGACCAATTTTCATGTCCAATTTGAAAAGTTTATCTTTATTTCTTTTTCTGCCAACATTTCAAAACAACTTTTGTTTCCCAAAACAAATATTAAATATGAAATTATTGAAAAATACAATTAAGAGTATTTAAAAGAACATTTATTTACAAATTAAAAAAAATAGAAATATTAATTTTCTAGCCCAAGAGAATTTCATTTCTCCAAAAATTAACAAAACATAACAATTCATATGAATATAATACATTTTTTTTAATAAAGAGTATTTTTGTCAAAATAATTAATTTTTATTCTATCCAATATTATACAGTGCAATACCAAATATAAAATAATATTATTTTATATTTATACATCACACCAAACATTATATAATATTAAAATCTTATTAAGCCTTATTCAATCAAATCTTATACTATACAATATGCCAAATAAACTCTTAAATTAAATATATTGCAGACTAAAACAAGGAATGCATATTGAACCAATATAAAATCTATAAAACAAACTAAAAGATTCAAATAGGATTTTGTATGAATGATATTTAGATTTTGTTATTATCAAATTCTTAAACTTGCAACCTTGGGTCAACATCAGTAACTAATCCAATCTTCAAAACATTGAAAAAATTCTTAATAAATTAAGAAAAAGCTTGGGCGAACATCCGTGACTAATTGAATTTTTAAAACATTGGAAAAAATTTTAGCAAATTAAAAAAAATAAAAAAGGAAGGCATTTCGGCCTCGCAAATTGAATCCATGTTATGAAAGCGAATAAATTCCTGATCTGCGTAATCCACTGGCCACCAATAAAACAAACCCACAGTGATTTATAAGTCCACACGCTGCATCATGTACGTAAACGCAAACCATGAAAGAGCGTTTTATGGATTATGTTTACTGTACATTGACTGGTTGACGTGCCATTTCCGTAGCCTCACACCAGTACTTCAGGCCATCCTGTCTCGCCCCTCAATTATCTTTTTATTCTTTTGCTAACTGTTTCATTCACCCCGTCTGAACCAGCCATTCCCTGTGAAAAGAGGCGTTCCTTGATTTCTTCCGTATCTCCATAGTGCAAAGAAAAACCTATTTTTTTTTCTCTGAAATTCTGTCTCTGTGCTGCCATGGCTGTGGCAGATTTCAAACCCTCTAACACAATAATCCATCTTTACTCATCCTCCCAGCTCTCAATTCTATCAAAACGTCTCAGTCTCACCAAACCCTACCACTGTACTTTTCGAACTCTTAATAAAACCCAAAATGCAAGGGTATCTTGCTCTATTGCGCCAAAGTAAGCACCTTCACTCATCTTTACTTTGTTTATTTAACAAATTCAAACTCTATGGAAATGACTGATTTTATTTTTTTAATATCTTTTATCTTCCAACTCAGCGAAGTTCAGGCGCCAGCTGTGCAAACACAGGATCCCAAGAGTAAGCCTGATTGCTACGGGGTTTTCTGCCTTACCTATGATTTGAAGGCTGTGAGTACCCCTCTTTCTTTTAGTACCGACACTTAGAAAACAGAGAGTTTTCTGACACCACACTTCAGATTCCATTTAAACACTATATATCTTGTGTCCTGTGTTGCTTCTTAGATTTATCCATACAACTATGCTGTATCAATTGGTCTTAAACCCAAAATCTGGGTTTTATCCATGCTCTATGAAGCGACACTTTAAAAACAAAGTTATATCGACTACTTGTATTTGTTATGTCTCGTATTTGAGTCAGTATTCATGTTTTTAAGTCCAAGATTCTGTAGGAATGTTCTTTCACAGTATCGATTGGTTTGTGGGTTTTACTGTGGTGTTTGTTTGACTTTTGGAGCAATAACAGTCTGTTTGAAGGTGTTAGTAATGATGTTTTTATTTCCCATTATGGGCATGTTGATACATGAATTCCCTTGGTACAGGTTGGAGCATCTCTGCCCTTATCTGTACATCTTAATTGCTTTTCTAAAGTTTGATCTATTCAGATTTGTGGACCTTTCTTTTTTTTTTTTTGGGGGGGGGGGGGGTGTAGAATCAGATGCCTGACTTTTGTTTATATGTTTTCCTCATTAATTTTTCCTGTATTGATAAACTCCAATTAAAGCAATAAGATTTTTAAGTCAAATCTTGTCAGTGCATTTTGGCTTTTTTGCTCATACTAGATTTTACTTTCACTAGTTAAATTGAAATGAGGAAACTTTTCATCACATAACCAGGCAAATATTCTTTTCTATACCTCCCTATCTTTTAACTGGATCTGAACTAAATGCTAAGTGGATCTGTCTTAATGTATCATGACTACAATCTGCTTCTCTATTTTTCAAGTCATCCACAAGTTCTTAAAACATATTGCTTTAATTGGAGTTCACTGATAATGGAGAAAGTAATGAAGAAAATGCAACAAATATCATCTTTTTTTTTTAATTTTTTAACATTCTGATATCTAAATTTCTTGCTCCAAATCATTTTGAGATTCTATATCAGGAACACTTTGAGGGGATTCAACCATCATATTGTCCATGGTATTATGCATTTTATACTGCTAACTTAATTAATCCTATTAATTCCTACAGAAAAAAAGTTAGCTGTCTGAGAACTAAAACTAAAGTGCTTTTTCATTTAATGATCTGTTAAATTAATATACCAACTATGCCACTTTTCTACTTTCTATCACAATTAAGCTTTTGTTAATTACTCGTCTTGTATAGTTTGGCAAGAAGGCATTGATGCTGACATGCTGCCTTACTGTAGGGACAGTGCTTATGAATGTTGTGGGGATTGTATAGTGCTTGAAATATTTAAGTTATTTTGCACCATGCTACTTCCCAGTCCTTTTTTTTTTAAAAATTCCAGTCTAATATTGAAGTAACCAAATAAACACAATATAAACAACTGATATGATATTGAGGAGATTTATTATCTGTTTGTCTGTGTGTGTGTGTGTGTGTGTGTGTGTGTGTGTGGCATTTGAGTTCTTTCTCTACTTTATACGAGTTGTTTGTCTTAACCACTTGGCCTAGGTGTTTACAGGAAGCAGAGACAAGATCCTGGAAGAAACTAATTAACATTGCAGTCTCAGGTGCTGCTGGAATGATTTCTAATCATCTTCTTTTCAAGGTATACATATCTTGAATCTAAATCTAGAAGGATGTGACTGAAGTACATTAGTAGTTCAGCTTATGTCATCTTTCTATTTATATGTATTCAATTATCTTTTTCTTTTATGCCAATGGTTTCAGATTAGGATTTTTACTGTCATAGGGACAGGCTGGATTATAGCCTATAGGATAGAATTTCTTCCGGCCAATTGATGAAAGTGTTGCTACATAACCTCTTTTGTCCTGGCTTTTAGCTACTTAGCATTTTCAGGAATCGAGACTCAGGAACTCATAACAATAAGAATATACTTAGATGACGTGGTAGCAAATCTTTGAATGTTCCATATGCATCCCTTTGAGTTTGATTTATCTAGTTTGAAGATTTGCTAGATGCACTACATGCTTGTATCTTTGTTGTGGAGCTTATAACCAATTAAATTTGAACTGTTACAGATCATGAAATTCAGACTTTGGAGTCTGAAGTGTTGAGTACTTGCCATGCTATTCTTGAAAATTTTCTCTATATAGTAACTGTTACAACTTATTATTTTGTTTTCACATACTTGGATTGTTTTTTTTGGGGGATTACTGAGAGATACTGTCGGTTTTAGTCACGCTATCTGCCATGTTTACTCTGACGTATGACATGGTTTCTTACGTCAGCTTGCTTCTGGTGAGGTATTTGGTCCAGATCAACCTATCACTCTGAAATTATTGGGATCTGAAAGATCATTGCAAGCTCTTGAAGGTTAGCCTCTTAAAATATGATAAAATTGTATTTATTTTTAGTTAGAAAAAAATAAGCATAGCGTCTTCCACCTAAAGTATATGTAAAGCTAACCTGAAATCCTCCTCCAGCTTCCAATAATTTGTGGTTTTAAAAAATTTGGATTGAGGTCAAGCTTGTTAACCATGTAATCTGTTGTTGATGAGAAATATCCTATGTGAAATTAGTAAGCAAAACTTCTGTTGTGCAAGATATGAAAAAAGCAAAATTAAGGAAACCGAAAAATTATGAAATGTGGCATAATTTAAGATTATTGTGAGAAGAGGCAGATAAAGACATGGCATCAGGCTTTATAAGAAAAATTAACAACTAGCAAGCCGCAGCAGCAGCCTGCCCTTTGAATAACTTTTGGGTTAGGATATCATAAGAATCAAAGGAATAGGAAGGACAATATGCCAGACAGGTATCTCATAATTGTAAAATTGTGAGATTGTATTCTTGATGGATTGTCTGTAATTAAAGTCATTTTTTTCCTGGTTTGTTGTGTACAATCTGATTAGAAGTCTTTATTACATAGTCATCTTGACTACACAATTTGATAACTTTGACTGACATTCATGCATATTGGTGTATTTTACACATATCCAATTGTGGACACTGCCCGTACATGCTTAATGAAAGTAGGTTGAGACACTTCTCTCATTTGACCCATTATTTTTTCCTCCTTTTTATGTGTGGGAAATTGATTTATATCGTTACAACCCATTCTCTCCTCTAATCTTCTGCCCATTTTGCACATGTAAAATTAAAATGTATTGTACACGATCATGAGAAGCACTCATACGATCGAAATGAATAAGTGGGGATACACCTAATGACAAGAAAACATTAGGCTTTCAGTTTTGGTCATGAGAAGCTCTGCAACCATACTCTTTTAGTGCTTATGCTTCATTGATAAATGCATGTCTTTTCCCATAAACTGAATGAGTATTTCAGGGTGTTCTGCCTAATACCTGACAGAATCTGCAACTGAGGGAGAGATGGGGCATTTTAAATAATTAATAGGGAATGAATATTTCCAATTACTGTTTGGTCAAGTGGAAACATTTTGGTTTGCCATTATGAGTAGTTTATTTCTGGGTTTGAACATTGAACATTGAACATAATAAAATAACATTGTTGATAATTTCTGAAAAATAACTCTGAACATGGCAGGTGAATATCAGTCTTGCTACAGTAGGTTCCCTGATGTGAGGACAATATTATTCAATTATGTTACCTACTGAAACAAAACAGTTCTTGATGTTGGTTGATGATTAAATGTCATTAATTCCTTTTAATTTATATTTCCTAATTCAACACTTAGGAGTTGCAATGGAACTGGAGGACTCATTATTTCCTTTATTGAGGGAGGTGAGCATCGGTATAGATCCCTATGAGGTGTTCCAAGATGCAGATTGGGCTCTGTTAATAGGTGCAAAGCCTCGAGGTCCTGGAATGGAGCGAGCAGGCTTGTTAGACATAAATGGACAGATTTTTGCTGAACAGGTAAAGTGGTATTCAAACCTAGGTCCTATTCTAACTGCTTTCTTCTGAAAGATAGTCAACAGTACTGAGATGAAATCTTTTTATTTGTACCATAGGGAAAAGCACTAAATGCTGTGGCATCAGGCAATGTCAAAGTTATAGTTGTAGGCAACCCTTGCAACACAAAGTGAGAGAGTTTATTTTTCTTAGTGTTTTGTGTTCAAACTTGGGGCATGTTATGCCATTTAGTACTAACGTCTATATGTATCTGTGTGTTTCAATGCAGTGCATTGATATGCTTAAAAAATGCTCCTAATATTCCTGCAAAGAATTTTCATGCCTTGACTCGCTTAGATGAGAATAGAGCTAAATGTCAGGTAAACAGGGTTTATGAACTCAACTTGATTTAAATTGCAGCAAGATACTAATTTTTCTGTATTGGCTCAATTATATGCACAGCTGGCTCTCAAAGCTGGTGTCTTCTACGATAGAGTTTCAAATATGACCATATGGGGCAACCACTCAACTACACAGGTCATTGAAGAATGCTTTCCGGAAGAAATGTATTTTTTGGTCCTCAAATATGATCCCTACACACGATTTAGTCCCTGCAAGTTTTTGACTCTCTACTTGTTAGTCTTTGGAGTATGTATGTTTGCCCTGCTTTTGATTGACCGAGGGACTAACAATGAACGAGTTAAAATCTTTCAAGGACTGCATTTTCTAAGAATAAGATTTAGGGACCAAAAAGTATATTTCCTCTATTTTTTAAAATTTGTTCCAAAATAGAATTTTCTCAATTTTCTTTTATGATATGGTGTTACATAATAAACAGGTCCCTGACTTCTTAAATGCCAGAATTGATTTTTTGCCCGTTAAAGATGTGATTAAGGACCATATGTGGTTAGAAAATGAATTCACCGAAAAGGTTCAAAAGGTAAAATTTGTAATGAGCATCATTGTTTAACTACATGGAATAAATAATATATCATTCACATTACTTTTGTCCTTATGGCAATAGCTGACAAGTAAATTTTTTGGTTGGCAGAGAGGTGGTGTGCTTATTGAAAAATGGGGAAGATCATCAGCTGCATCAACTGCTGTGTCAATTGTTGATGCCATACGGTCTTTAATCACTCCTACTCCTGAGGGCGATTGGTTTTCCTCTGGTGTAAGTTTTTTTCTTTTTTGGGGGGGCCCGCAGAGGGGGGGGGGGTGTGGGGCAGCAACCTCTGGCATAAGTTACTCTCAGTTAAAGGACTGCTTTCTTTGGAGATAGATTTGGGCGGTTTTTCAGGAGCCATTTTGTCATGCAACTTAACTATAGTGAATTAAGAGGAAGAGAGTAAAATTGTTGCCAAAAAAGAAAAAAGTGAATTTACATTATTATGATTCCTGGTTGCTTTATGCGTATGAAGGAAAATAACAAATATCAATCTTGAAAAGTTTCAGCCAAGATTAAATTTTCTCTTTTATATGTACTTAAGTCCAAAACAAAAATGTCGTTTAAATTCTCTAGTTGGAAGTCATATGACTGTAAAACTTTCGGCAAACTACAAATAGCAACCCCCTGAACTATCAAAAGAAAGTGTATTACATATTAGTTAGAACTAACTTTTAAAAAGGCCACACGATTGTCATGTAATCCCTTGTGTCTCCATCATCTTTTCCAATTTCTTCCCTACATGATTTTATGACCTGCATTTCAATTTTCCAATTTCTGTGACATTAGTTTGAACTAATATGTAATGTTTTTACTTTTTGTGATAATTTAGAGAGTAAAGTATTACATTTTAAAATTCGTATATTATAGATATAATTAGGCTATAATCCAAGGCAGTTATATATAGTTTCCCCTAGAACTTTAATAGTGCAAACTCTGATTTGCGCACACATTTTGTCTAATTCTGTTTTCTCTTTCTTTCATCCTTTCTACTTTAATCACACATTGTGCAAATGCAATCCCAGGTATATACCAATGGAAATCCTTATGGTATAGCAGAAGATATTGTTTTCAGTATGCCATGCCGATCAAAAGTGAGTCTCTGCATGACATATTAATTCTTTCTGATGCTTGAATTGCTTTTGTTCCCGATACATTATTGTCATCCTTTAGGGAGATGGTGATTACGAGCTCGTCAAGGATGTTATATTTGATGACTACCTCCGGCAGCGAATAGCCAAGGTAAGCATCTAGTTCAATTTATTTTATAGAGGGAAAAATCCAAGTACATGTAATATATTACAAAATTATATTAAAATAAGATAAATGGTAGTTATCCTGTGGTTTGATTTGAAATTAGTTTACCTTTTGTGGTTTTAAGTGTCTTCTTCAATGGACATGACTTGGTTAGTTACTCCTTAGCTATCTTGTATAATTTTTTGTCCTAATTTTAACATATGAAATCACATAAAACGATGAACAATTTCATAGTAATATGATGGTATTGTTAGGATTAAAATAACATTCAGAAATTGATATTGTCAGTACAATTCCCATAATAGCTTCAAACATTGATGTCTATAACATCATTTTTTTTTCAAACACATTTAGTTACAATATTAAATTTGCACTTATCACAATGTGCCCTAATTATTTAAAATTTGGCTGTGAAAAGAAATATTCAATACAGATAAACTATTATTAGATTATTGGCCTGTATAATTTATTTTCTTAATACATTGGCACATGCATCACATTATACATTTTTCCTTCTCAGTGTAACACATTTCCAATTTTGCAGACGGAAGCTGAGTTGTTGGCTGAGAAGAGATGTGTGGCTCACCTAACAGGCGAGGTAAAACACCATATCAACAATACAATAAGAAACTTTTAAGCAGTTTAGGTTTCCAAAAAATTAATAGAGCCAACTAATTATAAATGAATACATAAACATATTAATAGTAAACCCTGCTTAAAAGTATATTGATATGCTTACATTTTCATTCATGCTTAGTTTAGTCCTATGAAGCACCAATGCTTAACAAACGGAACCATATTATATCTAATACATATCAGGTACTCAGTATCAGATAAGAAACTTAAAATTGCATTTAAACACTAGTATATCTTGTCATATTGCAATGTTTGTATCGTATTGTGTCCTGTGTCCATGCCAATATCAATTCTTTTTAGCTGTTAGTATCCATGCGTCCTTGGTTTGGCTTATCAATTTTTTGACGATTGAGCCCGTATAAAAATTTTCCCCAGTACAAATACCATTATTTCCTTATGCCGGTTTTTTACTGTCATCTGAACATATTTTCTGTCTGAACAGGGAATTGCCGTGTGCGATCTGCCTGGTGGTGATACCATGCTCCCCGGAGAAATGTAACAAAGTAATTAGGACCCGGTTATAGCAGATATTGAAAACAGGTTAACAAAAAGTGATGTAGAATAAGCGTGCAAAAGTTATATCGGCTAGCTAAAATATAAGTTTAAAATCATTTACTTGATATTAGACTCATAAAGTTTTTCAACAATGAGTATGATCTTGTAAAGGTGAATTTGTGCTTGTGGTGGCAGTTGGCCAAGACGGCTGGCCTAAATTTTCTTTATCCTACAATTTGCATCATCAGTCAAGTGAAGTGCGAATTTAAAGTCCCTTTGTAATGGTTGCATATTTTTGCTCATTTTAAATTAGTTTTTTAAAATCAAATTTTTAGCAAAGTACGTTTATGTTGGACAAAATCATTTAGCAAGTACTTTTATCAATATTTGAGAAGCAATTTGTGTTTGGTACTTTTTTTTTTGAAAAATTGCTTTTAACTGTTAAATAACAATAGTTTTATTTTGTAATAAAGGTTTAGTAAAAATAATTGAATATAATTATAATAAATAATAATTTTGAGTAGAGGTATAATTGTAATTTTCTGCATCCACTATTGATGGGAATTCCAAGAACGTTTTAAAACCCAACAAACCAAACAAAGCAAAATTTCAAGAAAGCTAATCCAGGATGTAAAATAATGAGATCTTCAATGCTTATAAAAAAGCAGAGACAAAATACATAAGATAAGATACTGATGCCACAAAAATAAACTAGACATGATAAGATTTTCATATTCACTGAGAGCATCCCAATTGGATATCTGAGCAAGAAGATATGAATTTTTGAAGTTGAAGGACAATACTAGTAGTGATTTAGTACTATTTCATCAATTTTCAATGGCTAGTAGTCTCTGTTGTAGTCTAGATTTATTTTTAGTATAAAGTATGCATTTGTAGCTTTCCAAAATGTATAGTGTGTTTAATTTTAATTTTTCTAAAATTAATTATGATTTTTCAAAATTTATTTTAGTCCAAGGCTACACTTGAATATTATGTGTCTACTTCCTTTGCTCGAATTCTAGGCCACTTCTTGAGCTTGTTATGAGTTGTATTTGTGTATTTAAAAATGAGAATGAAATGGATGAGTCCATATGGCCCATAAAACATCGAATAAAAATTTTATCTGTGACGTAGCGTAATTAAATTGATTATTTTTAATAGTTTTCATTCTTCCTCTTGTGTTGTTCATGGAAGGAAGCCTAGAATTTATATGAGATGAGTTCTATAAATATGGTGTTACATGCACCATTGATAATTCATATATTTTCTATATTTTTACCCATTAATTATGGATTTTTTATTAATAATTTGGTGATAATTGAGCTTTATTGGATATTATTTGGATTAAGAAGTGCAATTTCACCTTTTGGAATTTGATTGCATGAATTGGGCATTTTAATGATTTTATTTCCTAGGTGACAATTTTATTTTATAAGCCATTGATTTTATTTCATTTTGACTTGGGAAATTTCATGGAAAGAGGCTTGAGAGGCGAGGAGGAGCTTCATGGATCATTAATATATTAGGCACTCTGTCTCGGGCCCACATCACACCCACATTAACTCTCTCATTTCACACACTCATGTACAGCCAGTCTCTCATCCATTATACACAAGACACACTCTCGAGCATACTCACATTGATTCATGCACTCATCTTTATATGGATGCACTAAAGAGTTTTTACATAGGTGTAGATTCAATTCACTTCATGGTATTCCTTCTAAAGGACACATCCAAAAGCTACATGGCACTCCACTAAATCACACTCAGGTTCTCTTACATGTGGGGGGATCATTCACACACATCCAAGCTCTCCCACAGGACAAATTCACTCATTCCATAACCCACATACACACAAATAAAAAAAAAAGCACTGGAGAAGCACGCACCAGACTCATAATTATACACATGCATGAAGTCTCTCATTAGTTTCAACAACAATACAAGCATCAATAGGACTCTTAATATCAAAACCATCCACATGACCATCTTTATGCATGCTTTCATCAACATCAGTATGATCAGAAGAATCAATATCATCAATAGTCTCATTATAGATACAAGAATCAGTTGACTCAATAGAATCATCAGACCTTAAAAAATCATCTATCTCAATACATACAAGACATGTATGTAAATCATCACATGTTCATCTCAAAGTGGAATCTGAATTAGCAACAGCAAGCAGTTTAACAATTTTACCATCCATATCCTCAACACATGCTAGTGCATGATTCATCCCCTATACATGTGTGCCTTATAATGTCTGGTTTTTGTTAAACGACGGAACAACACATTTCCAAAGCAAGTCCCCAAAAATGAATTAGTTAAGGTCCTGAAAAATTTGAGTAACATTCTAAACTCTTAAAACTGACAATCCCAAGCTTAGACGGAAAGAAAAATGGAGCTAGAATGAAGAAACAAAATTTAACGAAAAACTTACGAAACATAATGGCATTTTTGTAATTATGAAAAAATTTTGGAATTCATACAGGAGGGTTTTTTAAATGAAATTTTTGAGTTCTTCAGGGTTCTTAGAGGCCTTGAAAACCATGGGAAGCCTCGAGACAGTTAAAACCCCTTCGATGGATGTTTTTCAACATCAGTGCTCCCGAACTTTGAAGGATTCATTTGGAAAGGTTTTAGCTCCGATTTGAGTGATTCCAAAGGCATTTTACTAAATTGGGAACTTGAATTTTATAATGGAAAAGAAAGTTCTAAAAAAGGAGCTAAAATGAATTAGAAACTAAAATGCCAAAAATGAAGGGCAAAATGAAATTTTTGAAAAGAATTCCTTCCTCCACTTATATATATAGGGCGCCCTACTCTCCCATTCACTTAACTTCATATGTTTCTACCCTAAACCAAAGAAGAAACCCTAAGAGAGTGGCGCACAAGAGGAAGAGGAAAAGGAAGAGGAGGAGAAATCCAAGCTTGAAGGTATGGAATTTTAGTAGTTTTTTATTCTTTCTTCCTTCCAAACCTCTTCTCCTCCATTCTCCTTTATTTCCTATGATTATATTGAAGTATATGGATCTTTTTTAAGGAAAAAATTAGGATTTGAATAGAGGAGGCCAAAGTAGACAAGATTTAAGTGAGAAAATAAGAAAAAATAAGGTAATTTCTTCTTCTATGGTTGTTACCCCTTGCTCCTCTTCTCTCCGTATTGCGCCCCACTCAAGAAATCATAGGAGGGCTTGGCTTTTAGGTAGAACCAAAGGTGATCCTTAATAAAATAGGTGTGGAGATTAAGAATATGCAAAGAAAATTAACAAATAACCATAAAAATTCAAGATGTAAATTCTAGGGTTTCATATGCTCCTTGTAAAATCTGATTTGATACCTTGATTTCTATGTCTAAATGAATGTTTAAATAAGCTCCTAAGATCCCTAAAAGTCTCCCCAGGTGCTTCCTACATCAAGAAAACAAACCAAAGTCCATGAAGGTCAAATTCTTCCATTGTCTCGGCCTAAACGGGTTTGAATACCTAGGGAGAGTTTTGAAATTTTCTAAGAGTTTTAAATTTTTCTAAGCCCATTTTTGAGTCATATATGATGAGTGAAGATGAGGGGAGGCCTTGGAAAAAATTTAGAAACCATAAAAAGTGAATTGGGCTTATATGTTCTATAATATGATCTAAAGAAGTAACATGTAGTTAAACTCTTTATTTTAATTGTGTAATGACTCCAAGAGGCTTAAAAGGAGTCAAGAATCATATATGAAAGGAAAGAAAGGAGCCTAAAATTTATTTGATGGATGTTGCTTCATTAAGTGCATTCTTGGAAACATAAAGGGGTTAATAAGCTAAGTTAGTATCTAAGCAAGTTGTGTGGCCTTAGAATTAATTCCATGAACTTAATTGGCTTCCATAAATTATGTTTAGACCAAGAGAAATCATTTCTACACCTTTTTGTGAGTGAGGCCGAGGAAGGGAGAGCAAATTCAAGAGAAAAAGTGTGTGGTTGCTTCTAAGGTAGCTCACTCCTCCTTTTCTCATGCATAAATGTATGCTTGACTTGTCTTTGAATGCGTGTATGTGTGTTTTAAGCCATGAAAAGTATTTTAGCATGATTTCATATGCCATGGTACCATGATGATGCATTATGTTTCTAAATGATGTTATGATGCTTATTTGGGTTTGCTTGAGTGTGGTGATGTTAAGAACTCTTAGTCATGATAAGGATATGCGAAGAACCCTTAAGATTGGTTAAGACAAAGTAAAAAATCTCCTAAAAGTGAGGTTGACTCCCACGAGTAAGGTTGAGTTTAAGAACCTCTTAAAAAATGGGTGAGGCAAGTGCAAAATCTACAAGTGAATGGATAAGGCTAATCCACATACTTGGCAAGTCTATGTATGCTATGTATGACTTTTTTAAATGCCAAGAATGCTTCTTGAATGATTGCACATGTCAATATACCCATGCATATATTTGTAAGACTTGTTTTGCATCTTTTATGTGTGATTGAAAGGGAGATGAGCTATTGGAATTCTTTGAATCTCATTCCCTCCTCTCCAATGTTCTAACATGCTAAGTGGACCAAGAGAGTAAGGAAATGGGAGCCAACCACTTAAGAGATAAAAATGTGACATCAAAATGCATGGATTTTGTTCTTTAAGACCACATAGATGGCAAATGATGTAATCTATAATTGTATATGTTCTATGATGTTATGAACATGTATAATTATATTAATGTATCATGTATAAATGAGAGCTAAGGTTATATGTATGAAAATGTGCATTTTGGACATGTAAAGGCAAACTTGCATTATGGAAATGTATGTATAAATAGAAGTAGAATGGCCAAATTGAGATGCATGAAATTTGGGACCATTTGGGCAGTTCATATAAGTCATATTCATACTTTTAAACTTGCCCAAGAGGTGCTAAATATCAAGAGAAGTCATTTGAATACTTTGGTATCTTATATGGAGCAAAAACTGACCATGTTGGAATGAGTTCTTCTTGATATGAGATTTGGCATACATTTAGAACTTGTAGAGAGCTTTTTGGAAAGTTAAAGTGCGGAATTTTTAGAGATCTATGGAATATTTAATGAATTTTTAAAGTTGAGAAAATTTTGAATTTGGTCAAGTTACTGTTCATACTTATCCAAAAATGAATTTTGTCACTTAGAGGGCAAATGATGTCCAATTACCATGAAATTCTGTAAAGAGAAATTAGACACTCCTAGTGATGTGTGCCAACTAGAAGCACCCTATTTAGATGTCTAGAGAGGGAGATATGAATTTTTAAAGTTTCTACCTAGTATTAGGTGTTCAGACTAACCTCAAGTATTATTTGATTGGCTTTCAAAGTATAGATGTGCCTGGATTGGTCTAAAGTTATTTTTCCCTCTAGCTAACATCTATATCTTTCTAGATTGGTATCATTTACATGGATTGGGGTTTTGTGAAATTAATTGGACAGTTTTGAAGTTTGTAGTAGAAACCTGTGATAGTAAAAGTAGCCAGCCAGACCTCTGCACAATTTTTGAATGTCAAAACTCTTTTGCACTACGTTTCATGGTCTGGACATATTTTTAGCATAAAGTATACATGTGTAGCTTTCTTGAATGACAAATAATGTATAATTTCAATGTTTCTAGAATTAGTTATGATTTTCTAAAGTTTGTGATAGAGAAAGGGAAATTCTGGCCGAAAATGCAATTATGAATTTTATGTATCCCCTTGCCATACACGAGCTCTAGGCTAATTTTCGGGATGAAAATGAGTTGTATCTATGTAATTAAATATAAGAATGTGATACATGAGCTCATATGGTCCACGGGACGCCAAATGAAAAATTTATATGCAACGCAACACTAAAATACTCATTATTTTAATTGATTTTTCTTGTTCCTTATGTGAGATGCATGGATTAAAGCATGAGATAAGCTAGGAAATTATAGTGTTACATGTCTCCTAGACCTTGTGCTACCCCATCAATCTCGAGCCTTTCTCCTATACGTGTGATAGAACCTTCCTTTCATTCATTCTTCCCTCCATGTGACCTAGTGTGCTCCTCATTTTCCTAAAACAAAACCCCCTCTGGTGCCCTTCCATCCCATTTTCACATGTTTCATTTGTGAGTGCTTCTATGTAATTGTGTGAGTGGAATTCATGCAAGTCTTATGTGTGTTCCCTCATGAATGTTGTAAGCATAATACTTTGGCTCTTGCACATGGGAATTGTGGTATTGCTCAATATAACTGGGGTAAGCCTCATAAGCATAGTGATAAGGTTAATAGCATGGCCATTGGAATTGTTGTGCTTGTCTTTGTTGTTCAATTATATCATTAAGCATTGATTTTACTTTATCAATCTTCTGGAGAATCCTATCATTTGCATAAAAATCATGGACACCTTGATTAGGCATAAAATAGCCATCCATATTTAGATAAAGAGCATGAGAATCATAATCAAATCAAGCACACAAGAAATTATTAATAAAGTATCACTACTATTTACTCTAAGGCAAGAAAATTAAAATCAAATTAAACTAACAACTAGCTGACACATAAATGACACTAAAAAATAGAGGAATATCACATAAAAGAAACTCACAAAAATAAAGAAATTAAATCTAGAAAACTTAGAAAAATCCTAAAAAATTTGAGAAAATACTACAAAGTTCAGAAAAGTGCCCTAAACGTTGAAATCTAGCCTAAAAATGTGGTACCTTATAGCTAAAGCTATATTTTTTGCTTATCTCACTCAAAAACTTAAGGATACCAAGTTTTAGAATTTTTTGGGCAAGTTAACCAAAATTCTAGCAAACAAAGCAATTAAACCAAGTAACCAAAATGACCAAAATTCAAGTTCAAAATAGGGCAAAATGATGTGAGACCCCTTAGAAACCCATTCTAGAAACCCCAAATAACACGGATCAGTGTCGAATTTTGGCATGCAGCACAAGAACAAATAATATGGACAATATAAGCAACAAAGAACAAAGAACAGAGAACAAAGAAGAAGAAGAAGAAGAGATGTTGGTCAATGGAATTAAACCCTAAGAGAACCCGTCTCTTAGAACCCTAATCCGGGACGCCACAAAGGAAACCACTCCTTTGATAAGTCGAAGATTTTTTCCAGCACACAAAGGCCACAAGAGAAACCTCACAAATCAGAAATGATTCTGAAAAGATAATTTATTCAATTTGCCATTCTTGGAGTACAAGTGGGCCTTATATAGGCATTTGAAAAATAAAACCCTAAACAGAATAATTCCTAGGTTACATAAAAGAAATTTAAATCTAAACAGATTCACCAAGAATGGTGCCTAAAAATCTGAAACAGCAACAATCAAATTAAAACAAAATAAAACTAAGAGAATTTTGTGGAAAATGGCTGATTTTGTGGAAAATGGCTAGACTCCTTCAATTAGGCTCCCTTTGGGCTTGGGCTAGCATCTTGTAGGAATGAAATAATCTGTATGCCAATTTGTTCCTTTTGGGCTTCATATTCAGCTAAGACTATGGGCTCCAAGTCTATTAGTTTTTGGATCACTCCATTCAAGGCCTCCTTCATAGCTTTGGCTCTTGATCTTGTGCATAGGCCTCCCATACATTGCAATGGATCTTTAGTTGGCCATCTTTTAGAGTCACGTCCAGCCCTTTTGTTTTCAAGCTCTTGATTTTGTTCAAGCTTCTTCAAATCTCCTATCTCACCTCCATCACAAAAACTATACAAAAATAGGGCCAACACACTTAGATAACTTTTTTAAATAATTGTCAATCTAATTTCCTTAGCAACGGCACTAACCACTATTCAAATGAAGGCTATGATGTCACGGCAAGGCCCTTCAATGTTATGGTGTTATGTGGGTTTTTCATGCAGGATGTTGTATCAAGGGTTGTAACGCCATTGTGTGGCCCTTAGGCCCCGTAGTGTGGCCCTTTGAGGCAAATGATGTCACACAAGTTTTTTGTGCTCTAGTTGCTATAGCACGAGGTGCACCACAACATGGCCCTTCAAAGTCATTGTGATAATCATGTTGTGATGTTTAGAAGTTTCTTTGGAAGGTTTTATATGGAGTTTTGATGAAGTACTTAATCTAAGGTCTTATGCTATAGTTTAGGTACTCAATCTTCTTGTGATGGACATTAAGCTTAGTAGGTTGTTTATAATAAAATTTTTAATTGGTTTGCATTTTTTTGAGTTGTTCAGATTATTCTTACAATTAATTTGTCCTTACAATCAATTAACTTAATCTTCTTGTTTAATCCATAAGTTAAACATTAATTAGAACTAGGTGTTACAAGATCGTACCTCCAAGATAATGTCAACCATTACATTTTCCTTACCCTGCTTATACTTTATCACATAAGGAAAAGCATCAATGAACTTTACCTATTTGTCATGTTGTTTGTTCAACTTTCCTTCCTTTCAAATGCTTCAAGGACTCATGATCAATATGAATCACAAACTTTTTAGGCTATAAGTAATGTTGCCATGTCTCCAAGGCCTGAACTAAAGCATACATCTCTTTGTCATATGTAGGGTATTTAGGGGCTATTCCATTAAACTTCTCACTAATGTAAGTAATTAATCGCCTTTCTTGCATTAAAATAGTCCAATTCTAATACTTGAAGGATCACACTCAATTTTAAAAGTTTTAGTAAAATCAAATAATGCAAATAATGGCACATAACTCAATCTTTTCTTAATCAAATTAAAGGCTTCTTTTTACTCATCACTATACTTAGATCATACACTATTCTTAACAATTTTAGTCAATAGCATGGCTAAAGCGCTAAAATCTTTTACAAATCTCCTATAAAAGCTAGCCAAACTATGAAAATTACACACTTCACTAATGGTCTTAGGAGTTGGCCTTTCCTTGATAGCTTTAACCTTTTCTTCATCAGCTTTAATTCCTCTAGCATGAAAAGATGTAACCAAGGAATACAATCCAATCCATGCAAAAGGCATACTTCTTAAGGTTAACATATAATTTTTCTTTTCTCAAGGCCTCAAACACAAGTCTCAATTGCTCTATGTATTCATCTAAGCTCTTACTATAAATCACAATATCATCAAAATAAACAAATACACACTTGCCAATGCGAGCATGCAAAACATGATTTATAAGTGGCAAACATGATTTATAAGTATCATAAAAGTACTAGATGCATTAGTTAACCTAAAAGGTATAACTACCCATTCATACAAACCATATTTTGTTTTGAAAGCTATTTTCCACTCACTGTAATAGCTGGTTCCTTGAAAACAAAAGAAAACATGAGAAACGTAACATACGGTTCTCCGTTAACGAACAAAATTCATCAGATATAAAAGGAAGTCTCCCAAAATGATATAGTTAAGGTCCCAAAAATTTGAGAAGCATTCAAGACTCCTAAAAATGAGAATCCCGGGCTCAGACGGAAAGAAAAATAAAGCTAGAATGAAGAAATAAATTCCTACGAAAAGCTTATGAAACGTAGTGGTATTTTCGTAATTTTGAGAAAATTTTGGAATTCACATATGAGGGTTTTTTAAATGAAAATTTTGAGTTCTCTAGGGTTCTCAGAGGCCCTAAAAACCATGGAGAGCCCCGGGATAGTTAAATCCCCTCATGTGGACGTTTTCTAACGTCAATGTGCCCGGACTTTGATAGATTCGTTCGGGAAGGTTTTAACTTCAATTTGAGTAATTCCAAAGGTATTTTACTAAATGGGAACCTAAATTTTATAATGGAAAAGACAGTTCTAAAAAAGGAGCTAAAATGAAAGAGAAATGAAAATGTCAAGAATGAAGGGCAAAATGAGAATTTTTGAAAAGTGTAACTTCCTCCCACCTATATATATGATGTGCCCTTCTTCTCCCTTCATTTTGCACGACCAAGTTCTACCTAAAAGCAGAGGAAAACCCTAGGGAGAGTGGCATACAAGAGGAAGGCAAGGAGGAGAAGAAAGGAGGAGAAAAAGCAAGGAAAAGGTAAGGAATTTCATGGATTTTCATGCTCTTTCTTCTTCCAAACTTGTTCCTCTCCTCTTGAGCTTTCTTCCTATGATTAAAATGAAGTTTACAATTTTGTTTTAAGGGAGAAACTTAGGGGAAAATTCGGATTTGAAGAGAGGAGCCTAGAGAAAGCAAGATTCAAGTGAGAAAAAGTAAGAAAACAAGGTAATTTCTTCATCCATGGTTGATATCCTTTCTTCCCTTCCTCTACCATTTCGCCCCACCTAAGAAACCCTAGGAGGGTTTGATTTTTAGGCAGAACCAAGGGTGATTCTTAGGAAAAAGAGAGTGGAGATTAAGAATATGCAAAGGGAATTAACAAAAAACCATGGAATTTCAAGATGCAATTTCTAGGGTTTCAATTGCACCTTGTAAAATATGATTCTGTACAATGATTCCTAGTCTAAATAAGAGTTTACTTGCCTAAGATCCCTAGAAGTCTCCCCATGTGCTCCCTCCATCAAGAAAACAAAGCAAAGTCCATGAAGCCCTAACTCTTCCATAGCCTCGGCCTAAAGGGGTTTGAGTAGGTAGGGAGAGTTTTAAAATTTTTTAAACCCATTTTTGAGTCATATATGATGAATTAAAATAATGGGAGGCCTTGGGAAAAATTTAGAACTCATAAAAAGTGAGTTGGTGCTTTAGGTTCTATATTATGACCTAAAGAAGCAATATGTAGTTAGGCTCTTAATTTTAATTGTATGATGACTCCAAGAGGCTTAAAAGGAGTCAAGAATCATATTTGAAATGAAAGAATATAGCCTAAAATTTATTTGATGGGTGTTACTTCATTAGATGCATTCTTGGAAACATAAAGGGCCCAATGAGTCAAGCTAGAGTTTAAGTAAGTTGTGTGGCCTTAGAATGAATTCCATGAACTTAATTAGCTTCCATATGATGTGTCTAGGCCAAGAGAAATGACCTCCGCCTTCTTGGGTGTGTGAGATCAAGGGAGAGGATTTAAGGCTTAAGGAAAAAGTGTACAAATGCTAGCAAGGTAGTTCTCTCCACCTTCTCTCATGCATGGATGTGTGCTTAGCTTGTCTTAGAATATGTGTATGTGTATTTTCAAGCCATGAAAAGTATAAAGCATGATTTCATATGCCATGATTTTATGATGACATATTATGTTTTATATGATGTTTATGATGTGTGCTTAGGTTTACTTAAATGTGGTGAGGCCAAGAACCCTTAGCCATGGTAAGGATGAGCTAAGAACTCTTAAGATTGGTTGAGACAAAGTAAAGAGTCTCCCAAAAGCAAGATGGACTCCTAAGAGCATGGTTGAGTCCAAGAATGTCTTAAAGAATGGGTGAGGCAAGTCCAATATCCACAAAAAATTGGGTGAGGCCAATCTACTTACTTGGCAAGCCTTTGTATGCTATGTATGACTTTCTCAAATGATGAAAATATCTCTTGAATGTTTGCACATGTCAACATGACCATACATACATTTATGAGACTTGTTTGCATTCATTATGTATGATTGAATGGGAGATGAGCTATTGGGATTCTTTGAATCTCATTCCCTATTCTTCAATGATCTAACATGCTAGGTGGACCAAGAGAGCAAGAAGATAGAAGCCAACCACTTGAGAGATGAGAGTATGACATTGAAATGTATGAAATTTGTTTCTTTAAGGCCATCAAGGTGGCAAATGTTGTCATCTATGGTTATATATGACCTATGACCTCTTGAACATGTGTAATTATGTTAATAAGTAATGTATGAATTAGAGTTAAAGTTGTATGTATGAATATGCACATTTTGGTTATGTATTGGCAAGTTTTCATTATGGAAGTATGTGTATAATTGCATGTGGCATAGCCAAAATGAGAGGTATGGAGTTTGGGACCATTGGGGCAACTCATACAAGTCTTAATTATGCTTTTAGACTTGTCCAAGAGGTGCCAAACCCCAAGGAAAGCCATTTGGATATTTTGGTATCCCTTATGAAGCTAAAATTGACCAATTTAGAACCCTATGTCCCTTTTTGTCCAAATGAGCTCTTCTTGATATAATATTTGACATGCAATTAGAAATTATTGAGAGCTTTTTGTGAACCTAAAGAACAAAATTTTCAAAGGTCTATAGAATATTTGATGAATTTCCAAAGTTGGAAAATTTTCTAGTTTTGGTCATGTCACTGTTCATACTGGTTCGAAAATGAAATCTATCACACAGGGCTTAAATGATGTCCAATTATCATAAAATTTTATACAAAGAAACTAGACATTTCCAGTGACTTGTACCACTATAAGCACCACATTTGGAGGTCTAGAGAGAAAGATATAAATTTTCAAAGAATCTGTTCAGTATCAAGAATTCTAGCCGACCTATGTTACTATTTGATTAGATTTTGAGATCTAGACATACCTAAACTGGTCTGGAGTTATTTTTTCCCTATAGCTAACATCCACAGATTTCCATATTGGTATCATTTTCATGCATTGGATTTTTTTGAAATTAATTGGACATTTTTAAAGTTTGCTACAGAAATCTATGACAGTACCAATGGACAGCCTAATCTCTGAATCGTTTCAGATGTCAAACACCTTCTGTGATGGATGTTATGGTCTGAAAATATTTTTAGCATAGAGTAGACATGTATAGATTTCCAGAATAGACAAGAATTCATGATTTCAATTTTTTTAGAATTATTTATGATTTTCTAAAGTTAGTGACAGAAATGAGGAAATTTTGTCAGAAAATGAATGTATGTATTTTATGCCTCCTTTTGGTTTACACGAGATGTGGCCCATTTTTGGTGATGCATATGAGTTGTATTATGTAATTAAATATAATAATATGATACATGAATTCATATGGCCCACGGGACTTCAAAAGAAAATTTTATACATGACACAACGTTAAAATAGTCATTATTTTAATGCTTTTTTCTTTGAGAATGTATATGATTCTTGCAAATAAGTTATCTAAAGTCATGAAATGAGTTAGAAATTATGGTGTTACACTTATCACCTTCCCTTACTCTAATTTGATCATATCCACTCTTTAAATAAATTTTGGAAAACACATAAGAGCTATGCAATCCATCAAACATATCATTTGATTTAGGAATAGGATATTTATGCTTTATAGTAATTTTGTTAATAGCCCAACAATTAATAAACATCCTCCATGAGCCATCCTTATTAGACATAAGGAAAAATGGAACTACAGAGAATCATGCTGTCCCTCACACATCCCTTTGCCATAAACTCCTTAAACTACCTCTAATGTTCCTTAGTCTCCTTAAGATTACTTCTATAAGCTAGTCTATTAGGAATTGATGCACTAGGGATAAGGTTGATTTAGTGCGCACTTCCCCTTTTTGGTGGTAAACCATCTAGAATATTATTGGGGAATACATCCTCAAAATCCTACAAAAAGAATACAACATCATCAAGTAGAGAAGGGTTAATTTCATTAGTGTTTAAATAAGCCTCCTTGTATGATATCATAATCATAAGTTGATTGGAATAATAAGAACTCTTCACATCACTGTCCTTAGCATAAAAGCTCACCTGTTTAAGCTCTTTTCTTTTATTACTCTCTTTTCCTATCATTTTTTCATCCTATCTTAATCTAGACTTTTTTTTTGTCATACTTACTTTCTCTCTTTTTATGTTCTCATTCTTTCATCTTTTTCATATCACCTTTTCTTTTAATCCTTACTTAATCCTCATAAACTAGCCTAGGTGTCAATGGTTCAAGTATGATTAGTTTCTCATTTATCACAAAAAAGTATCAATTCTTGGAACCATCATGCATAACATGCCTATCATATTGCCATGGTCTTCCTAGCAATAAATGTCCAGCATGCATAGGTACAATGTCACATAAAACTTCATCTTTATACCTTTGAATTGAAAATGAAACTAAAACTTGCTTATTTACCTTGACTTCTCCACATTCATTTAACCATTGAAGCTTGCATAGTCTTGAATGCTTTGTAATAGGAAAATCTAATTTTTCAACCAAAATAGTTCTAGCTACATTAGTACAACTACCACCATCAATAATCATACTACATAACTTATCCTTAATATAGCACCTTTTAGGGAAGATGTTATCATGTTGCTCTTCATTGCCTTCTTTTACTTGCACAATCAAAGTGCACCTAGTAATCAATGCTTCTCACTTAACAACATACTTCACATCACTTATATCTTTTAAGGGTGGCATAAAATCATCTTCACTTTCATCCTTAGTCTCACTCTTTCCATTATCTTTCAAAATAATTGTATGCTTGCTTGGAAATTAAGATGCAATGTGACCTATTCCTAAACATTCTTCTTTGGCTAGGAGTTTTTATTACATTTATCTTTGTTAATTTCCAAGTCCTTCCCCTTATATGAATCTCCCTTATGCTTAGCATCAACCTTATTATCTTTCTTTCCCCAATTTGGTTTCCATGATGAAGAAGAACAAAAAATCTACCCAAACTTTGCTAAACCTTTTTCTTTATTGTCTTTCCACCTTTGGGGCCATGTGTACCATGTCTTCTTGTTCTACATAGTGTTGTAATTTAACCACATTGGTTTTATCTCTATTCAAACCATGTATGAAACATGTTATTGTGGCTTTGCTCTCTTCTTTCATATTGGCTTAAGTCATTGCAATCTCTATCTCTTTATGAAAGTCTTCAATACTCTTAGACCCTTAGGCATGACTTTGCAATCTTTGATACAAATCCCTATAACAATGGCTAGGCATAATCTCTTCTTTATGATAGCCTTCATCTCTTCCCATGTGTTAATTAGCCTTTCATGATTCCTCTGCTTTCTTAAAACAATTTGATCTTATCAAATAACATCATAGTTAGTGAACTAAACAATAACATGTTTTTACCTTTTTCTCCTTTGAGTAATTGTGGCAATTAAAATCCAACTCCACCTTCTTTTCCCACTCCAATATGCATCATGATCATTTCTACTTTGAAAGATTGGAATTTTCATCTTAATACCACCTAAGTTGTGGTCAATTCTATCATGCCATCACCTTGCATATCTTCTACTGGCTCTACCATGAAAATTTCTACTACCCATATTGACTATTGTGGCTTGATCATCGTTATCAAAATCATCTCCTTCATCACCATTATAATAACTATAATTTATGTTTCTTTCTTGTCTTATAGCATAAGAAATTTCTTGTCATTGTCCCCTTTGCTTTTGTATAGCTTGCAATGCAAATGAATCACCTCGCTTGGTGTTTGTTCCTTCACTCTTATCCTTTGAATCCATGATAATGAATTTGTAATTTAAAAAAAAAAAACCTTATAGTACTCTTTTTTATGTTTACACTCAAATAAGGTCATTCTCACTTGTGTTTAACACTCATTATTGCCTTTTACCACTCTTAAAAATTTTACCTTTCAATTCTTTATCAAACTAGACAAAGTAGCCAAGAAAATTAACTTACAACAATCCCAAACTAACAAATTAGAATTTCAATTTAAGAGTGTACCTTAGAGAAACAAAGAGTTAAAAATCAAATGACAATCAATAAGTAACAAGGAAGAAAACAACAGGACAATTCCAAGGAGAATATGGATCTCACAAGATTAAGGAAAGACTTATAACATTCCTGTAAATGGAGTTGATTAGAAAATAAGAAGAGAGTAAGTTAAATTAAAAATTTAGGAGATTTAAATTAAATGTTTGAGAGAGAGATAATTGAATTGAAATATGAATTAGATAAGATATAATTATATATATCATAAAGAGGTGAATTAAGTAAGAAATTAGCACTTAAATATAATTAAATTCATTATGGAATATTGGCAAGCCAAACAAGCCCTTAGCCTACTAAATTACTAATTTCCTACTCCAAAAATCATCCTTTGTAATATCTGGTTTTTTAGAAACTAAACTGAAATCAATATTGTGATATAAGAGGATCCTAAAGTAAAGAAAATTAAGACTAATTAAGGGTAAGGTGCTAATTAGAGCATCTAAATGTAATGCCTTAAACTCTTTACCCTTAAATAAATGGTCCCATGATCTATCCCAATCCATTTCAAGCATATTGGACAACATTTACAAGAAAACATATGTTTTCATACATGGAAAATTGTATGATTGGGAGACCATATTCATGATTCATGGCTTTAGGGACCATGTGAACTAATCCATATCATTTCCTATCCATAAAATATCCATTCAAGCCATAAAAATCATCATTCAACTCATGCATCAGGAGTTTGGAAGCCATGCACTAGAAAATTGAAGTTTGCTATCAGGTTGGTATGTCTAGATTTTTGATATGAACTTTGAAAATTCATAACTAATTCTAGAAAAATTGAAATCATGCATATGATAGCTTTTTGGAAATATATGGATGTTAACTAAGGGTAAAAATAGTTCCATACCAATGCAATGGTGTTTAACTCACAAAAAATAATGGAAAAGTACCAAAGATTGAGTTGCATTACTAGCACTATCATGAAAAGTTAAAAATTTGGATCTCCCTCTATAAAGGTCCAAATGAGGTGATCTCAATGGCTATGGAAAGCTTATTATGTCTAGTATATGTTTATAGAATTTCATAAGCATTGGACTTCATTTGGCTCACATGTAACATAGAAATATAAATTGACCATATAAACAATGTACATACCATTTATGCATAACTTGGCCAATTTTAAAAAATCATAATAAATTCTATAGAACTCTAAATTAAGTGCTCTTTGATTTTGTGAAAATTTCTGGATGAGATCTACTTGTTGGCCAAATTTCATGGAAAAACTCACTCATTTGGTCAAAATTCGGTTCATCACACATGATGTTCAATTTTGAAGTCCAATTTGGTATCTCAAGGCACCAAAAAGCTTTCCTCTCATCCCATAACCACTTAGGCACATCCAAAAGCATAAATACAATATATAAAAGTATTCTAAATAATCCAAATCATCATGAAGCTCATTCTCACTTTGCCACTTGCAATTATACACATGCATATCATAGCATATGGGTGGTAAAAACTCATGCATTCATTCACTTAGTTCCAAAATGGTTACATACATAATCTATACATAATTTGAACTTGCTCAAAGGTCTACATCATATATACATTATATAATTACATATTTTGACATCAAAATGCAAATAAAAGGCCTTTTTTTCTATCCCTTTGTCAAAGTCTTGCTTCTCAAGGTTTTTAGCCTCTATTCCTTGGTCCACTTGGCTCATCTAGACATAGTTAGGCATATGTGGGAAAAGAGTGAGATTCAAAGAATCCCAATAGCTCTTAACCCTTTCAAACAAAATGGATGCATATACATGTCAAAGAATGCATGCATGATATTCAAGCTATGAGTGAGCATACATAAATCATTTTCCTTGGCACATAACTCATACATAGCAAGCATAAACTCTCAAGGGCATTGGTCTAGTCTCACCTAACTTTCCTGAGACTTTTGGATTTGCTTCACCTACTTTCAAGGGACTTATGACTTAGCCTCACTCTTTTTAAGACTTTTGCCTTTGTCTCACCCATTTTTAAGGACTTTTAGCTCATCCTCACCTTTGCTAAGGGACTTTTGGCTCATCCTCACCACTTTGCATACATAAATACATTTTAAGAGGTATAATGGTACCATAGCTTGTAAGCAATAGCTAAAAACATTTCTCATGGTTCAAACATACACACAAGCACTCAAAGACAAATAAACATCCAAGCCATGTGTAACATCCAATTTTCTAAAAATGAGAGAAAATGTGAAAGACGTAATGTACGGTTTCTCTGTAAACGAATGAAACTCACTGAATACAAAAAGGAAGTCTCCCAAAATGAATTATTTAAGGTCCTAAAAAATTTAGAAAGCATTCTAGACTCCTAAAAATGAGAACCCCAGGCTCAGATGGAAAGAAAAACGGAGCTAGAATGAAGAAACAATTTCTCACGGAAAACTTACGAATCGTAATGACATTTTCATAATTTTGAGTAAATTTTAGAATTCACATAAGAGGGCTTTTTAAATGAAAATTTTTAGTTCTTCGAGCTTCTCAGAGGCCCTGAAAACCACGGAAAGCATCAGGACAGCTAAAACCCTTCCGGTGGACGTTTTTCAATATCAGTGTACCTGAACTTTGACGGATTCATTTGAGAAGGTTTTAGCTCCGATTTGAATGATTCCAAGGCATTTTACTAAATTAGAAACCTAAATTTCATAATGAAAAAGATGGTTTTAAAAAAGGAGGTAAAATGAATTAGAAACAAAAATGCCAAGAACGAAGGGCAAAACAGAAATATTTGAAAAGTTCTTCTTCCTCCCTTATATATATAAGTGGTGCCCCACTCTCACCCTCATGTAGTCTCATATGTTTCTGCCCTAAACTAGAGAAGGAAGCCCTAGGATGAGGTGCATAAGAGGTGTAACAACCAAAAAAAAAAAAGCTGAATAATTTTCGAAGGGCTGAAAATTTTCTAAATCTGCTAGCTATAGCAAGAAATAGTCTAGCTATAGCGAATGTACCTATTCGCTATAGTGAGAAATGGTCTAGTTATAGCGAGAGTGCCTTCTAGCTATAGCGAGTGCGGGCATCCCATATAAAAATCAGGGAGCTGCTCACCATAGCGTGCGCAGTAGCGAATGCAGGGGTCTGGGATTGATATGTGTTTGCCGTAGCGAGGGTTATTCTTTGCAATAGTGAGGGTTAGTTCGAAAAATCGTATAAAAAGAGAATTTGACTTCTTAAAGATCTAGATTCATTCCTCTTCTTTTAACTGACCTAAGCTTCGACCAAAGGAGAGAAAAGAGCTGTGGATAGAGAGAGAAACTTAGAGGAGGAAGGAAGAACAAGAAAAAGACAAGATTTGCATGGTTTTTCTTCTTAGCATGTTATTCTTCTCTCTTTGCCCTCTCTTCCTATGGTTTTGGTTATTGAAGTAGTTGGGCTTTGAGCTTGGTTCAGAAGAGGGAGAGTGAAAAACCCCTCTTGAAGAAGACCAAATCTCATATATCTTTACTTCTTCTTTTTTGCTTTCCTTTCTTGAGAGCTTAAGAGAGGAAGGAGAGTTAGTGGAATTCTAGTGAGAGAAACCCTAGTTTCTCTTCATGAATAAAGTATTAAAAGGGTAATTTCATGCTCTTTGTATGCCTAGGCTCAACAGAAGTACTCCCATCTAGTGGTGATTGTGAAATCAAGAAGGGAGAAGACAAATTGAAAGGGAAGGCTTGTGTTAGCCTATAAGGTAGCTCTCTCCACCTTCTCTCATGTATAAATGTGTGCTTACATTGTCTTGCATATGTGTATGTATGTTTTAAACCATGAAAAGTATGCTAGCATGATGATGCCTTATGTATTTCAATGATGTATTATGTGATTGCTTTGGTTTGCTTGAGTATGGAAAAGACAACAACCCTCTAGCCATGGTGAGGATGAGCTAAGAACCCTAAAGTTAGTTGAGACAAAGTAAAGAGTCTCCCAAAAGTGAGGTTGACTCCCAAGAGTAAGGTTAAGTCTAAGAACCTCTTAAAGAATGGGTGAGGCAAGTCCAAAATCCACAAGTGAATGGGTGAGGCTAATCCACTTGCTTGGCAAGCCTTTGTATGTTATGTATGGCCTACTCAAATGTTGAAAATACTTTTCTTATGATTTCACATGCTAATATGCCCATGTATACATGTGTGAGACTAGTAATGCATGCTTTATGTATGATTGAATGAGAGATGAGCTATTGAGATTCTTTGAATCTCACTCCCCCTCTCCACCATCCTAACATGTTAGGTGGACCAAGTGAGACAACAGATGGGAGCCACCAAGCGTGAAGCTAGAAAATTAGCAAAGGAGTTGTGAAATAGTTATGTTGTCACTATTTTGTAGTTAAATTAAGAGATGTACTCTAATGATGTACATGATGTAGCACGTATGAATACTTGTAAATGAATGTATTTACCATATATGTATGAGAATTAGAAACATCTTGAATGATGTAGCAAGTTTTGTTATGAATAGCAAGATCTTAGCATTATGTATATGGTGTATGTTTTGGTGTGGGAGAGTGAGTTTTGCAAATATAGGTAGACATTTGAGCCATATTTGATAGCCTATGTTGATGCTTTTCCATGTGCTCATAGAGCCTTAGAGGTAGGAGAAGCAAAGTTGAACCCTAATAGCCCTCTTGTAACATAAAAACTGGTCACTTTGCCCCATGATATCCAAGTCTGACCAAATGACCTCTTCTTGCCTTGAAATTTGGCATGTGACTAGATCTTGCCTAGAGCTTTTTGGGAAGCTAAAGATCAGGTCATTTGGAGGTCTGTGGAATTTTCTATGATTTTTTAAAGTTGGTATCAGAATTTCAGATTTGCATAAGTACTGTTCATTTGGTCAGTTGTGTAATTGTGTCATCCGAGGGGCAAACATGATCCAATGGCTATGAAATTTTAAGACTTCTACGTATTTTTAGTATGAAGTAGACATCCTAAGCATTCCAGAATGACCAAGAGTGCATGTTTTCAATTTTTCTAGATTTAGTTATGAATTTCTCAAGTTTGCCCAGAAATGGGGCCAAGTCTGGCCGAGAAGAAATATGTAGGTCCCATGTCTCCCTTCTGTTTCCATGAGTTGTGAGCTAGTTTTTATGATACAAAAGAGTTGTAACAATGAAATTAAATATGAGGAGGCATAGTATGAACTCACACGGGACACATGACACCGAAATGAATTTTTAACCATGATGCCATGTAAGAAAGTGTATGAATCCAATGGAAGTTCTCACCATATTCTTACTCTATCTCACATGAGCATGTTCATGGATGATGGGCATGAGTAGAAATGATGGTGTTACAAGAGGAAGAAGAAGAGGAGGAGAAATTCAAGCTAAAAGGTATGAAATTTTAGTAGTTTTCATGCTTTCTTCCTTCCAAACCTCTTCTCCTCCGTTCTCCTTTGTTTCCTATGATTATAATGAAGTTTATAAATCTGTTTTAAGGGAGAAATTGAGGGAAAATTTTGGATTTGAAGAGAGGAGCTCAAAGAACACAAGATTTAAGAGAGAAAAAGTAAGAAAATAAGGTAATTTCTTCTTCCATGGTTGCTACCCTTTGCTTCCCTTCTCTACCATTTCGCCCCACTTGAGAAGACCTAAGTGGATTTGATTTTTAGGCAGAACCAAGGGTGATTCTTAGGAAAAAGGGTGTGGAGATTAAGAATATGCAAAGAGAATTAACAAATAACCATAGAAATTCAAGTAGCAAAGTCTAGGGTTTCATATGTTTCTTGCAAAATCTGATTTGATGCCTTAATTCCTATGCCTAAATAAGTGTTTGAATGAGCTCCTAAGATCCCTAAAAGTCTCCCCATGTGCTTCCTCCATCAAAGAAACAAAGCAAACTCTATGGAAGCCAAAGTCTTCCATAGCCTCGGCCTAAAGGGGTTTATATAGCTAGGGATAGTTTTAAATTTTTCTAAGCCCATTTTTGAGTCATATATGATAAATGAATATGAGGGGAAGCCTTGGGAAAAATTTAGAAACCATAGAAAGTGAGATGGTGCTTTATGTTCTATAATATGACCTAAAGAAGCAACATGTAGTAAGACTCTTTATTTTAATTGTGTGATGACTCCAAAAGGCTTAAAAGGAGTCAAGAATCATATTTGAAAGGAAAGAATAGAGCCTAGAATTTATTTGATGAGTGTTGCTTCATTAGGTGCCTTCTTGGAAACATAAAAGGGTCAATGAGTCAAGCTAGAGTTTAAGCAAGTTGTGTGGCCTTAGAATTAACTTCATGAACCTAACTAGCTTCCATAAATTGTGTTTAGGCCAAGAGAAATCATTCCCACACCATTATGTGTGAGGCCGAGAAAGGGAGCATAGATTCAAGGAGAAAAGTGTGTGGTTGTATCCAAGGTTGCTCACTCCACCTTCTCTCATGTATGATTGATTGCCTTACTTGTCTTTGAATGTGTGTATGTGTATTTTTAAGCCATGAAAAGTGTTCTAGCATGACTTTGATTCCATAGTGCCATGATATTATAATATGCTTTCATATAATGATTTTGATGTGTGCTTAGGTTTGCTTGAAAGTGGTGAGGCCAAGAACCTTTAGCCATGGTAAGGATGAGCCAAGAACTCTTAAGATTGGTTAAGACAAAGTAAAGAATCTCCCAAAAGTGAGGTTGAATCGCAAGAGCATGGTTGAGTCTAAGAACCTCTTAAAGAATGGGTGAGGCAAGTCCAAAATCTACAAGTAAATGGGTGAGGTCAATCCACTTGCTTGGCAGGCCATTGTATGTCATGTATAACTTTCTCAAATGATAAAAATGTCTCTTATGTTTACACATGTCAACATGACCATACATGTATTTATGAGACTTGGTTGCATCTTTTATGTATGATTGAATGAGAGATGAGCTATTAGGATTATTTGAATCTCATCCTCTCCTCTCCAATGTTTTAACATGCTAGGTGAACCAAGAGATCAAAGGAATGGGAGCCAACCATATGAGAAATGAGAGCTTGACATCAAAATGTATAATTTTTGTTCTTTAAGGCCATATTGATATCAAATGATGTAACCCATTGTTGTATATGGTCTATGACCTCTTGAACATGTATAATTATATTAATATGTGATGTATAAATGAGAGGATATGTTATATGATTGCTAGAATGTGATTTGAGTATGTAATGGCAAATTGTGCTTCTTGAAAGTTTAATGCAAGCATGTATGAATGCAAGTAAGATGGCCAAATTGAGATGCATGAAGTTTGAGACCATTTGGGCAGCTCATAGAAGGCTTATTTATGCTTTTAGACTTACCCAAGAGGTGCCAAATCCCAAGGTAAGCCATTTAGATTTTTTGGTATCCCATATGAAGCCAAAATTGACCATAATAGAATCCTATATCACTTTTTGTCCAAATGAGCTCTTCTTGATCTAATATTTGGCATGTAATTAGATCTTGTTGAGAGATTTTTGGAAAGTTAAAGAATAGAATTTTTGAAGGTCTAAAGAATATTTGATGAATTTTCAAAGTTGGAAAATTTTCTAGTTTTGGTCATGTCACTGTTTATATTGGTCCAAAAATGAAATCTATCACACAGGGTCCAAATGATGTCCAATTGTCACAAAATTATATATAAAGAAACTAGATATTCCCAGTGACTTGTGCCAACTAGAAGCACCTCATTTGGATGTCTAGAGTGGGAGATATGAATTTTCAAAGAATCTATCCAGTATCCAAAACTCTAGTCAACCTCAGTTATGGTTTGATTGAGTTTTGAGGTCTGAGTGTGCTTGAACTGGTCTGGAGTTATTTTTCCACTCTAGCCAACATCCACAGCTTTCTAGATTGGTACCATTTTCATAGAATGGATTTTTGTGGAATTAATTGGATATTTTTGAAGTTTGCTACAGAATTATGTGATAACACCATTGAACAGCCTGACCTCTGGACCTTTTCGAATGTCAAACACCTTCTTTCATTGGCGTTATGGTCTGGACATATTTTTAGCATGAATAAGACATGTGTAGCTTTCTAGAATGGCCAAGAATGCATGATTTTGGTTTTTTCTAGAATTAGTTATAATTTTCCAAAATTTATGACAGAAATGTGAAAAATCTAGCCAAAAATATATGTATGTATTTCATGCTTCCCTTTGAGTTCTACGAGATGTAGGACACTTTTAATGAAGCAAATAAGTTGTATTCATGTAATTAAATATGAGAATGTGATGTATGAGTTCATATAGTCCACATGACACTAAATGAAATTTTTATACTTGACCTAATGCTAAGAAATGCATTATTTAATGCTGTTTTTCCTTTCTTCTTTATGAGTTGCTTGATATGAGGCATAGAGATAGTATGAAATGAGATAGAAATATATGGTGTTACACCATGCATGTGAGAAAGGTTAAAAAGCTACCTTGAAGCAAGATTGACACACTTTTCTCTTGATTATTTTTCCTCTCTCTTGGCCATACACTTGCAACTTGGTGGAGCTTAATTCCCTTGGCCTAAAACATCAAATGGGACACAATTATATCATTGAAGCAAGCTCTAAAATCACACACACTCTATGGAAGGCTACTTTCTCATATGGCTTCATTATGGTTCCATATAAGACCTAATGAAGCAACTATTAGAATTCATGCTCTTGGCTCCATTTTCTCCTTCTATCTAGGTTTCTTGACTCCATTTAAACTCCTTGGAGTCATCACAATTTCATTCCCAAGAGCATAGATACAAGTTACTTCTTTAAGTCTCATTATGGAAGCTACACCTCTATCTCACAAACTAAGGCTTCTAAATTTTTTCCAAGGCTTCCTTTGATATTCTTCTATCATATCTAGTCTCATTATACTCTTAAAAAAATTTAAAACTCTCCTAGGTACTCATGGTGGTCTTGGCTGAGACACCCCTATAGAAAGTGACCTATGAAGTTTGCTTTATTTTCTTGAAGGGAATGGCACATGTGATGCTCTCTTAGTATCTCAAGAACTCATATACACTCTCAAACAACTAAAGATACCACTAGAAAGCTTCATACACATCTAGGTGCAACAAAAGCCCTAAGTTTTGGTAGTTTGAAAACTAATGCTTCTTTTTGGAATTTCTTTGCATATACTTGTTTCTCATCCTCAAAAACCTAGGTTTCATGCTTGGTTTAGGTTAGAACTCACTCCCTCTTAGGTGTTCTCTAGGTGGCTAAAAATTACCTCTTAAAACACAACAAAGGAAAAGCAATAAAGACCATGATACATACCTTGATTCAAGCCTTTTCCAAGAGCCATTTCCTTTGCTATAAGATTCTCCTTGAAATTCTAATCTTCTCCCTTTGAACCAAACCCAAAACAGTCTCAAATTACACACCAAAATCATAGGAAGAAAAAGGAGAAGGAGGAGAACAAGTTTGCTAAAGGAAGGAACATGAAATTCCAAGAATTTTTTTACCTTTTTGCTTAGTTTTTCTTCTCCTTCTTGGCTCCTTCTTGTGTGCCTCCCTTGACAAAAATTTTCTTTGGTCTAAGATGAAATTAGGTTGGCTAAAGTGAGGGAGAAGGGAGGATACCACCTATATATAGAAAGGGATTCATTAAGAGCTTTTCAAAATGCCAATTTTATTCTTCTATCTTGGCTTTTTCCTTTAAGGCTCATTTCAACTCCTTTTTTAGAACTATCTTTTCCATCATAAAATTTAGGTCCTCTAACTTATAAAGTGCCTTTGGAATCACTTAAATCAGATTTAAAACCTTTTTGAAAGAAACTGTCAAAGTTCGGGTCAACTAACATTTTAAAACATAAACCAAAGGGGTTTGGACCATTCTTGGGATTCATGTAGTTTTTAAGTCTTTGAAAACCTTGAGATACTCAATTTTTTTATTTAAAGATCCCTCCTTCGAGTTTTTTAAAAGTGCCCAAAATTACGAAAATGCCATTACCTTTTGTTAAATTTTATTTAGCTACTCCAGCTCCCATTTTTGGGCATCCTAAGCCTTGGATCCTCTTTTTTATTATTTAGAATTTTATTAGGTCTCAACTCATTCATTTTAGATAACTCTCTTTTATAACTGGCTTGTTTTCGTCATTTTTATGAAAATTGGGTATTACGCTAAACATGTGGGTAGGGAACTAAGAATAGCTCAAAATTGGAGCTAAAATAGCAAAACATAAGAACTAAAATGCAGTGGCAAAATCATAATTTCAGATAACTTCTTGGAAACTCAATGGAGAGAGCTTTAAATGAAAAAATTGAGTTTTATGAGATTCTCAAAGGCCTTAAAAACCATAAGAACCCCCTAGAATGGCTAAAACTCTTTTGATATATATTTTAAGTTATTAGTTGACCAAAACTTTGACCAGACTATTTGGTAAGGTTTTAAATCCAATTTAGGTGAAATTAAAGTCATTTTATAAATTAGATGATCTAAATTTTATGATGGAAAAGATGGTTCTCAAAAAGGAGTTGAAATGAGCTCAAATCAAGGAAAGAAAGTTCAAGGGCAAAGTTGGAATATTAAAAAATTATAAAACCTAACTCCTTCATATAAATAGCCCCTTCTCCTTCTTCTCCTTCATTTGCATGAAATTTTTAGCTCTGAACCAGACCTAAAAGACACCTCAAATAGCACTAAAACTCAAGCAAAATTGAAGCCACTTAAGATAAGAAAACTTAAGGAATTTGCTTATGATGTTCTTATTGGCTATTTTCCTTTTTTTCTCCACTCCTTTTTTTACACCCAATTTTCATAAAAACGACAAAAACAAGCCAGATATAAAAGAAAATCCTTTAAAATGAGTTAGTTAAGGCCAAATAAAATTGAAATAAAATTATAAATATTAGAAAATGAGGATTGAAGGCTTAGCGTGCCTAGAAACTGAAGCTGAAATAGCTAAAGAAAATCCTATCGAAATGTAGTGATATTTTCATAATTTTAGGCAACTTTTAGAAAACTCAAAGGAAGAATTTTTTTAATTGAAATTTTGAGTTTCTCGGGGTTCTAAGATGTCCTAAAAACTATAGGAACTCCTAGAATAGTTAAAACCCCTCTGATTTATGTTCTAGAACGTCAGTGAACCTGAACTTTGACCTTTTCATTCAAAAAAAATCTTAGACCAGATTTGAGTGATTCCAAATGCTATTTAGAGGTTATAGAACCTAATTTTATGATGGAAAAGACAGTTTTCAAAAAATAGTTGAGATGAGCCTAAAACAAAAAAACTAAGAATAAGGGACAAAATTGACATTTTAAAAAGCTCCTTAAGAATCCTTAGCTATATATAGGTGGCGCTCCACTTCTCCCTCACATTTGGGCAACCTAAATTCTGTCCAAAACTAGGGAGAAGTTTTGCAAAGAGTGGTGCACAAGAGGGAGCTTCAAGGGAGGAGAGAAACTTAGGAAAAGGTATGAAAGATTAAGGAATTTCTTACTCTTTGCTTCATTGAACTTGTTCTCCTTCTTCTCTTCTTTCTTTCCATGGTTTTGGGGCATGATTTGGATCTATTTTGAGCCTTGTTCAGAGGGGAGAAGTTCAAAATTTCAAGGAAGAGTGAAAGTAAGGGAGAAGGCTCTTGAAAAGACTAAGGAATCAAGGTATTTTCATGGCTTTCCTTGCTTCTTTCTTCTTGCTTCACCATGGGTGAGTTTTGATCTTATATAGAACAAGTAAGAAGGAGAAAATTTTGACCTAAACCAAGCATGAAACCTAGGTTTTTAAGGGTAAGGAACAAGTAGATGCAAAGAAATTCCAAAAAGAACCATTGGTTTTCAAGTTTCCAAAACCTAGGGTTTTCTTTGTACCTTAGTGTGTGTGAAGCTTTCTAGCGATATTTCTAATTGTCTATGAGTATATATGAGATCTTAAGATGCCTAGAAAGCCTCACATATGCCACTTCCTTCAAGGAAACAAAGCTAACTCCATGGGTCCCTAAATGAGCCAATGTCTCCGCCTAGACAAGAAAACATGCCTAAGAAGAGTTTTAAATTGTTCTAAGGGTAGAAAGGGACTAGATATGATAAAAGAATATCAAAGGAAGGCTTAAAAAAAATTTAGAAGCCTTGGTTTAGGTGATGGAAGTATAGGCTCCATAATAGGACTTAAGGAAGCAACTTGTGTCTAGGCTCTTAAGAGTGAATGTGTGATGACTCCAAGAGACTTAAATGGAGTCAAGAGACCTAAATGGAAGGAGAAAAGGGAGCAAAGACCTTGAATTCTATCACTTGCTTCATTAGGTCTTATATGAATCCATTATGTAATCATAGAACCAAGTGAGCTTCCATAGAGAGAGTGTGATACTAGAGCTTGCTTCTATGATGTAATTGTGTCCTATTTGACGTGTTTAGGCTAAGGAAATCAAGCTTCACCTAGTTGCAAGTGTGTGGCCCAAAAGAGGAAGGAATAGCTAGAGAAAAAATGTGTGAATCTTGCTTCAAGGTTGCTCTCTAACCTTTCTCACATATATAGCTTGGTTGTTTTCTTGTCATTGAGTACTTGTATATGTGTTTGACCCATGAGAAATGTTTCTAGCCTATACTTACATGTTATGGTACTATTATGTTTCTTGAAATGTGTTTATGAATGCTTTATGGCTTGCATGGTTTGATAGTGCCAAAAGTCCCTTGGCAAGGGTGAGGATGAGCCAAAAGTCTTTAGAAATGGGTGAGACAAAGCCAAAAGTCTTAAGAAGAGTGAGGCTTAGTCAAAAGTCCCTTAAAAGTGAGTGAGGCAAATCCAAAAGTCCCAAGAAAGATGGGTGAGGCTAGACCAATGCTTTTGAGAGCTTATGCTTGTTATGTATGAGGTTATGTGACAAGGAAAATGTCTTGAACATATTCATTAGTTGCTTGAATATCATGCATACATTCTTTGACATGTTTTAGCATCCATTATGTATGTTTGAAAGGGTCAAGAGCTATTTGGATTCTTTGAATCTCACTCTTCCCCCATACATGTTTAACCATGTCTAGGTGAGTAAAGTAGACAGGGAAATGGAAGCCAACAAGCATGAGAAACAAGATTGTGACAACAAGATAGAGAAAATGGCTTGTTTAATTGTATTTTGATAACAAACTAGATACCCATGAGATGTATCTATAATGTAAACCCTTGAGCATATTCTAATATATGTATAAATAGTGTATGTATCAATATGAAAGCTAGATGAATGGGAATGTGAGATTTTTCCACTCGCTTGCCATTATGTAACTTGATATTCTTGTATATACATGGATGTGGTAAGGTGAGATTGAGCTCCATGGTGATTTGAATAATTTTACATGCTTAAATGTATGGTTTTTATGCTTTTAAACTTGCCCAAATCATTGTGGAAAGCTAAAAGGGCCATTTGGTGTCTTGAGATGCCATTTTGAACTTCAATTTTGACCAAATGGTGTGTTAAACCAAAGTATGACCAAATGATTGAGTTTTTCCATGAAATTTGGCCAGCAAGTAGGTCTCATATATATCTTTTCACAGATTGAAAGAGCACTTAATTTAGAGCTCTAGAGAATTTATTATGATTTTTCAAAGTTGGCCAAATTATGTAGAAATGGTATAGTTACTATTCATTTGGTCAGTTTGTTTCTCTGTGTCACATGCGGGCCAAATGAAGTCCAATGCTCATAAAATTTTACAAGCACACACTAGACATCATAAGATTTCCATAGCCACTGAGATCACCTTATTTGGAGTTCTGTAGATAAAGATATGAATTTTTGAAGTTGCATAATAGTATTAGTAATGTAGCCTAACCTGTGTTATTGTTCCATCGATTTTTTTATGGCTTAAGGCTATTGCATTGGTCTGGAATTTTTTTTATCAAAAGTAGACATCCACAACTTTCTAGAATGGTATGGTTTGCTTGATTTTGATTTTCTAGAATTAGTTATGAATGACCAAAATTTGTATTAGAAAACTGAATTCTGAACCCTAAGAGCAAACCATGGAATTTACGTGATGTTGCTTCAAACCCAAAGTGAATGAGATCAAATGTGATGAGTATGACTTGTATGGATGTGTTATGACTAGAAAATGGTGTGGATGAGTTCACATGGTCCATGGAGTGTAAGATGAGGAAAACAAACCTTACATAATATAAATATATACATTTAAATATTCAATATTTTCTTTATGTAAGGTATGGTCTTCCTTGAAATGGTGCTCCATCATGCATGTTATGGATGAGATAGCTTATGGTACTAATATACAAGGGTAAAGAGACTAAGGTATTACACCTTCTCTATGGTTTTGACATCTCAAAGGAAGGTTTTTTGAATTTGAACTTATGGAGAAAAGGGCTTTTGACAAGGAACCAAACACACCAAATTAACCATCATGAAACGCCATTTCATTTTATATATGTTTTCGTATGGAAGATTGCTTCTCCTTATCTCTCAATCATCCTATAAGTTCGACCACCATGGGAGGAACATGGGAAGGGCTGGTTTTTCATTGAATCATGCTATAAATTAAGGTTTTGGAACATGGAGATTAAGATTTTGCCATTAAAACCAAGTAAGAAGCCATGGAATGCATAATTGGGAAATTAGGGTTTTGTTTACACCTAAGGATTTATGAAGCTTCCTAATGATGATTTAACTTATGTAAGAGTATGTTTTAGTTCTTAAGAGACCTAAGAAACTTCATTGATGCCAATTTCCTAAAAGAAATGAATGAAACTCCCTTAGTGCCTTCCTTAAGCATAATCTCGGCCAAACTCCATTACAAACACCTAGGGAGAGTTTTCTTCTATTCTAAGGTTATGAATTGTCTAGATATGAATAATAAATATCAAAGGAACCATTGGATTGAATTTAGGAACCACATTTTAAAAATTGGAAGTTTAAGGTTCTATTAGGCATAAAGAAGTAACTTGGTGTTTGGCTCCTTGAATTGAGTTTGTAATGACTCTAATAAGTTCAAAAGGAGTCATGTGACTTAGATTGAGTGAGAAATTGGAGCCAAGATCATGAATTCTATGAGTTGCTTCATTATGCTACAATATGGAATCACGTAGATGCCATAAGCTAGAATTGGCTTATGTAGAATTTATGTGAGGTTAAAGATGGTTCTATTGATGTGTTTATGTCTTGTTTGATGTGTCTAGGCTAAGCAAATCAAGCCTCTCCCTAATGTGTGTGTGAGGCCAAGGCAAAAAAGTAAGAACTAAAGGAAGAACTTGTGCTTCTTGACTCAAGGTAGCTTTTTATCCATTTTTATATGCTTATCTTGGTTGTTTGATTGTCATTGATTGCTTATATGTGTGTTTGGACTATGAAACATGCCCATTGCTATTTGTTTCATGATATGGTATCATTATGTTTCATAAAATGCATTTAGAATATGATTAGCTCTTAATGGATGAGGTTGTGCCAAAAGTCTCTTGACTTAGGTAAGGTGAAGCCGAAGGTCCCTAAAGAAGGATGAGACAAGGCCAAAAGTTTCATGGATTAAGTAAGGCTAAGTCAAAATCCCTAAAATGGGTGAGACTAGACCAAAAGTCCCTAAAACTTGATTTTGACTCCTATGAATCCATTTTATTTCATAAATATATTTATGTTTGATGTTTAGTTGCCAATAATGCATGCTTGCTTTCTTTGACATGATAACATGCCATATAAGTGTATTTGAAGGATGATTGAGCTATTAGGATTCTTTGAATCTCACTCTCTCCCATTTTTTGTCTAACCTTGCATAGGGAATCCTCAAGGAGCAAGAAATGGAGGCCAAGAAACTTAAATGGTATTACTTTGATAATGATTTAGAATGTTATATAATTTAATGTCAAAATATGGTTGTAAATGTTATTTTTTGAAATTTAACCACACACTCATATGTAAGAGTATATGTTTATGATATAAATGACAATAATGGATGTAAATATGCTCAATTATGTAATTTGATCATTTAAGTGCTATGGAAAGTGTGTATGTATTTCCAAGTGGATAGGTCATTTTGAGTTGCATGATGTTTGGGACCTTTAGAAATGGTCTTACATGCTTATTGAATATGAATTTCCAAAGTTTTAGGTCTACATATGTATAAAAATTTGACAGTGGTATTATTTTATTAAATTTTCGAGGATCAAATGAATTTCTTTTATTTGGATTTTTCACAACATATAGTTTATGCCACGAGCTTTCCAAAAAGTGCTCATTTGCCTAAATTGGAGTTTCCAAGCTCAAGTCATAAATTTTTGAAAATTGTGACAGAATTATGGAATTATGAAAATTGGTGTTGAAATGCTAGTTTGTAACATATGGTCTAAACTTGAAATTTCTTCCTTATTTTTGTGATATTTTTGGTTGAGCAAATATATTATGGATGAAAGATGATATTGGTAAATTGAAATAATGCATTTAAGAAAAAATGAAATACTTTGACTTATAACATCAATATTTTTCACTGTTAAAAGTGTTGAATATATGAAAAATGATGTTATAAGCACAATATGATATGGAATTTCTACTATCTTATCATGGTATGACATCCTTCACTCTTTCATTTCATTCAACCAATCGAGAATTTACTACAACAAAAATTTTCTTGTCCAAAATTAGCCATGATGCCATAGAGTAAAGCTCATGCATGAAGGGGAAATTGAAGGAATTTGTCAAGGTGAGCTACACAAAAATTCTTCCTTATCTTGTGCTCTTCCTATTGGTGATTTTAATTTCTAATTTGGTTTTGGTTTGGGGCTAAAGGGATGGTAAGGAAGGGGGCTTTCTTCATGCAAATGAGAGGAGTTGAAAGGAGGAGGTTTTGTCAAGTAAGTGGTAGTTAATTTAAGCTAAAATTGGTGGTTCTTCAAATCTAAAATTGTCTTTGGTTGCTGCCTAGTATTTTGACCAAAGCTTGAGGAAATTTTGGAGCTTTGTGGATCACATTTCAGCTGAGATTTGAAGGAAGAAGTTGAACAAAATTGTCCATTAAGATATAGCTTTCTAATTATGTCTATATATAATGTTGTTTGAATAGTATTTTTGTAACACCATAAATTCTAGCTCCATATCATAAAAGAGTAAGGGAAGATAATGAATATTTTTGTGTTGCTTTGTATCTAGCAATTCATTTTGGTGTCATGTGGCTCGTGTGAGCTCATACTATACCTCCTCATATTTAATTTCATTGTTACAACTCATTTGTATCATAAAAACTTGCTCACAACTCATGGAAACCGAAAGGAGACATGGTACATGCATATTCATTCTTGGCCAGACTTGGCTCCATTTCTGGGCAAAGTTTGGAAAATCATAACTAAATCTAAAAAAATCAAAAACATGTAATATTGGTCATTCTGGAAATCTTGGGATATCTACTTCATTTTAAAAATATGTACAAGTCATAACATCCCACAAACAGGACGTTTGACACGCGAATTGGTCTGGAGGTCAGACTGGGTCCTGATGCTTTCACAGTTTACTGATATGAACTTCAAAAATGTCCAACTAATTCCACAAAAATCCAATACATGCCAATGATACCAATATGGAAATCTGTAGATGTTAGATAAAGATGAAAAATATTTCCAGATCATTTCATGAAGCCAAGCTCTCAAAAATCGATGGAACAGAACTTCTGGTCAGGCAAGATGACTGATACTGGGTAGAAATTTTGAAAATTTATATCTTCCTCTCTAGACCTCCAAATGAGGTTCTTCTAGTTTCTACAAGTCACTATGAATTTATAGTTTCTTTTTATAAAATTTTGTAGCTATTGGACCACGTTTGCCCTCAGATGACACAATTACACAACTGACCAAATGTACAGTGCTAGTGCAAATCCGAAATTCTGATACCAACTTTGAAAAATCATAGAAAATTCTACATACCTCCAAATTACCTGATCTTTGGCTTACCAGAAAGCTCTAGGAAAGATCTAATCACATGCCAAATTTTAGATAAGAAGAGGTCATTTGGTCAGGCTTTGACATAAGGGGGCAAAGTGTCAATTTCTTGTATTAAAAGAGGACTCTAAGGGTTCAAATTTGCCTTTTCTACTCTTAAGGCTCTATGAGCACGTGGGAAAGTATCAACATAGGCTATCAAACATGGCTCAAATGTCTAACAACCCAGATTTGCAAAACTTACTCTCCCACTCCAAAACATACACCATGTACATAATGCCAAGATCTTGCTATTCATACCAAAAACTTGCTACATCATTCAAAAAGTTCTAATTCTCATACATATACAATATGTACATCCATTTACAAGTATTCATAAGTGTATACACCATGTACATCATTAGATTACATCTCTTAACAACAAAATGGTGACAAAATGGCTATTTCACAAATCCTTCGCCGATTTCCCTAGTTTCAAGTTTGGTGGCTACCATGTCTTTGTTCACTTGGTCCACCTAGCATGTTAGGATAGTGGAGAGGAGGGGATGAGATTCAAAGAATCCTAATAGCTCATCTCTCATTCAATCATACATAATATATATAGAGCAAGCTTTTCAAATGCATGTATGGAAAAGTGGAAGTCATGGACATTTTAAAAGCAACCTTGGCATGTGAATCGAGCATACAAGACATTTAAGGGTTCACCAAGTATTTGGATTGGCCTCACACTTCTCCTCATGGATTTTGGACTTGCCTCACCCACTCTTGAGCACTTTGGACTCAACTATACTCTTGGGAGTCCACATTGCTTTTGGAAGATCCTTTGCTTTGTCTCAACCAAGCTCGAGGGTTCTTGGCTCATCCTCATCCAAGGAAAGAGTTCTTGGTCTTTCCACACTCAAGCAAAATCATACAAATATTATAGATTCATTTAACACATAACATAGCATCAAGGATCATGACATGTAAAGGCATGCTAGCATACTTTTCATAGCTTGAAAATACACATACACACATTCTAAAACAAGCTAAACACACATCCATGCATGAGAGAAGGGGGAGAGAGCTACCTTATAGGCTAACACAAGCCTTTCCTTTCAATTTGTCTTCTCCCTTCTTGGTTCCACAATCACAACTAGATGGAAGTGTTTCTCTTGAGCCTAGACATACAAAGAGCATGGAATTACTCTCTCATAACTCAACACTTATTCACAAAGCTAGGGGTTTCTTTATAGCAAAACCTACTAAGCATATAAGAAACTAGGGGTTCTTTCTCTCTCTAGAAGTTCACCAATTATCCTTCCTCTCTCAAGCTCTCAAGAAAAGAAAGCAAAGAAGTAAAGCTACATGAGTTCTAACCCCCTTAAGAGTGGTTTTCCACTTTCCCTCTTCTAAACCAAGCCCAAAACATAGCTAATTCAATAACCAAAACTATAGAAAGAGAGGGCAAGGAGAGAAGAACAAGATTCTAAGAAGAAAAGCTAGGGAAATCTCAAGTTATACTTGCCTTTTTCTTGTTCTCCTTCCTTCTCTAGGTGTCTCTCTCTCTCCTCTACCCTTTTCTCTGCCTTGGATGAAGCCTAAGTCAGTTAAAAGGAGAAAGGATGAGTTTGGACGTTTTAAGAAGTCAAATTCTCTTTTTTCACGCTTTTCTGGACTAACCCTTGCTATAGCGAGGCATAACCCTTGCTACGGCGAGCACGTATCAGTCCCAGACCCTTGCTTTCGCTATGGCGCGCGTTACAGCAAGCAACTCCCTGGTTTTTGTATGGGATGCCCATACTCGCTATAGCTAGAAGCATTTTTGCTATAGCTAGAAGGCACTCTCACTATAGCTAGACCATTTCTCGCTATAGCGAATAGGTACATTCACTATAGTTAGGCTATTTCTCGCTATAGCTAGCAGATTTAGAAAATTTTCAGCCTTTCAAAAATTTTTCAGCTTTTTTTTTTCTGGTTGTTACAATTTTTGCTATTGTTTGGAAGAAGCAAGGAGGTAGAATTTTGTAGTTCTAGTTGAATTTAATTTATTAATTGTTAGCTAATGTTGTGTAGTTACTAAAATTCTATAATTTAAACTAAGAAGGGGGAAAAAGAGACTTGCAGCTAACTTGTTTATATGAGAATTTAAGGTATGGAGCAAAGGTGTAATGTTCACTTTTAAATGCTTAATAGGCATTGTTAAATATGATAAAATGGTACTAATTAAATAGCTATTTTGTTTTGGTCGTGGCCATACAAAGGCAAATTGAAGGAGATTTTAGTTGTGGAGTAAGGAAATTGGAAGCAGTTGGAGGAATTCAAATATATGCCTCTTTGTAGTAAGAGTTAGAGCTTTGCCTTATCAGAAAGTAGCTAGGAAACTTTTGGGTTGTTATCTAAGTAATTGCTTTATATTTCCTTTCAATTGTTATGTGAAATGCTTGTTTATGAGTTTCCTTGCTATTTGATTACATATAAGGCATATATGGGATGAAATTGGTAAGAAAGCCATGTTTCACTACACCATTCTTATAGTGGAAGGATTATGTTAGTGAGAAGGCTGTGCCTATGAGAAATATATGATGAACATGATTGAGATGATTTCCATGATGATATGAGATTTATGATGCTATTATGTGACTCTTATATGCAATCAAATAAGTCATATATGATGAACATGTTTCTTTGCATGCCATAGTAATTCTTTGTGCCTTGTTGCTTAGAAATATATTTGGAAAAGTAATGTAATTACTAGGAGTGTATCTCACCCCTTCAAGGGAACCTTTTTACATCATTACAAGAGAGAGTTCAAATAGATGACCTAATATGCAACCTGAAGCCTAAGTAAGGTTTTAGGAAAAGTGTAGGAGGATGGACATAGTATTTTTTATGTTTAGATATGAATTTTTGTTGATGTACATATAAATATTCCAAATGTTTTCTTTTCGGGTCATTGTGGCAATTTTAGGATGCAAGCATGTATATGGAAGAATTATGGATACATAATGTAATTTCATTTTTGTTATACTATGACCTTATAATATACTCAGAATTAGAAGTATGATAACCTTTTTTTTGGTGATGGACATCCCTATTTTAATGATTATGTATGAAACAAAAGCTAGCCTTGCATTTAGGAATGTTTGAGATGAAATGTGCGCATTTAGGGACTTTGTGGCTGTCATGCATCCTATATATATCCTAGTTGGTCTTTTTAGTTTTTGGAAGTGTATAGTTTATGCTAGTCCTTTGGGTTATGTTTGAAGTGGTTAGGCAAGGTGCAACCTTGAAAATTACAAATTGACTCCCTTGCCAACCAAAAACTAGTTTTATATGGGAGAGTATAGCTAAATGTTCATATGGTGGGAAAATGGTGAATTTATCTTTTAAGTAACTTCATTTTAGTGAAAGAAAGGTAGCTAAGTTTTAGAACCCTTTGGAATGTATTAGCAAAATTTGAATATGCAAAACCTAAGTATTAGACTATGTTGGAGCTAAAAAGTGCCTATTTTAAAGGTTTGAGAGGTCAAAATTTGATTTAGGACCCAAGTATAAGATTTTAGTACCTAGACAACTTTCTTTAGGTATTTTAAACTTGCTTCAAGTAGTTTGGTGTCATTTCAAGTTGTGAACAACTTTTTGGCCATTGCATATTAAACTTTAAGTGCATTTTTTTTAGGTCATTTTACAATTATAAGAGAGTATCTTAGTTGTATACTATTTTGGGTTGTACATTGAGAGTTTGAAGTTATTTTGGGTACTTAGAGCTTATGCATATTATTTAGGAAGGTTCTTGGTGAGTTTGGAGCAAAATCAAAGGAGTAAAAACTTAGATTTTGAAATTGCATAGTATACAACAACTGCTATCTTATTTTTGTTTCTATCTTGCTTCTATCATGTGCCTTATGCTTGGTTTTCCTCACCTTCTCATGAAATCTTTGATAGAAATAGATGTTATATTATGCCTAAAGACGTATGGAAGTGATTCTAGGAATTTTGGATGACTATAGGTTGGCTTGAGGTGGTGAGTACATCACTTTGTGCAGAATTTTTGGTCAAAATTAATACACTTGCTATCCTAGCATATTGGTGGCTATCCAAGTAAGGTTCCCATGATTTTTGGTGTTGTAAATGTTGGTTTGGGCATATGTAGGAGTGTGGTAGATTGGGATGAAGTTTTAAGAAGTTCCAAGGGTGCTTAGATAGGGAAAAAATGTGATTCTCTAAATCAATTTGCTATCATATATTGCATATTTCTATCACAAACTATTTTGGTGGTTAATTTATAGAATTTGCATGAATTTGTAGGGACTTTTAAGTGATTTAATAGCTCGTAAATGATATGGTATTTGTGGTTAAGGTTTTGAAGTTTTATAAAATCCTAAATGTAGTCTTACTTAGGTTATACCTACTTTGATCCCTTAATTGTTGCTACAATTATCTTCTAATCCTTTGGCTTGTTTAAGAATTGGTGGGGTTCTTCAAAGTGTTAAATTATACTAGTTGTTTTACGTTTGATATATCCTCTAATAATCTTGAGAGTTTGGCTTAAATTTACTTGGAATTGTAGGTGGATATGACCATAGGAATTTTACTAATTAAGCTTGCAAAATTAAAATAACTCTTGGTAAGTTTAGTAAATTGATTTTATTTCTTTTAGTGTTTAATGACTGTCCTATTAGATAGTGATTATCTCCATTTTTAATTTAGTATGAGCGAATAGCTAATAAATGGGGTAAGTGTTGTAGTTATATCTATAATAGGTATTTTTCTTAGTCCTTTATGTTTGTTTAATCTCATGAGTGAGTTACAAATATAAAGAATTAAGTTTAGATCTTTTTTAGCTAGCCAGTTTGATTAGGGATTTTAGGAGACTCTTTTCTATCTAGCTAGTAAGTTTATGATTCCCTATAGTATTTTAACCTTTACAATGGAAATAATAGTTGAAAGTCTAAATCAACCTATAATTTTGTAAAAATTTAGCATTTATTTGTAAGAATTTCATTGCGTAGTATTATGGCTAAGTGTTAATTCCCAAGAATAGCTCTAAAGAGAGTAGTTTGACAAGATTCCCAATGGATAGAATATGAATTTTGCTTGATTAAGGAAATATTCCTGATAGAATATGGATTTTGTGAGATTAAGGAAAGATTCCTTATTGGTAAGATCTAAGATATGATATCCCTTTGATTAAAAACACAAGAAATCTCTTCACCCAAAATTAATATGGTTTCCTTGGAAAGGTAAAAATGAAGATTAAGTTCCCTTTTTCAATACCCAAATTAATTCCCAATTTTGATTGAATAAGGATTAACAACCAATCCCAAGGAACTTTTTTTTTCTTTGTTTTTTTTAATATATTAAGCAATGAACATATTTAGCAAATAAAAGGAACTTGAACACAAATTCATATTCTATGAAACAAATAAATCAAAGATAACCAAGCTTGATTTATAGCCATTGCTTTGATATTAAACTAGTATGATCCCCAATAACTTGTCTTGAAATCAGCAAGCCAAACAAGGAAGCAAAATCCTAAGAAGACTAATTCAAGTTGTAAAACAATGAGATTTCAACCCATTACTTATAAAAAAGCACAAACTAGAGACATGAGGAAAGATATTGACACCATACTCTAAAAAAGGATGAGAATGAGAGGATAAGTTAGATTGGAATGCCACAAGACAATAACTATAACAAGTTCACAAAGTTCATAAAAGAACTAAAGAGAAAATTCTCGACATATGATATTTGGAATTCTCAAAGTTGTCTTCGCAACTACAAGGACATTACATATTTATAGGTTAATAACCAAATCCTAATATGCTTATTGGGCCTAAATATAATACTTTATCCCATACAAAGATGTAACAAGCCTATCATATCAAATAAGTGTGTAAATGCGTTCTTGTCTTGTTCTCAACTTTGATTACTTGTTGAATGATATTTATAAGGCTTTAATTATGGTCCAAGTCCATTCCCATATTTATAAGTTCTTTATAAGCTTGTTTGGACTATACTATTTTAAGTCATTCACTTAAAAGTTTCTTTCATTCTTTTAGTTTCTTTTCTTATAATTGGACTGCCATGAATATATAATAGATCTTTTGATGTCTGCATGCCTCTTTTTGGATTTCTATCAACTACTGCTTTTGAACAAAAATTCTAACTTTGTTTCTATTCTACCAAAAAATAAAATAGTTTTTGTTACTTGTGAAAAGTTTTTTTTTTTTTTGGTAAAACTTTATCGAACAACTTTAAATCTTAAAATAAGCACTTTTGTTTTGATTGAATTGAAAAAAAAAAAACAGCTTCTTCCTTTTGAATAGTATTCCCAAACAAGCTTTACATGTTATATTACTTAGGAAGGCATCGTTGTGTAAGTTGAATTAGCGGTTCGTTGTGTACTTGATAATATTGCCCTAAAATAATTACATTATAGTTCGTATAATTGTGGCATGCATTAACCCATTTTAAATTGCGTTTCATGGTTACACTTGCTACCATTTTTTAAAAAAGTAAGTATACAATTTAATTCTTCAAAAATACTTTTGTTTTAGTCTTCGATACAAACTAATTCCTCATAGTCTGTAATTTGCTATAGTATATACTGAATTAGTCTCCTAAAGTAGAGTGACATATAATTTGGTCCAACAGAGAGAATAACATATAACGACTAATAAACTTTTGGAGATTAATTTGTATAAAAGAAATAAATCCAATGACAACAATGTTATGAGCTATATATTTCAAGGATCAAATTGTATAATTATTTATTTATTTAAGTGCTATTTGGTGCTTGATCCATTTCTGTTCATTTTCCTCTCTCCCTCCCTTCGTTAGCTTTTATGCAGGCATCAACCCCTTCTTATTGCCTTGATGGCACATTCTGCTACCATCTTAATCAGAAAGAAGCTATTTCCTTTGGAGCTGCCTAGTTTAGTTCCCAAAGTGTCAATTGTCAGAACCAATCACCATGCATCTTCCTACCTATGATCATAACTCACAATTTACCTAAAATTCCACAGGAGATGACCTTCGGAGTTCAGAAGAACTTCTGAGTCCCCAAAGAGAACACATCCAACCACATGAAAATAGACAGGACGGAAAAGAAATACATTTCAGAGACCATCCCCAAGATTGCACATGTTATTCCAGCTCCACAATTTCTGGATTCCTTTTATAACTCAAGGTATAAAATTTGATTCTCATATTAGAAGTATAAGATTCTAATAAGGATTTATACAAACTTTAGACTTTTAATTTCAAAACCCAACTTTTAGCACATAACTCACCCAAAGTTCATCTCAATGGATACAAAACCTTCCAGCCATCTCTCACTTTCCCCTTCCCTACGTGGTGGTTCCCCCACTGAGATTGGGTTCGGTATGTAGAAAAAAGGATTGAGGAAATGAATAAATAAAAAAGTGATAAATAAGATAAAATATAATACTTATATCTATTTTTTAAAAAAATAATTTAAAAAACACATATTATTAAAAATAATTACAAAGATATAATAAACATTTTTCATTCTTTTTTTTTCTTTGAAAACCCATGCCCAGGAATATTCTTTACATGGTACCTACCCGAAATGGTATGAAATTCTGGCATAAGACTTGTATGTACATTGGTCTCTCTTAAGAAGTTCATATACTTAAAAAACTCGTCTTTCCACTCACAAGCAATTATATTCCCGTTTCATATGTCAACAGCTACCCAAATAAATCCTCTTGGGGGAATAGGCAATGGCAAGACAAACCTTAATATAAAGTTACATGTCCTCCTTAACGAATAATGTATAACCTACGATGTCTCTCAGAACAGCAGATGTAATGAAAGTAAATATTCAAAATAACATATATTGTTGAAGCGTATTAAATCTATACTGTAAGTCTAGCCAAATTAAGAATGTATACAATCTGTATGAACTACAATGAACATGTTATACATATTATCAAAGCCCCATGTATTAATTTGGCAGTATGACTAGATTTAAACTAGACAAATCTACAGAGTCATTCCTAATCTTTTACATAAACACAAAAGGATCCTGACGCTTAACAGAATGCAGCACATTGTATCATAACAAGCCTTCGGATTGTCATTTACTGGTATACATAAAACTTCCAATCTTGAAACTCAGTGAAAGAATCAGAACCGAAAATAACATTAAGAAAATCCAGCCGTGTGACACCACAAATACAGACTTCCCAGAGAGGAAACCAGAAATAGACACTAAAGCGTCAGAGTTAACATCAGGCTGAGAAAAGCAAGACGAGATTACAACATTGAACTCTCCGTTCTTGCCCAGCATCCAGTCCATCCTGTTGCCTCTTGCAATGAAGTCTGTTATTCTGATCATACTCGCAGTTATATGAGCTGAATTGGAACATTGACTGGTAGAATGAAACCGAAGAGCACCTTCTTTAGGAGGAAACTCTGAAGCAAATGCAGGGGGAGAAGGGATGCTGCCCAACAAGTGACTGGCCTGCTTCATAAATGGGCATGTATTTCCTGTAAAACCAAAAACAGAATAGCTGCCCCATGTTACCACAAGTTCAAGAGAGAAACATCAAATTGAAACAAGAGAATGATAGACTACCAGTTTACAAGTTTTTATTACTACACACACACAGATGTGTACGCATGCGGGTGCGAGCACACACGCGCGTGCGTGCAAGCACACACATGCACACATGCGCGCACGTGCACACACACGCACACAATAAAAATAACTGGGAAGTTAGGAGTCTTAGACAAACTAGTTTCTCACCTGACACCAGTTTTGATGCCTCTGGGTGCTGCTTCGAAGAGGAGGCTTCTTTGCTAGAATGTGCTTCTATATTAGTTTTACTTGCCGTGAGAACATCCTTGGTTTCTTCACCCACATTCTGTCAATGAGCAAAACAGTTTAATAGAATGCTATGATAAAAATCAATAAGGCCTCTGATCAGAAAAATCTAATGCCCTTACCAGCTGGGTTAAAGATGGTCCTTGGTCAGGAACAAGGTTTTCACTCCATGTAAACTCGGGAGAATCAAAAGGGATATACTGCGAAATATCATCATTGGCATTAAGGTATGTAAGATACTCTTCTAGTGTATCAATATCAGTAGCATCTGTCTTGGCAGGATTTGCCTCAACAGGATTCACAAGATCATTGATTTCCAGGAATGATCCATCACCAACAAAAAGATTATCAGTGGCATCCAAGTATAGCTCATCAAATGCGTAATTGTAATACAGGGGATTCCCATCATGACTTGCTTCAGCATTGATACCATCTTTCACTGGTTTGCTATCCGCAGCATATTGCTCAGGCTTATTCAAGAACAGGTCACCTTGAGGCTCAAAAGTTTCAGCAGTTCCTACCAAGGGCTTCTCAGCTTCAATCAATTCTTGAGAATGCTCGGGATAGCTGCTACACTCTCCATGATAGAAGTTTAGTGTGAGACCAGCACCTTCAGATGTCACACCCATATCAAGGTACTGGTAATACAAGGCAATTCTCAAAATTAGAGAATTGAATTATGCTGGATAATTTTAACAAAAGAGTTTGGTTGAAAAAGCAAGACTGATGACAAAAATTCTAAGATAAAAAAAGAAAGAAAGGGAAGAAAGATGAAAAACCAGACTTTTATCATTCATCAGAAAGAGCCATATAGGATAACAATGACAAAATCAGAAGGGAAAAAAAAGGTAGATTCAATAAAAAAGACCACTATAACATAAATAAATATGCATGCATGGCATGCTCACTTGATAGTTAAGTTAGTATAATTCACATTTAATGTTTCTCACTATGCTTTCAAAATCTGTTAAGAGAGAAAAAGTGTATTTGATGCTTGCAAAGTAGATTGCTATATATATGAAAAAACGAAATAGATTTAGGCAATAAATCCCCGAAGATTGAAATATCAAACCTGTGGTAACAGTGAGAAAATATAGGAAGTACAACAGAACTACAGAAGTCACAATTTTGAGTTTAACAATTAACTGTTTCCTGCATAGGAGTCAAAAGTTACTCATATCTTACATGTTTCACATAACAACAGTTCCTTTCAGGGACATTACTCTTACAACATGAAAAATTAAAAATTTCATTGCATGTTTCATGCCATACTGCTGTTGAGGCAGACACATGAAGATATCTCTTACAGGTAGGAAGGGTATAAAAACAGAAACAGCAGCAGACATAAGTCACACACCATAAAATGACCATATTTACAATTACATATCCAACTTATGTGCTAGAAAACTTATCCCAGCAGGCGACCAAAGGACTTTCCTACACAATAGCAATAGGTTTGAGGTAGAGCACAAACCTGGTCAAGGTCGTTTGTTTCAACAAAAGCATCATCACCAACCACCATTTTATCAGTCACGGCCTCATCACCTGACAGTGGAGCCATCACATCATCATCATCTTCCCATTCCTCCTCCATAAAAGGGGCACCATACTACTCCCCATTCTTTGGCCCCGCACCACTCTTCTGGAAAATCCTACAAAGCACAAACGCATCCTTCTCCACCCAAGAAGGAAAAACAATTTAATATCAACACATAAACCTTATAGAAAAGGTATAGGGTAAACTAACAATTTGGATCTGAATTATTATACTCATTTAGTTTTATTACTTAAGAATTAGTGATTCCACGTGTTATTCCCTAAAAATTACAAACTTGTTGATCAGAATGCCAAGAAGACTAACTTGTACTAATTTTAATTTTGGGGGCTAAAGCTAGAGGGACTAAAGTGTTAGTTTATTCAAAAATATATATCGACGAAAAAATGAATTATTTCAAAATACGCGAAACCGATAACAAAATGGTTGGAGCACCTGTGATATCCCTGCTTTCGCCAATTCTTCATCAGCCAATCTATATTCATGCATGATCCAATTGGTACGGCTACCGCGCGGCGCCCGCCCACTATGATAGACGAGGGTCTTCTTCATTCCTACTGTAGCGGAGCTGTGTCGAACTGCGCGATCTTTTCCCGTCGTCTTCCAGTACCCTTTCTCAGTGGTCCGATTCGTCCTCGACCCATTTCCGTACTTCTTGTCCAGCGCACTGAAGAAGTACCACTCCAAGTCCCTGCTTTTCAGCTTCGACTGACCTATAACTCCACCAAAAAAAAAATCGAAGAAGGAAAAAAAAAAGGACCTAGAAATGATCATCTTTCCATTAGCAGAGGCCACTCTTGAAAGTCGATACTCAGAAAGAATTCAATTATTCCTAAATACAGACGGACACATAATCATGCCTACACATAAGAAAGAACAGACAAGGTAAAGACGGCTAACAGGGGAGCTCCCAGGGTTCGGATTTGTAGATGTCGATGACCGCGATTGGATCGAACCGAAAGGATTTGCCGGAGACCTTGCGCCTGAGGTAGTAACGAACGAGTTCTTCGTCGGTGGGGTGGAATCGGAACCCGGGAGCGAGTGAAGTTGCAGAATCACGACCCATTCGTGGAAGCAATTGAGATGAATTGCTGAAATTGAAGGAAGAATGAGTGAGAGAATTGAGAGCTAGTTTTTTTTTTTTTTTTCTTCTTCTTCAGTGGGTGTCAGAGGGTAGAGAGCAGGGAAATGAAGAAAGGCGAAATGGGAAATGAGAGAGACGAAGGCAAGGAGGTTTGGATGAAATGGGAAACGAAGGCACTCGGAAGTAGGAAGGTAGAATTTGGGATTTTGCTTGCTTTTCTTCTTTTAATTAATTTGAGAAACAGGAAGGGAGGTGGCTGAGCAGTAACCATTCTAACATACGCCCAACGTACACCCAACGAGCTATATAATTTGTACATTCAAATGTTAAAGATTTATTTTTATTTATACAAAATATAAATAAAATTTATACAAATTCAATTCTTGATTTTGTAAATACACTATGTTCGCATCTAACAAAATTTCACTGAGCGGAGTTGAGGCATCCACACCGCGTGAGAGAGGGAGTCAGAGGAGTGCTGTGAGGATGGAAATATCTGTCCATGTGGAAATGTTCAGTTTTGTTGTGTGGCAGGATGTGATTGGCCCGTGATGTTTGAATTTGTTGTGCCATTGTGTGGTGAGTGATAAATACAACCCTTAAATTAAAACATAATATTAATATTTTTATTTTGAAAACATAATATTAATATTTTTTCTTAATGTTTAAGTTTAGATAAAATAATGCTTTAGCTGGTTGAGAAATTATACTTCTTTTAATTTATTTATGTGAAGATAAATTTTTAATACTCTAAAAGATAATTATTCTCATAATTTTATTTTTTAAAAATTAAGATTCTCAATATAATCTTTTAAATATTTCTTTCAAAATGAAATATTTTTCCAATAAATATGTGTAACCTTCTAATACATTAAAATCTAGCTCTATGTAATAACCCAAATTATCATGTGAGGTTATGAGTGCAAATTTAAATTTTATTGAAGGGAATCTAGAATCTAAAAACACCTAATTTAGGAAAATAATATATTTAGTCAAATTAATTTAATTTTAGGCATGTTGAGGCTAAATGAAATCTTTGGTAATTCAAAAACAAAATTTGGATTGAATATATTTTAAGAATCATTGGGTTTAAGTGGAAATTTCACTCAGTCTCTTACCTTATGTTATTACCTAAATAAATTAAGATTAGGATCAAGTGTTAGGTTGAGCACTACTAGAAGTCAAGTGTGTTACCATCTATTAGTGTTCAAGAATTATAAAGCATCTTCTTGCATCATTTTTCCTTTCTGATGAGCATCACAGTGTCAAAGGGCTGATTTAACTACTTTTAGGCCAATTACATGTCCTATGACCAGGAAACTTTAAGCAAACTTTGTTATACATTTTAAGGAGCTAGATTTAAAGTCCAAGTGTACATCCAACATGGAATCCATGCCCAAGTAGAGTAATCTTACCATGTGCATTAAAGGAAATGAAGTCTGAAGAGTTAACATTGCAGGGGAATTAATTATGGACGAATTTTCATATTTTTGAAGTGTTAAATTTAATTCTATGTGTGTTTCTATAAAGTGTAACAACTTTAACTTTTATTTAATCTAACTATAAATAATTGTGTCACTAATCAGTCACAATTAAGATTAGCTTTTAATGATGAGTGAGTAATAGATGAAAATATGGGAAAATTTAAACTTTTTTATCATTATCATTAACCATCAAAGTATATAAGAGGATTTATGTTCATAGGAAATTAAAATGCTCATTAACAATTTTTATCTCCAACGAGATGCCTCTAATAAGCATAAAAACTCATATATATAGGACTACAAGTAATTACTTATCACTAACATGGTAAAAACAAGGAATTGATAGCTAAATTGAGGGTTTAAGGACTTAGGCCATGGCTTAGAATACTAAGGCCATGACTAATTTTGCTTCTAGAACTTCTAAAACCATATTTCTATGCTTTCACCACAACTTGGATGAGCCTTGTCACGACTAACATGATTCTAGAACCAAAACCACACATAGCACAATTCTCGCAATAGCTTAACAAGCTCGTGCCATGGCAAGATGCCTCTTAGATCAATAATCTCATACACACACATGATTCTTATAACACCTGTTGTTCTAAATATCATAAATTAAATAGATTAATAAAGGAAGTCCCTTAAATGGAATGATTAGAAGCCAAATAAAAGTATAATGACAATCTAGACATATGAAAATAGGGATACAAAGCTAAAGATACCTATAAATCAGAGCCAAAATAGCTAGAACAAAATTTGACAAAAATGGAGTAGCATTTTTTGTAATTTTGGGCAACTTTTAGAAAACTCAAAGGAAATATCTTTAAATGGAAAAATTGAGTTTCTCAAGGTCCTTAGAGGTCCTAAAAACCATAGGAACTTCTAGAATAGTTAAAACTCCTCTAGTTTATTTTAGAGTATTAGTTGATCGAAACTTTAATTGATTTGTTCGAGAAAGTTTTAAATCCAATTTGAGTAAAACTAAAGATAATTTATGAATTAGAGAACCTAAATTTTATAATGAAAAAAATGATTCGTGAAAAGGAATTGAAATGAGCCTAAATGAAAAGAACCCTTAAAAAGGAGACAAAATGGGAATTTTAAAAAGCCTTATAACTTAGCCTCCCTCCTTATATGTCACACCTCATCTCTTCCTCATTCTTAACTGACCTTATTTTTGCCTTAAACCAAAGTGAGACCAGCTCAAGGAGACACACAAGAGAGAGAGCAAAGGAGGAAGAAAAGCCAAGTAAAAGTGTAAGGAATTTATAGTTTTTCATGCTTTCTCCTTCTTACAACTTGTTCTCATTTTTCTTCTCTCTTTTCCTATGATAGTGATGATTTAATTTGGGCTATTCTATGGCTGGTACAACAAGAAGAAGGGAGAGCTTGAAAGAGAGATTAGAAGCTTTGGAAAGCACCTTGGGAAAGCTTACAAATAAGGTAAACTTCCATGGATTTTGTTGCTTCTACTTGTCTCCTTCTTCTATGTATAGTTTGGCCAAACCTAGACCATCTAGGAGGAGATGAATTCTGCCCAAACCAAGGAAGAAATAAGGGTTTTAGAGTATGAGAAACAAGAATATGCAATTAGATTTAAAAGAGAAGCTTTATAATTCAAGTTACAAAATCTAGGGATTTTATTTCACCTAGCTATTCTTGAAGCTTTCTAAGGATAGTATAGCCTATGTAAGAGTATGTATAAGGTCCTAAGATATCTAGGAAGCTTCACAAGTACCATTTCCCTAGGAAAAACCAAGCAAACTCCATGGGTGCTCACCATAGACCATGTCTCAGCCAAGAAGGAGTTTGGCTACCTAGGGAGATTTTTCTTTGATTCCAAGGATAGGAATGGTCTAGATATGATTAATAAACATCAAAGAAAGTATTGGTTTGAATTTAGAAAAAATACTTTATAAGATAGAAGTTTAGGTTCCTTTTTAAGACATAAAGAAGCAACTTGAATCTTGTGACAACCCTCCCTTCTAATCATTGTAATTATGGTTAAATATACGATTAATAATTAATTATCAAGGTTTGAGTGGTTACAATTTATCACATTGTGAAAATATGGGAAAAATTTAAACCTTGATGTTAGGGTCATCACCATACCACCACAACAAAACAAAATTTGTATAAAAGAAATCCTACTACCATAAAGGGTTTATGATTCAACCGTCCATCAGTTTCAATACCCAATAACCTCCCACAAGTGTTCCTATATCGTTTCCTACCATTACCATTGAAAAAACAGGGGTTTCTAGGTTAAAATTATGAGTTTGGAGATTTACGCCGTGGCTTATACCTTCCCCGCCGCGGCCAAGTTGCTCTCTGGAATCACTGACAGCCGCGGCGAGTTAGACCTTCGCCGCGGCCAACCTATGTGGCACCGTGGCAGAAACGCCTCCTGGAACTACTGCTCTCAACTCTCACGATTCTCGCCTCGGTGCAATATATTTGTGCCGTGGCGAGTTTTACTTCTGTCCAACCCTTATTTTATTTCCTTGACTTGCATCGCGACGGGTTCCGGTTCTGTTACCCTTCTGGGTGATTTTTTTCGCTCTGCGCCATGGTGCTCCTCGCCACTTTTACTTCCCAGACCAATTTTTTCCCTTTGCATCGAGGCGGGGTTCGTTGTACCGCGGCGCCCTTCGTCTCTGTCTCTCATTTGGCCACGGCGAAGCCCTCTTAGCCACAGTGTGACTCCCTCATGGAGCTATATCTCCTAAGTTTCATCCCACACACTCTAGCCCTCATCCTAAGTGCACTCTATGACCACTTTCTCTCATTTTATATGACACAAATGGTATTTCTCTACCCTATTTATCTATCAATCCGTCCATTACCATTGCAAAACTTAAATACTACTTCCTACTTGCCCAACTAGCTCATATCAACACATTCATGAATATATGACAACAAGAACACATGCATTAGTAACAATTAACATTCCATGCACATTCCATAGAGATTCCATTCAACAATAGCTTATGTCCACATCCAAGGCATCATATGACTACAATTTCCATATGGTAATCCATATCACAATTTCAACAAAACTACATATATGATACTATAAGTTCATACATTAATTTTCAACTATAATGAGACTTAAATCCTTAACGGTTATATTTCAATCAAACAAAATATGAACGCCTACACTTGGCAACATGAATACATGATGATGTTATGTAAATTAATAACAAAATTGCATCTCTACTAAATAAGCCAGCCTAAGTGTAGCCTTCTCCCATATGTTGGAGCTCATGAATTTTCATCCACTTGCTTCCCTTTATCCTTACCCGAAGAACCATTACCTGAAATGTTAATCCCATGAAACAAGGTGAGATATAAATCTCAGTAACCAAGGCAATTCCATCATATATCCAGTTTAATTAGCATATATGCATGAATCAAAATCAACATCAGAAACATATCCATCATATCAACAAACGAAACAATTAGGCTATCATGATTACTATCCCATACTAGTAATCATATTATCACATGTTAAAGGCCATTAACACTGGGAGAGGCCCGTCCACTGCACCTACTCCCTATTGAGCACAACCGGGGCTCTGTGCATCTGGGGTTTGATCATAACCCAATGCTTGATCGAAGCATATGCACAGGTGGCAACCACACCACAGCTCCACTATGGACTCACAAGGTCCAATCATAATTCAATAGATAGCCAACCAATTCATTCAACATTTCAAATCATTCATATTCAGCAACATATAAAATTAAATCAAATATATACGTGAAATTGATGTAAACCCGGTTACCTCACTTGTAGACAAATTTGCAACAGCCACCACAAATCCCAAATTCAGATTAGAGTGTCCTTCACCAGAAAACTCAATATTCCACCCAAAATCCTAAGCAAATTCGTATAGAATTAATACCCATTTTATAAATCAGCTATGGGGATCTCAAATTAACAAATAAAGCATCAAAATGGAGGGTTTAAACTCACCCAAGGTCAGCCCTAACCTTAACTTACGAATTTCACCAAGGAAATCTCCAAATTCTCACATTTCAGATTTTGGGTAGGGTGAAAATACTCCAAATGAAAAACTAATCGAACCAAATTAAAGAGGAAGAGAAGAGGATTAAGATATATAACAAGTACCTTGGCTGATTTTGAGCTTAGAGGTGAGAAATAGTGGAATTCTTGCCCCAAACCCTAGCCTCCTCTCTAAGCTCCAAATTTCTCTTTGTGTTTTGTGTTTTAGCAAGTGTAAGGAAGAGGCTGATGTATTAGGGTTCTAGTTGGGTCAAAAATGGGTCATGGGTTGCTCCAAGGTCCATCTCCATTTGGGCTTCAGATTTTAAGTTGTTGGGTCAGTTTCAAGGTGTTAGGTTGTTGAAATTCAATTGGGCCAGACCAAGTTTTAAGAACCTAAAGGTTTTGGGTCTGCATAAGGGTTATTGGGCTAAGTATAAGAGCCTACATAAGGTGGGTATTAGGCCTCCATCACATTGGATCAAGTTGGGTCTGCATTTAGCTTATTGGGCCTCCATTAGCCTCTTATCATGGCCTCCTACATTAATTTGGGCCTAGATGAAATTTCTCTCCCAATTAAATCTCAAACCCATATTAATAAATTTACTTTTTAAAAATCTCCATTTACTTAACTTGCCTAATTATCCCATATTAATTATTCTTAATTAATCTAATCCGTGATTAACACCTTAATTAATTATGGGGTGTTACAAGTCTAAGCTCCTTGAATTAACTTTGTGATAACTCTAATAAGTTTAAATGGCATCAAGAGACTTAGATTGAATAAGAAATTGAAGCCAAGATCATGAATTCTAGGGGTTGCTTCATTATGCACTTATATGAAACCATAACCATGCCATAGGATAAAGTAAGCTTGCAAAGGGTTTGTGTGAGGCTAGAACTTATTCCAATAATGTAATTGTGTCTCATTTGATGTGCCTAGGCCAAGTGAATCAAGCTTGTCCTAATTGTGTGTGTGTGGCCGAGAAAGAGAAGGAGAAATCCAAGGGAAAAAGCGTACTTCTTGACTTAAAGTAGCTCTCTATTCTTTCTTGTATATATGTCTTGGATGTTTGATTATCATTAGATGCTTGTATGTATGTTTGAACCATGAGATATGTTTATAGCTATTGATGGAATGCTATGATACCATTATATTTCTTGAAAGCATGTTTTGAATACAAGATGGCTTGAGTGGGTGAGATTGTGCCAAAAGTCCTTTAGAATAGGTGAAGACATGCTAAAAGTCCTTAAGAATGGGTAAGACAAAGCCAAAAGTCTCAAGAAGGAGTGTGACTAAGTTAAAAGTCCTTAAAAGTGGCTAAGGCAAATTTAAAAGTCCCAAGGAATTAGGTAAGGCTTAGACTAAAAACCCTTAGAGCTTATGTTTGACAATGGATGAGTTTATATGACATGAGAAAATATTTATGTATGCTTACAAGAGGCTTTTGGTACATGCTTGCATTCTTTGACTTGAAAATGTGCCATAAAAGTATGCTTGAGAGGGTAAAAGAGCTATTGGAATTCTTTGAATCTCACTCTTTTCCCACATGTGTCTAACTATATCTAAGTGATCCAAGTAGAGCAAGGAATGGGAGCTAAGCACCTTGAAAGATGCACTCTTGACAATAAAATAGAGAATTTATGTATATTGATGTCAAAGTGTGTATGTATAAGTTGTCCATGAGATGTAAATCATTGAGCACAAGTAGAAGTATGTAATTATGATATATGAATCCATTTTGGAATTAAATGTATGCATATGTGAGTTTTTGCCATCCATGATGTAACATCCGATTTTCGTTAAATGACGAAAATGGGCACGTTTTCAAAGCAAGTCCCTCGAAATGAATTAGTTAAAGTCTTAAAAAATTTGAGTAACATTCTAGACTCTCAAAAATGAGAATCCTAGCCTCAGATAGAAAGAAAAATGGAGCTAGATAAAGAAACAAATTTTGACGAAAATTTTACGAAACGTAATGGTATTTTTGTAATTTTGAGAAAATTTTGAAATTCATGCAGGAGAGATTTTTAAATGAAATTTTTGAGTTTTCTGAAGTTCTTAGAAGTCCTGAAAACCATAGGAAGCCTCGGGACAGTTAAATCTCCTCCGGTGGACTTTTTCAATGTCAGTGTACTTTAACTTTGATGGATTCATTTGGAAAGGTTTTAGTTTTGATTTGAGTGATTCCAAGGCATTTTACTAAATTGGGAATCTAAATTTTATAATGGAAAAGATGGTTCTAAAAAAGGAGTTAAAACAAATGAGAAACAAAAATGCCAAGAACGAAGGGTAAAATAGAAATTTTTGAAAAAGCCATTCTCCTCCACCTATAAATGGGAGGCGGCCCACTCTCTCCTTCATTTAGTCTCATATTGTTCTGCCCAAATTCAGAGAAGGAAGCTAGTGTTTAAGCACACCAAAGGGAGAAAAGAAGAAGGAGAAATTACAGGCTTAAGGTATGATTTCTTAGTAGTTTTCATGCTTTCTTCCATCCAAACATCCTCTCATCCATTTTCCTTTGTTTTCTTTGATTAAAATGAAGTTTATAAATATGTTTTATGAGAGAAATTAAGGGAAAAATTTAGATTTGAAAAGAGGAGCTTGAAGAAAGTAAGATTCAAGTGAAAAAAAGCAAGAAAACAAGATAATTTCTTCTTCCATGGTTGATATATCTTCCTCCCCTTCCTCCACCATTTCGCTCCACTCAAGAAACCCTAGGAGGGTTTGATTTTTAGGTAGAACCAAGGGTGATTCTTAGGAGAAAGGGTGTGGAGATTAAGAATATACAAAGGGAATTAACAAAAAACTATGGAATTTCAAGATGTAATTTCTAGGGTTTCAAGTGCACCTTGTAAAATCTGATTTTCTATAATGATTCCTAGGCCTAAATAAGAGTTTAATTGAGCTCCTAAGATTCCTAGAAGTTCCCTTATATGCATCTTCTCTTGAGAAAACAAAGAAAACTTCATGGAACCCATTATACTCCATTGTCTCGGCCAAGAGAGGTTAGGGTAGCTAGGGAGAGTTTTAAGTTTTTTTAAGTCCATTTTTGAGTCAGATATGATGAATAAATATGAGGAGAAGCCTTAGAAAAAATTTAGGAAGCTTAGAAAATGAGTTGATGCTTTATATTCCATAATATGACCTAAAGAAGCAACATGTAGTTAGGCTTTTGGGTTTGAGTATGTGATGACTCAAGAGGCTCAAAATGAGTCAAGAATCATATTTGAGAGGAAACAATGGAACCTAGAATTTATTTGAGGGGTGTTACTTCATTAGGTGCATTTATGGAACCATAATGAGGTTTATAGAGCAAGCTAATGTTTAAGCATGTTGTATGGCCTTAGAGTTAATTCCATGAACTTAATTAACTTCCATAAATTGTGTTTAGGCTAAGAGAAATTATCCCCACACCTTTGTGTGTGTGTGGCCAAAGGAGGTGGCATTGGTTCAAGAGAAAAAGTGTGTAATTGCTTCAAAGGTAGCTCACTCCTCCTTTTCTCATGCACGATTGATTGCCTTACTTGTCTTTGAATGTGTGTACGTGTATTTTTAAGCTATGAAAAGTGTTCTAGTATGACTTTGATTCCATGGTGCCATAATATTACAATATGCCTTCATGTGATGTTTATGATATGTGCTTAGGTTTGCTTGAGTATGGTGAGGCCGAGAACCCTTAGCCATAGTGAGGATGAGCCAAGAATCCTTAAGATTGGTTAAGACAAAGTAAAGAGTCTCCCAAAAGTGAGGTTGACTCCCAAGAGCACAATTGAGTCCAAGAACCTCTTAAATAATGGGTGAGGCAATTCCAACATCCACAAGTAATTGGGTGAGGCCAATCTACTTGCTTGACAAGCCTTTTGTATGCTATGTATGACTTTCTCAAATGATGAAAATGCCTCTTGAATGTTTGCACATGTCAACATGACCATACATGCATTTATGAGACTTGTTTACATCTTTTATATATGATTGAATGGGAGATGAACTATTAAGATTCTTTAAATCTCATCCCCTCCTCTCTAATGATCTAACATGCTAGGTGGACTAAGTGAACAAGGTAATGGAAGCCAACTACCTTGAAGATGAGATGATGACATGAAAGTGCTTGAATTTTGCTATTTTAAGGCCATACAAGTGGCAAAAGATGTAACCAATGGATGTATATGTATTATGATGTTATGAACACATGTAATTATGATAATATGTCATGTATAAATAGGAGAATATGTTATGTGACCATTAGATTGTGATTTGAGCATGTTTAGGCAAATAAGCTTCTTGGATGATATTATGAAATTATGCATAAGTATGAGTGAAATGGCCAAAATGAGATGCATGGAGTTTGGAACCATTTGGCCAACTCACACAAGTCCTAATTATGCTTTTAGACTTGCCTAAAAGGTGTCAAAAACTAAGGAAAGTCATTTGGATATTTTGGTATCCTATATGGAGCTAAAATTGACCATAATGGAACCCTAGTCACTTTTTGTCCAAATGAGCTCTTCTTGATATAAGATTTGGCATGAAATTAGAGCTTTTTGAGATATTTTTAGGAAGTTAGAGAATAGAATTTTTGGAGGTCTAGAGAATATTTGATGAATTTTTAAAATTGACAAAAATTCTGGTTTTGGTCATATCACTGTTCACTCAGGTCTGAAAATGAAATTAGTCACACAGGGCTCAAATGACGTCCAATTGCCATGAAATTTTATACGGAGAAATTATATATTCCATTGACTTGTGCCAACTAGAAGCACCTCATTTAGATGTCTAGAGAGGGAGATATGAATTTTCAAAGAATCTGTCCAGTACCAGATGCTCCACCTGACCTTAGTTACTGTTTGATTAAGTTTCAAGATCTAGACATGCCTGAACTAGTCTAGAGTTATTTTTTTCCTCTAGCTAACATTCACATATTTCGAAATTGGTATCATTTGTATGGATTTGATTTTTGTAAAATTAATTGGACATTTTTGAAGTTTGCTACAGAATTTTATGACAGCACTAGTAGACAGCCTGACCTCTGGACCATTTCGAATCTCAAACATCTTCTGTGTTGGATGTTATAGTCTGGACATATTTTTAGTATAAATTAGACATTTGTAAATTTTTAGAATGGCCAAGAATTCATGATTTTGATTTTTCTAGAATTAGTTATGATTTTCCAAAATTGTGACAGAAATGAGGACAAATTTGGCTGAAAATATATATGTGTATTTTAAGCTTCCCTTTTAGTTCCATGAGATGTAGGTCACTGTTGATGATGCAAATGAGTTTTATTCATGTAATTAAATATGAGAATAAGATGTATAAGCTTACATGGTCCACATGACATCAAAGGAAATTTTTATACGCGACGCAACGCTAGAAATTGCATTATTTTAATCCTGTTTTTCTTACTCCTTCATGGAATGTGTGATGTAAAGCATGGTAATGTGATGAAAGGAGATATAAATATAAGGTGTTACACATGAGCCTTGATATATGTAACACCCTAAAATTAATTAAGGTATTAATCATAGATTATGCATAATTAAGAATAATTATTAGAGAATAATTGGGCAAATCATGTGAATGAAAATCTAGAGAGAAATAAATTAATAATATGGGTTTGAGATTTAATTGGGTTACAAACTTCATCTAGGCCCAAATTAAATCAAGTAGGCCATGGTTAGAGACTAATGGAGACCCAATGAATTTAGGTGCAAACCCAATTTCCTATTGTGAGTCTTGGCCCAAGAGAGACCACCTAACAATGGCCTAATTTGGTTTAATGAGTTAGAGGCCCAAGACCCAACTTATATAAGCTCTTATAATTGACCCAACAACCCTTATGCAAATCTAAATCAAATGAGCTCTTAAAATTTGGCCTAACCTAACTACAACTTTGCAACCCAACTAATAAAACTTAGCCCAACAAAGCTTAAATCTGAAACCTACTAGGAATTTAGGCCTTTGGGTCAACCCATAACCCATTTAGGATCCAACCTAAATCTAACTAAACCTTAAAAACATGCAGCCCCTCCCATATTCTGCTAAAACACAAACACAAGAAGCATTTTCGCACCTTGAGAGGGAGGCTAGGGTTCTAAACAAGAAATCCACCATTTCTCACTTTTAAACTTAAAATTAGCCAAGGTAATTGTTATATAACTTAATCTCTTCTCTTTCTCTTCATTTTGACCTGATTAGTTTTTCATTGAGAGCATTTTCACCATACCCAAAATTTGAAATGTGGTTGTTTGGGATTTTTTTGGTGAAATTTCGTAGGTTGAGGCTAAGGGTGTAGTTAGGTAAGTATAAACTTTTCATTTTGATGTTTTCTCTCCTAGTTTGGGACCCTTATAGCTAATTTATGATAGGGGTATTATTTTTATGGGAATTTACTCAAAATTTGAAGTGTTGTTATGAGATTCCTAGGGTAGGCTCAACCAAATCCGAATTTGGTTCTTGTGGTAATTGGGTAAGTATTTTCTAAGTAATCCTATATAGCTTAACTCCTTGAGTAATGGGTTTGCTAATATAAATTGTGATTAGGGATAATAATAGCTTTGTTTTGTGCCTATAGGCTAAAGTAGCATTCTGTTGGCTTGTAAAGAATTGGCTACAAGTGAGGTAATGGGGGATTTTGTAATTCCATGCATATATTTGCTTTAATTTTATATTTTCTGCACATGAAAAACTTGAAATGATAAATGAATTGATTGGCTATCTGTTGTATTATGTTTGAACCTTGTGAGTCCATGGTGGAGCTGTGGTGCCGCTGTCACCCGTGCATGTGCTTCGATCGGGTATCGGGTTATGATTAGACCCCAGATACACTAAGCCTTGGTTGTGTCATTGGAGAGTGGGTGCCATGGATAGGCTTCTCTCGATATTATTAACATTTAACATATGAAAATGTGATTGCTAGTATGGGATGGTAATCATAGTAGCCTAATCATTTCATTTGCTGATATAACTGATATGATTCTGATGCTGATTTTTTATTCATACATATATATTAATTAAATTGGATTATATGAATGGAAATTATCTTGGTTACTAAGATTTGCATCTCACCCTATTTCATGGGATCATACTTTCAGGTGAAGGCCCTTCGGGTAAAGATAAAGGGAAGCAAGTGGATGAAAATCTGTGAGCTCCAGCCATGTGTGGAGGAGGCTACACTTGGGCTGATTTGAGTAGAATAGATGTAATTTTGTTATTATTTTATATAGCATCATCATGTAATCATGTTGCCAAGTGTAGGAGTTTATATTTTGACAACATAGAATGTATCTATTAAGGAGTTAGGCCTCATAATAAATGGATATTTGATATATGAGTTGTAACATCTAATGTAGAAATTTTGTGGATCCTATGATATGGTTTACTTTTTTGGAAATGTAATTACGTGATATACTGTATGTTGACTTAAGCTAGTGATGCATAGAACCTTTAATGGAATATGTGTTTGAATGATAATTGTTGATAGTTCATGAATTCTTGCTGTCTTTAATTTATAAACTTGCTGATATATGATAGTTGGATGAGTAGAAAATAACATTTAAGGCTTGGACTAGTAATAATAGATAAGCTGGATAAATTAGGCAAATGAAAGCTATTAGAGTCCCATAAATTAAAATAGAGTGGCCTTAGGGTGTCACTAGAGGGAGAGTTAGAGTGTATGAGATAAAATTTTGAAGTTGTAGGACTAGAGGGTGTTTTGCTGTGGTCAAAATAGTCTTAGCTAGGCTAATAGAGGCAAAGTTGCCCAGGGAAAGTACTAGAGGGCAATTTGCTACAGCGAAATGTGAGAGGTCAAACTGGAAGTCGTCTAGAGAGTAATTTACTGCGGCGAAATGGGAAATTGGCCGTGACGAACTTTGTGAAATTGTGTAAGGTGTTCCAGAGAGGATTCATCGTGGTGAAAAGGGGAATTGACCACAGCCAATAGTGAGAGGTGAGTGAGGTAGGCTTTAAGAGGTCCTCTCGCTACGGCACCATATAGGCTTGACGCGGTGAGTTGGAGCTTCGCCGCAGCGACTGTGAAGTTATAAGAAATGAACCCGAGAGCAATTGGTCGTGGTGCGAAGTCATTTAGTTATGGCGAAGGTCTTGAAACTCTTATATTAACCTAGAAACCTTGGTTTTTCCTATGGCAATATCAAGGAATAACTTAGAAGCACTTGTAAGGGGTTCTTGAGAGTTGAAAATCAATGGGTAATAGATTTAAAGGCTTTTATTTGGAGATTTGTTTCACTTATGTACATAAATGCTTGTAAAAGTTTAGTTAATGATTTTAATAACATTAAGGTTTAAATTTTCTCACTTTTTTCTAAATTGATTAATTTAAATGGTATTAGACCTTGATTTATGACTATCAATCACATGTTTAAACTTAATTACCATGATTAGAAGTTAGGGTTATTACAATGTACATGTGTATAAATTCAAGTAGAAAGGTGAAAATGAGTTTCATGATAATTTGAACCATTTGGGATACTTCTATATACTGTATTTATGCTTTTAGACATGGCCAAATGGTTGTGGATTGATGAGAAAGCCATTTGGTGCATCTTGACCCCTTTATGGTTCCAAAATTAGCAACTTTCTTGACCCGAACAAAAGTCTAACCAAATGGATAATTTTTTACATAAAATTTAGCAACCAAATAGGTCTCATCTAGGGCTTTTTACAGAGTTAAAGAGCACTATTTTTGAAACTCTAGAGATTTTATTATAACTTTTCAAATTTGGTTAAATTATGTAGAAACTGTCACTATTACTGTTCATTTGGTCAATTTGTTTTTCTACATCACTCAAGAGCCAAATGAAGTCTAATACTTATGAAATTTTATAGTCGTATAATAGACATCACAAGCTTTCTATAGCCATTAAGAGTACCTCATTTAGAGCTCTATAGTGAGAGAAATGAATTTTTGAAATTTAGGTTCTGCTGCAGGATGTATCAGTGACTAGTGTTACTGTTCCATTGAATTTCATTAGGCCAAACCTAGTTGTTTTGATCTAAAATTTTTATAGCAGCTAGATGACATCTAAAGCTTTCTAGAACTCTATTGTTTGCATGATTTAGATTTTTCTATAATTAGTTATAATTTTTCAAAGTTCGTATCAGAATATGGAATGTATGGCAAGATGTAAAGTGTAATGTGATTTTGTGTTTTATGGCTTGGACCTGAATTTTGAACTTCAAATTGTAATAATTCTAGTTGAAAAAATGTGTTATGGATAGAAAATGAATTTGGTAAGCTCACATGGTCCATTTAGCCAAGAATCAATTTATTGAGCTTTTAATTATGTAAATTACCATTCTCAAAAGTGATATTTTAGTGAAATTAAATGTTATAAGCTAATTGTGCCATGAATTGAGTCCCATATAGATATGGTATTACATTTATTGGTATCAGAGTAAAGGTTTAGGCACTTTAATGTTGGCTGTGGCTTGAGAATATGAGATTACCAGTTATGTATGATATGTATATGAATGAATTAAATGATAACTGTGGCTTATGTTCTTATTTGCATTAAAATGATATTGAATTGTTTCAGATAAGATGGTGAACACCAGGAGAGGTAGGCCCAATATATGCTTGAGCAGAGCTAGAGACCAGTGATATGATGGCTGGAGCCTTGCAGGCTATTATGGCTCACCTGGATCAATATCAAACCATGATTATGCAGTAACAGGAACGGCTTGCTTCAAGAGATAATGAAAGGCCTACTTCTCCTCAGCCACAACACTCAGATCATCTTGAGCATTCAAGGGTGACTCCTTCAAGCCCACAACCACAAATTCAATAGATGCCTTAGACTCCACCAGCTTAGATGGCTCCTATTCCTAAGCAACTCTCTACTAGACAAATCATAGCTTAGTTCAAGAAATTTGGCCCTCCCACCTTTGATGGTGAATTAAGTACAGAGAAAGCAGAGGCTTGGATTATGTAGCTAGAGAATATATTTAGGGTGATAAAGTGCATGTTTGAGTATAAGGCTGTGATAGCCATATTCCAGTTAAAGAAAGAAGCAAATTATTGGTAGAGGAGCATTGAACCAATAATCAAATCAAAGAACCTCCCGGTTAACTAGAAAACATTCTTACATATGTTTTATGAGCAATACCTCCCCAGTTCTATTCGGGATATGAAAGAGTTAGAATTTGTACTCCTAAGGTAGATAAAGGGGATATCAGTGTTGGGAATTCAAGGACACGTAATGAAAAATTAAAATCCTAAATCCCTTCCCATGGATCTATCAATGTCGTTTAAATCGAGTAGATCTAGAAATATTTACCTTTTTCTGTTAGATCTCAGGAATTGATATTCAAATCTGCTCCCTCTGTCGGTATCCACACGAACGATTGCTCAACTCGAATGGCGTGTTAACGCCTTTGACCAATGTCCGTATACGCTCTTAGTAGATAAGACGCTCTCCTCTTTCTCTCTCTCTCTAGGCAGTTGTACATTGTCAGTACACTTTCTCTCTCTAGGGTTTTTTTCTTCCTTTTGTTGTTCTGTTGTTCTAAGAAACCCAAGCCTCCTCTTTTTTTTATTATGGAGATATCTCCTTAAGATTTCAGATATATTTGATTGATTTAAAATATATTATTTTAAATCAAATCAAATCATAATTAAATATATTAGTTTAAATTTAAGTCTATCTAATAGATTAAATTTAACCAATTATTTAATCTAAATCTAAAACTAAAGTTAAATTTAATTTATCTCATAAATTAAATTTAAATTATCATATTAGTTTAAATTTAAATCTATCATATAGATTTAAATTTAAAACTAATTAATTTAAATTAATTAAAGGATATATATATTTCAAAATATAAATATATATATTTTAAATTTTATAAACTATATATATATAAATATATATATATATTTATAAAAATTCATCCACTTTAAATTGAATGTGACATTCATTGAATCTAGATGCAATTTTAGATTTAATAAATTTGAATATTCTAGCTCGAGTTGACTCGTTCTTGTATGCGACATTGTAGGCCCATATGACGTTGACAGTAGGCTAATGACACTATTTGACCCACAAGTCACAAGCGGCCTCTGGCAAGACATCGTGACTGCCTAAATCATATACGGATCAGTGATCCAATGTAACCTATCATATAACCCTATCACATACCCTTTTGTCACATGATATCTAGATTAAGTATGAGGCATGGAAACGTCATCCTCATCTTACTTAATCATCGCTTTCTCAATCTACATGCAGACTGACAGTACAAATGGAAACACTTCCATTCGAGCATGGCCATGCATTTCTCAGTCTCACTCATTGAGGAGCCCAAAGATATCTCTCTATTAATCAGAGGGACAAATCTTATCTTGATCACTCATTTTTTTCTACATCAATTCTACTATGCCTAATCATAGCATTTATGATCACTCGGTTAAAGATGACTTTTGACTATGCCAAAAAATAATGTTTTTCATGTTGGAAACTATGGTGATCTCATGTCTAAGGGCTTGGTGACATGGTTATACATAAGATGCGCTTATGACTTAATCCATGTAGCTATCTCATAACGAGTCGATCCAACATCTTGTTCCCTAACAAGTATCTATAATTTTGATTCGTATCTTTATACATGATTAACATATAATCATCAATCAAAATCATACTAGTCTTAGTTCATCATCATTCTTATAATAATGATCGACTATGGATATTTAGGATAATCAATATGATTTATCCAAGGATATTATTATATAGAACATGTAAAAAATATAATAATGTAATAAAAGAAAACTCTTATTTCTTAATAAAGTACAATGTTTGCAATACAATGATTGCCTTAGGGCACAATCTCCAATAGTCAGTGGACTAATATATGGCAAAATTTGTAGAGCTCTCCAGATATGCCCTTTATTTGCAGAAACATAATGATGAGAGATGGAGATAAATTAGAGAAGGGGCTACTACCAAAGATTAGAGACAGAGTAATTCCTTTGAGAATTAGGGATTTCAATGCCCTAATTAAGGTTTATAGAGTCATAGAAGCAAACCTAAGGACCATGCACGTAGTCTTGTGTCACACCATACTTTATTAAACCCCATATTCCCATATTCTAGCTAGCTTTCATGTGGAAGTGGAGAAAATCACAAAAGGGAATGAAATAATGCCATTTAATTGTGTTACGTCGAGGTTAAAAATTCAAATTTCAATTCGTAGATCCTGGAAACTTACCAACATTATTTTCTAATTATTTTCCATTTATACAAATCATAAACATCCTAAAACTTTACATAAACCATGGACCAAGAGCTAAAAATAACAAATTCTCACGTTTTGCCTTGGGTTCCATGGTGGCAGATTTCTGAGGTAACTTTAAAAAATCATAATTAAATCTAAAAAAATCAAAATTAATCAAACAATAGCTTTTTAAAAAGCTCTAAATGTTAAATTTACACTACAAATAATTTTCATCCATGAAAATCTCATCTTGATCATGTTTGATAATAGAAAAAGTACAAAGGTCAAACTATTTAGAATTACTGATACAACTTACTAATATAAATTTTGAAAATTCATAATTAATTACAAAAAAAAATTAATTCATGCAAACCATATCAATTTGGAAAGATGTGGATGTTAGCTAGAGGGAAAAAATAGCTCTAGATCAATCCAAGAGCATTTAGATCTCAAAAATTGATGGAACACTAATGAAGGTCTGACTGTATGCCTAAAACAGAATAGAAACTTCAAAAATTTATATCTCCCTCTCTAGATATCCAAATGAAGTGCTTCTAGTTGACACAGGTCACTGGAAAGGTCTAGTTTCTTATTCTAAAATTTCACATCAATTGGACACCGTTTGCCTTATGAATGATAGAGATCAAATTTTGGACCATATGAATAGCACCAGTAGCAATTTTTGAAATTTTAGCCAACTTAAAAAATTCGCCAAAAATTTCACAGATCTCTAAATATTACCCACTTTAGCTTCTCAAAAAGCTCTTAACATGACCTAGATTCTTTAGCTTCTCAAAAAGCTCTTAACATGACCTAGATTCATGCCACATTTTAGACCAAGAAGAGCTCATCTGGACTATGTGTGCCATAGCTCACTAATATGGTCAATTTTGCATCACATAAAGTGTCAACTTGGTTCATATGGCTCTTTTTTGAGTTTGGCTCCTCTTGGGAAAGTTTAAAAGCATGAATATGACTTATATATACTGCCTAAGTAGTCCCAAACCTCATACATCTCATTTTGGTCATTCCACATCCATGAATACACTAATACACACATGCCATCAAGAGTCAAAATTCCTCATTTGCATTGATTTTGTATTACATAAGGTCCATATATCATTCATACATAATATTACATTTGCTCAATGGTATACAACTCAAAAATAATATGTACAAGTTCATTTTTGACATTCCATTACAAGTAAGACTACATAATAGTCAAAGTGTAGCTTCTCAAGACCCTTTTCTTGCATTTCTTCCTTCTTGGGTGCCACCTAGACATATTAAGATGAGGAGGGGAAGGGAGTGAGATTCATGAAATCTCAATAGCTCACATACCCATTCACACACATATTCATAGTATATACACATCAATGCACAAGTATGGAAAGTAAGACAACCATAAAGCATGCAAGGTCACACTTTCCTTGCCACCAATTCATGCTAAGTTTATGAACATGCTCTAGGAACTTTTGGTTTTGCCTTACCCAATTTTTAGGACTTTTGGATTTCCATCACTCTTGGTCTAGGCACTTTGGACTTGGCCTCACCCATCCAAGAGACTTTTGGCCTTGTCTCACCTATGCCATTAGACTTTTGGCATCACCTCACCCTTATGAGCTATTTCCACAACCAATGACATTCACGACAACACATTGGTACCAACGCAATCTCAAACCATCGAGTGGCATGTTTTCAAGTCACAAAAGCATACGAAAGTACACAATGACATATATATGCAACCAAGAATGCAAGAGAATGAGGTGGAGAGCTACCTTAAACTTTGCAAGCTTTTCTTGGTCATTTTCCTTCCCCTTTTTGGTTCAACAAGTACACCTAGGTGAGTTAGTATTCTCTTGACATATATATGCAACCAAGAATGCAAGAGAATGAGGTGGAGAGCTACCTTAAACTTTGCAAGCTTTTCTTGGTCATTTTCCTTCCCCTTTTTGGTTCAACAAGTACACCTAGGTGGGTTAGTATTCTTTTGGCCTAAACATCATAAATAGCATACAATTACATTCTTGAAGTAAGCCAAGACACTAGACTTTTTCTTAGAAACATAAATGGTTCCATAGTTCACATATTGGCTCCGTTGGTGGCCTATTGAAGCAACCCTTGTAATTTAATTTCTAGGCTTCATTCTCTTTTCATTTCTAGGCCTCTTGACCTCATTCAAGGTCATTGAAGCCATCACTTACTCATTCACTTATGCCTAGATGTAACACCCCAAAATTTATTTAAGACTAATTATGGCAATTAAGGAGGAACATGGATAAATTAGCAAAATTTGTTAAGAGGGTGGGCTTTTAATTCGCGCCATATGGAAAACTTAATTGAGTTTTAGACTAAACGTAGAAGCCCAATTATGCCATGAGCTTAGTAGGAGAGCCCAAACTAGTCTCCTTGTGGGCTTAATTAAATTTTATGGAGAGCCTAAACCTTATTAGTGAATTTAAGTAAGATAAAAGCCCATTTAGCCTTAGCCCAAATTTGGGGAAGTGAGGCCAATTAGGTCTTGGGCTATTAGATTAACACACTCCATCCCTAACACAAAAAATAATAATAATAATTCTGCAGCCCAAACTAATAAACCTTGGCCCAATTCTAAAAATAAATCAGACCATGGATAATATTTGGGTCTAATGATTATAGGTGCAGGCCCAAAATAAATGGACTCTTAAAATTTGGCTTGACTCAACTACAACTTTAAAGCTCAACTCATGAGACTTAGCCCAACTAACACCAACCTTTGAACCCAGTAGAATTTGAGCTTTAAGGTCAGCACACTTCTCCTTGATTCAAAGTGTTCTGCAGCCTACCTCACCAAATAAAGGCCCAATGACTAAAAATGAGCCTAAATGGACCTTGGGCTGATGGGTTAGCCCATTTCCCCCTAATAACCCTAAAGGTTCAATAGCCTCCTTCCCTATTTAGTAGAAAACACAAGAGGCAAGGGAGGAAATTCAGAGGTTTAAGGGAGGCTAGGGTTCTACCAATATTGCAGTTCCATTTTTGACTCCTAGATGATGATTTGGTCAAGGTGAGTTATATATAACTTGACCCTCTCAGTCTCCTCTTCATTTTGGTCCTATTAGTTTTTGGTTTTTGACATTTTCATCTCCTTCTCAAATCTAAAACTTGGTGTTAGGTGATTCCTTGTAAGATTTTTGGAGTTTGAAGTTAGTGGAACCATGGGGTAAGTGTTTGCTTTTATTTTGTGGTATAATCTTGCCCAGATTTTATGTTATAAGCTGACTTTGATATATGGCTAATTCCATGTACGAAAATGGAGTTATGGGGAGTGAATCATGGTGAGCTTTGATGTATGGACCTTGAATAGTGCAATAGATCATTAGGAAGCTTGGGTAAGAAGTTTTCAATGATTTTTTGTTAAGAATAATCTGTGGATAGGGAGAATTTCTTTGCTAATGATAGTTAAATGATGATAATCATGCTTATGCTAGGCTTGGTATGATTTGGATTATGGTGGTAGCTAGAGGAAAAGTAATTAGCTTCATTGAGGTAACCAGGGTTATTTTTTCTAATTTCATGTATATGCTCATGTTAATCTAATATTTGTTACACATGCTTGATTTTTGAAATGCTAAATGATTGGTTGACTACTTGAATTATTATTGTGATTGGACATTGTGAGTCTATGGTAGAGCTGTGGTGCAGCTGCCACCCGTGCATGTGCTTCGATCGAGCACCGGGTTGTGATCAGACCCCAGATGCACTGAGCCTTGGTTGTGCTCATTATGGAGTAGGTGCCATGGACGGACCTCTCCAAGTGTTATTGGGCATTAACATGTTATGCAAGATTGCTGGTATGAGACAGTAGTCATTAGTAGCTTAACTAGTTCATTTGCAAATTGAATTGATGATACTAGTATTGATGACATGAAATTGCATTGTATTGATTAACTTGTACATATATATGGGAATTGCCTTTTGTTACTAACATTTTATATCTCACCCTATTGTGGGCTAACATTTTCAGGGACTAGACCTCTTAGTAGCAAGGAAAAAATTAATAGAAGCTTATGAAATGGGTTGGTAGCACATAGGTTTGGAAGCCTTGTCAGATTGTATCATGTAACTAGATTACTAGTTTTGTATCATTACTGCATTGTATCATGAATTGCTAAGTATAGGGACTATATATGTAATTTTATTATCATGGAATTGAACCTTATGGCTGTAATTGGCTAATAATGGATGTGTGACTTGATCTTGTATGAACATTAAGCATTGGCCCCATGCACCTTATGGCTGAAACACTTTTGCTGTCACTAAATTGTTAAACTTATTGATGTGTGATAACTTGCTGAGTGGAAATCAATACTTAAATCTTGAGGGAGAGTGGTCTTAGAGCTTATTGATGTGTGATAACTAGTTAGGTAAATCAAGTAGATAAACACCATTAGAGCTTCACAAATTGAGGGAGAGTGGTCCTAGAGCATCCCTAGAAAGAGAATTAAAGAGCATGGATGAAATTTGGGAGATGTAGTTACAAGAGGGAGTCACGTCGCAGCTAGGAAGGCCTCACCGTGGCCTAAAGAGTGACAGTGGTGAGGAACATCATGGTTTAGTGTGAAAAAAATCTCCCAGGAGAGCAACAAAGAGAAACCTCACCACGGTGCAACGGTCCTGCCATAGCTCTAATTGAGGAAACTAAGTAAGGAGTGTCCAGTTGTAAGCCTCACCTCGGCACATGAGTTTTCTGCTGAGGCAAGAATTGTAGGAATTCGAACAGTAGTCCCAAGAGGCATTTCTGTCGCGACGCCAAGTAGGCTACCCACGACGATGGTCAAACTCGCCATGGATGAATTGCATAAATTCCCAAGAGTAACTTAGCCGTGGCGCGGAAGGTTAAGGCCATGGCGCAAAGTGAAAAACATAGTTTTCGAGCTCTAGTACCTAACTTAGCTGCATTGGAAGGCTTTCAAGTTGCGGCACAGGTCTCCAAACTCCTACCTTTAGCCTAGAAACCCTAGTTTCTTCAATGACGATGCTAGGAAATGATATAGGAACACTTGTGAAAGGTTTTTGTATGTTGAAACTGATGAATGGATGAATCACAAAGCCCTCAAGATAGTACAATTTCTTTTATGCATTCTCACATTTGTGGTTTTTTAGTGATGACCTTAACATCATGGTTCAAATTTTCCCTATATTTTCATAATGTAATAAATTGTAATGACTCTAAACCTTGATTATAAATTATTAATCGTGTATTTAATCATAATTACCATGTTTAGAAAATAGAGTTGTCACACTAGACACACATTGCTTCATAAGGCTCTATTACGGAAACCATTGTCTCATCTCCCAAACTATGGCTCCTAAATTTTTCCCAAAGTTTCCTCCAATCTTCTACCATCATATGAAGTCTCAAACTAAGGCTAGAACAAATTAAATCACTACTTAACCTAATTATCCTAGCTTGGCTGAGACATACACACCAAGGAAGGTTCATGGAGCTTTTGATTTTTCCTTGATGAAAGAGCCACTTGGGAGGCTTTTTAGAGGTCTTAGAAGCTTAATGAAACACTTACATAGCCTAGGAAATTCATGTACTAAATCAAATTTTACAAAACCCTAAAGACCTCTACATTTTTCTAAATCAATTTCCATTTGTTTTCCTTGTAATTTCTTGGCATATTCCACTTCCCCATGATCTAAAACCTTAGTTCCTCTCTTATTTTTAGACAGAAAATACCTCCCCCATATAGTTCTGTTCTTGGCTAAAATTGCACAAAAGGGAGAGTAAGGAGAAGAAGCAACAAAGAGCAAGGATTACCTTGGATTCAAGCTAGCTTTCAAGTGCCTTTCTTCTTAATTTGCTTCTCCTTAAGAAATTTGAACTACTCCCCTTAAATCTAGACTCAAAACAGAACCAAAGAACTTTACAAAACTATAAAAAGAAAGCTTGGAAGGAGAGGAACAAGATTGGAAGAAGATGAAGCATGAAAATCCTTGAATTTTCTTACTTTTTTCTTGCTTTTTCTTCTCCTTCTTTCTCCTCCTTGGTGTGCCTAAGAGAACTAGCCTTTTTTCTATTTTTTGGGCAAAGAAAGTCAACCTAAAGGAGGGAGGAGAAAGGGCTTGAAGTATGTGGAAGGTTCAAGAAGTAACTTTTTTCAAAAATTTCAATTTCATCCTTTCGTAATGGCAATTTTATTTTAGCTCCTTTTTGAGAAATATCTTTTTAATTATAAAATTTAGGTTCCCAATTTAATAAAATGCCTTTGAAATCACTCAATTTGGAGCTAAAATCTTCCTGAATGAATCCGTCAAAGTTCAAGTTCATCATCGTTGGAAAATGTACACTAGAAGGGCTTTATTGGTCCTAGGGCTTTCTATGATTTTCAAGGCCTTTAAGAACCCTGAGCAACTCAAATTTTCTATTTATAAAGCCCTCTTGTGAGTTTTTCTAAAATTCGCACGTATTTACGAAAATGCCATTACGCTTCGTCAATTTTTGTCACAATTTTGTTTCACCATCCTAGCTCCGTTTTTCTTTCTGTCTGAGCCTAAGATTATTATTTTTAGGAGCTTAGAATACTTCCCAAGTATTTTAGGACATTAACTAGCTCATTTCAAGAGACTAGCCTTTATATCACTCATTTCGTCATTTCACGAAATTTATCGTTTGTTACATCTTGAGTGCCAGACCTTCCCTCATTGATAATAAAAGGCTACATGAAGAGGTACCAACTTGTTAGTAGTAGTAAAAGAAGTGGCAAAGGACAATGGAACTAAAGAAGAAAAGGTAGAAAGAGACCAGCTCTGTCCAAACAGTTCCACTCCAGCAGTCTGCAATCAATGTGGCAAAAATCATGGAGGCAGATCGTGTTACGTTGGCCAGAATATATGTTACAGGTATGGTAGACTTGGACATATAGCTAGAGACTGCACGTAGCAGAGGGAGGTAGCTCTTATCCCCAGACCTTAGACTCTAAGTAGAGTCTTTTCCTTGACACAACAAAAGGCTAGCAGATCCCCGAGCCTGATCCAAGGTACTATTAAGATTAACAATTGCATTGTAAATGCATTATTTGATTGGGGTGTTTGTCATTCATTTATATCCTATAACTGTGCTAGGAGGTTGGTCTAAGCATGCATACATGACCCTATGATTTACATGTATCTACTCCCACAAGAAATTAAGCCATTACCTCCCATGCATATTTAAATTGTATGATCCAATTCAATCGTTGCTTTACCATACTGGACTTTATATGAATGCCTCTAATTAATATTGACCTGATTATTGGAATGAACTAGATGTCTACAAATAGTGCCATACTTGATTGCTATAACAGGTGTATCACTTTACCTAAATGTGGAACTATACCTAGTACTAGGACTGAGCTAGCTTTTATGCCCATCTCCCAGGTTGAGAGGTCTCTAAAGCATGATTGTCAGGGATTTCTAATTTTCTTTTCTCTACAGGCTAAGATAGAAGAGGGTATAGAGGAGATACCTATAGTAACAGAGTTCCCAGAGGTATTTCTTAAAGAAATTAACGAAATATCCTTTAATAGAGTTTCCCATAGACATTATGCCTAGGGCAGGTCTAGTGTCTAAGACCCCATATAGGATGACTCTCACCGAACTAGTAAAGTAAAAGAAACAGATAGAAGAACTTTGAAAGAAAGCTTTTATCAAACCTAGTGTTTCATTGTGGGGAGCCCCAGTCTTATTTGTAAAGAAGAAGGACAAGAGTTTTAAATTGTGTATAGATTACAGAGAGCTCAATAAGATTAAATTAAGAATAAGTACCTCATTCCCAAGATAGATGACCTCTTAGATTACTTAGTAGAAGCATCAGTATTTTCTAAGATTGACCTTAGGTCAGGATACCATCAGCTTAGAATTAAGGCTGAGGATATCCCTAAAACAACTTTTAAAACAAAGTACAGGCATTATGAATTTTTAGTCATGCCTTTCAGGTTGATAAGTGCACTTGCCATATTCATAGATTATATAAATAGAGTGTTTAATCCATACTTAGATAAATTTATAGTTATCTTGGTAGATGATATTCTCATATACTCTAAGAGCAGATAAGAGCATGAATAGTATTTGATATTAGCCTTGGAAACCTTGAGAAAAAGTGGTTATATGCTAAACTTAATAAATGCAAGTTTTGGCTCACTGAGAAGACATTCTTAGGCGATGTGATCTCTTAAGCAGGGTGTCATACCTTACTATATAATACATTTCCTACTACAAATACCTCATATAGAACTTAGAGGAGTCAATGGAAACCTGAACTGATTAAAATTTTCTTTTTACTTCAAGGTTATATAGATGGCTTTTTGTTACATGCCCTATTATCATACAGCATTATAACATAACTCATACATAATATAATCCAAAGATATTTAATTACATGACAAAATATGATGCATAAAAGTAAGGTCCTCAATTTATACCTCCACACCTTTTACCCTTTCTTTGGTTGAACTTGGACCTAGCATGGGTTATATTTGGGGTGAGATTATGAAATCTCAGTAGTAGTAAACCAATCTCATTCACAAGCAAGCATGTAAGTATATAACATAATGCCAATCAAGATGCCACATACCACATAGGAATACAAGGAATTTCATACAAGGCCAAGTACAATCTAAACATACATGTCTCATCTTATAGCATAAATGACAACTTGATGTAGCATAACACTCATCATTATACCAACATACAATCTTAAAGAAAGAGAAAGGAAAACTACTACCTTAGCAACCTTGCTCCTCAAGCCTTGGGACTCGGTCCATTTTCTCTTGGAGTTTCCAAACAATTATCAAACCCTATAATCATAATGAGAATTCATTACAATCAACACATAAACCTTAGCTTCTAAAGTAGTATGACCCTTTTAAACTCATTGGAACCATTGGAATTGGAAAAATCCAACTCCTTCCCTTCCAATCCATTATGACCGAATAGTATGCATTTCTTGGCCAAAATTTAGAAATTTTATTCCATGAGTTTTGGGGGCTTTCCCATAGGTATTCATAGCTAAAAACACCCTTTTGAATCCATTGGAATGGATAAAATCATCAAATTCCAGCCCCAACAATACGTTTTGGTCATAACATAATCTAGCTCCGTTTTAAGCCCAAAAGTGAGTTTCTTTGGTTCTAAAAATTCCATAGCCTCTTCCTTTATGTTTTAGGACTTGAAATTTGGTATACATGACTTTAAGACATTACAAAAAAATCATAAAAAATTTGGGAAAATTTGGACAGAATTTCCCTAACATTTCCATTTTCTCAAAAATTACAATCTTTGTGTTTTTCAAGGTTCTAACATACAACAAAAATGGATGAGCTCATATGGCCTCCGTAGCCAATATATAAACTCCATTCCTAGGCCTTCATATTAAACATATAAACTCCATTTCTAATGACCCATATGCTGTCCAAAAGTAACTCATAGTTAGGGTTTAACAAAACTAACTTAAACCATGTGATTTTCAAGTGCAAGGTGGAGAAAACTTACTATTTAAGCTTAATCCTTACTTCCTTTGCTTTTCTCACACTAAAATCCCTCCTTTTCCCACTTAGAGCAACATTCCACCTTGAAGAAAAGATGAAGATGCAGCTGCCCTTTGGAGAAAATGGTTAGAGGATGAAGAAGATGAAGAAATTTGGTGAAGAATGGTGGTAGTTTTACTTGATTTCACTTCTTCTTCCACTTTTTCTCCCTCTCTCTCTCTCTTCACGTTTTTCTCTCCTTCTCCTTTGTGTGTGGCATGAAAATGGTGGAATGGAGGTGAAGGAGATGAACTTAAATGAAGTTAAATGGTTATACCAAATTTGGACCCTTGGATCAACCTTTTCAAGATCAAATCTTAGCCTTCCATTCCTTTTTTCTTTTGATTTTCTAATTTTATAACTAAATATCTTCTTCCAAAAATTCCTTGGGCACACACTTAGATACATTTTCTTAGCCTTTAAGTTATGGTTAGTAACCATGGTTAATTTTCTTAACTTAACCATGGTCAGTTTTTAACTTAACCATGGTTAATTTCTAACATAACCATGGTTAATTCTTTAAACTAACTAAAATTCTTTTCTTCTTTCATTTTTATTTTATATTTACATTTAGGTATCATCTTCTCTAAATCCCTAATTATATCTTCTTTTCTCTTATTGGGCCTTTAGAATTGGCTATTGGGCCTTACAACAATCTAAAAATCAGTGTCTGGGCCTGATTAAGGTTTTACAGTACAATACATACCTTTGGACTTTCTAAAATTTATAAATATTGTTTTCTCTACTTTCTGGCCATACCGAGCCTTAAACATGGATCAGGGGCCCTCAATCTCGATCCTCATGAATTTCGGTGTCAATTGGACATCCAGGTCTTTAGGTGTAATTTTCACCGTTTTGTATTATGATTATGCTATAAATTTTTTATTTATTGCAATTTAGTCCCTGAAATTCCTTCAGGGTTTCTTAGCCCTTTATCTATTTTTATTTCTATAGTTGTTATAACTTCCTTTTTCTATTTTGCTCATGGCTACTAATTGGGCTAACCGGATCTCGGATCAGATCTCGCCCGACCATCCAGATAACGTGGTATCATTGGACCTGTCTCATCAAACGAAGTTTAACCATGGGTCACGGATTTATGAGATTCCTGCTTGATTTTTTGATATTCGTGCCTCAAGCCACGAATAGAGGATGAAACTAGGGTTCCCTGAACTTTCAGGCAATTTATACATTTTTCCCGGCACATAACTTTTCTTTGCATTTTAGTTCTTGGCTCCATCATACTTAACTTTGAAGACTCTTTGGGACCTTTTTCTGATCTTTTTTTTCATCTATTTTGGCCCTAATTTTAAGGCACCTCTAGCCTTGACTCATCATTATTTGTGGTCTAGAATATTATTCTAATTTTATTGGACCTCAATTTACTCTATTTTGGGGACTTTCTTTTATATTTGGTGAATTTCGTATGTTGATGGAGAAATCATAGGTTACATTTCTCGCGTTTTGTTATGTTTTCTTATGTTTTCTTGCATTTTTGAGGAACCAAATATTACACAGGGGTCATAGTAGATCCCTATAAGGTAGAGGTAGTACTTCAATGGGAGAGACCTAGGACAGTGACAGAGATCAAGAGCTTTCTAGATTTAGCAGGTTATTACAAGAGATTTATTCAAAGCTTTCTCAAATAGCAATGCCACTGACTAGACTCACTAAAAAGAATGTATCATTTGTGTGGGATGAGAAATGTGGTTAAGTTTTCAGAAATTGAAGCATAGGTTAACCACCACCCTAGTTTTAATGATCCCTGACCCTAGAGAGATTTTTGAAGTCTATGGTGATGCTTCTAAGCAAGGGTTAGGATGTGTGTTTATTTAAGGAGGCAAAGTGGTAGCTTATGCTTCTAGACAATTGAAATTACATGAAGAAAATTACCTCACTCATGACTTAGAGCTAGCAGTAGTGGTTTTGCACTTAAGATATAGAGACACTACCTATATGATGCATCCATAGAGATATATAGTAACCACAAGAGCCTTAAGTATCTGTTTGAACAGAAAGAGTTAAATATGAGGCAGAGGAGATGGTTAGAGTTTTTAAAAGACTATGATTTTACTTTAAAATACCATTCAGGTAAGGCTAATGTAATTACAGATACACTGAGTAGAAAATCTATACATAAGGCCTATATGATGTTAAAAGAATAGGAACTCATTGAGAAAGTTAGAGATATGAATCTCTCATGTCAGGTGTATTCCAAGAAGTTAATGATGAGTGAAACTCGAATAGAGAGTGACCTGAAAGATCAAATAAAAGAAGCCTAGTAAGCAGATAAATATGTGAGAAAGGTGAGAACCTAAATGTCCCAAGGTAGTGCTTTAGACTTCAATCTATCTGAGGATGGAGTGATAAGGTATAAGAATAGGTTATACATGCTTAGAAATTCAAAATTAAGGAAAAATATTAGAAAAATCAAATAAAAGTAGATATACCATTTATCTAGGCAGTGACAAAATGTATCATGACTTGAAGAAAATGTTTTTAAGGCCTAGGATGAAAACAAATATAGTTGAGTATGTCTCATACTGTTTAGTATGCCAAAAAGTTAAAATAGAACACCAGAAGCCAGTCAGATTACTTCAACCCTTAGATATCCAAGAGTGAAAATGGGATAGCATAACTATGAATTTTGTCATGGGTTTACCTAGAACATTATCGGGGCATGATGCTATATGGGTAATAGTGGATAGGTTAACCAAGTCAGCCCATATCTTAGCAATGAAAGTTGCTTACGCCCTAGATAAATTAGCTCAGCTATACATAAAAGAAATAGTGAGACTACATGGTGTACCTAAGAGCATAGTATTAGATAGAGATCCCAGATTCACTTTGAATTTCTAGAGATCATTATAAGATTCCCTAAGAACCAGATTAAGATTCAATACAGCCTATCACCCTCAGATAGATGGTCAAACAAAAAGAACCATCCAAACCCTAGAAGACATGTTAAGGGCTTGTGTCTTAAAACTAAAGGATAACTGGGATATCGATTTGCCTCTAATGGAGTTTGCCTATGATAATAATTATCAGTCTATTATTCAGATAGCATCGTATGAGGCATTATATGGGTGACGATTGTGTTGAGCAACCTTAAATAACTAGGTTGATTAAAGATTTTGTAGCAAATCGTACAACCTAGATTATTTCCCAAGGAGTTTTCTACTTCTAATTATTTGTGAAAAAGTTCTCCAAGTGACATTAAATGAGAAGTGCTTAAGGGGTTTTGAATTACTAAATTTTAATTGAATTAAAAAAAATAAGAACTAAAAGCTTAAGATAAAGTTTTAGAATAATTAAGAAAAGTGTGGTAACTAGCCTTCAGATGTACTTCCTAAGATTCAATTATCCTTACTCCCTTTTAATATACCAAACTTGGACTTAAAATTCTTGCTTCTTAGTGTATTCTTTATAAAAATTCTTAAATTATCATCCAAGACTCAAATTACTATTTATCAAGGAAATTGTAACCATATGGAACCTTAAAAAATTAGTCACTTGAGTTAGGGACAAGAACACACAAAAATAGTACCTAAATGCTCACTAAAGTAGCTGAACAATCCACTTAGAGTTGTTAATTAACTAATTAGATTAAGGAACTCCTCAAGTACAATACTCACACAAAAGTCCAGCTACTTAATACAATAACCATTGCACTAATTGGCCTACAATAAGAGGAATTGATTAACAAATTGGATAGTCATTAACTTTAGAATTTCTACAAACACTTAGGCATCAAAATGAATCTCCAAATGTGAAATTAAAATCACAATTAGAAAATAATTAATCTACTACATTCAACTACCAAATTCTCTAATTAACAAGCTAAACCTAGTCAAATTAAACAAAAAAATTAATGCTGAAAATAAAAGAATGATGATAAGAGAAATTAACCAATTTTGGAGATGCATCTTAGAGCTTAAATCTTTATCCATGCTACCCAAGCAATCTTAAGCTACCACTGAGTAGATAGATGGAGGAATTTTTTAGGAGAAACCCATGGCCATGGAACTTGATTAAAGGAAGTGAATGTCTCACAGTTTTTGTCCTTAAAGCTCAAAACCTGTGGAATATTCTTACTTTTTTTTTCTTGCATCTAGGGGTTGCCCTTAACCCATAGCATTATTCTCTCTGTCCAATCCTTGTCTAATTTTCTTCTCTGCCTAGCACATTCTTTTTCTTTCCAAAACTAGTGCCATTCACATGCTCATTTGGCCCTTTTTTTTTTGCTTTTGCCTCACGTGTTTTCCATGTATGAATCTGCATTGTATTTCTTTAATTTATCATGTGAATTTCCTCCTTGCTTCCTTATGTGTTTGAGCTTGTTCACAATGGTTCTTCTCCTTCAATCCCTTCAAACTTGTGGCTTATGTTGTCTTCTACTTTCCAAAATATCCATGAAGTGTGCTTGTATACGAGGAAGAACCTATGTTGCTTCTCTTTTCTTCTCTCCTTAATAACCATATGCCTGAGTCTGCTCCACATTCTACCCGAGCCTATCTTTTATATTCATTCCCATGTGAGAATCTTCCATGTGAGTTGGTGCATTCACGTGTTTTCTGCACTTCTCCACATCAGTCTTAGTGAACCCGAGACTCTCCTCTCCATACTTCTTTCCATGTGCTTCTGTGTTTCTCCCTTGAATGTGAATCCTCACTCGTGCCCCTCATGTGTGTTTATCATGAAACTTGTGGCACCCATTCTCAATCACATGTTCTCCAATTTATTTCCCATTTTTCCATTCTCTAAAATTCTTCCAAACTTGGTATTGCATATAGGAAACTTCATCTTCCACTTTTTGGCTCCTTTGATTCAATCACGTGGCTTTCAATTTTTTTATTATTTCCATTGCCTAACAAACTTTGCATAAAATAATAGGAAATATTCAATGGAAGGAATTCACAAAATTATTTAAAAGAATTAATACATTAAAAACTAATAATTTTACAAATTAATTCATAGAGTGTAAAAATAACTAATATAATCAAATATCTTCCAATTAAATCCATTAAGTCACAATTTATCATCAAAATACCTAAATTAGAGGGAATAAAATATATAGAAATTAGTAATTATTAATGGGAGAAATTGTAGGTCTCCAATGTATTAGGTTGAGCTTAGAGAGAAGAGCCTTATAGGCTCAAAATTAGTGGACCAAACCTTAAGACAAATAAAAACAATTAGAAAGAAACTTCTAACAACACAAAGTAGACAAAAGAGTTACATAGATAAAAGAAGAAGGCCGCTAGAGTGTGAAGTTGGAGACCATGTGTTCATTAAAGTGTCTCCAGTCACAGGGATAGGTAGGTCTACAAAGAGTAGAAAGCTTAGTCCAAAGTGCATTTTGAACATTGAATTTCATCTATCAATTCAATAATGTCAATAAGTTCAGTATCCATGTCCACATAAGCATCAACAACTAACAAGTCAATCATATTTACATGCAACATGGAGTTTTGTTCTAAAAGGTGTCTCATGACATTAAGAATATTAAAATGAATAACATCACCACTAAATTCCATTGATAAAGTACTATCATGCAAATTAATTATTGTTTTCGCAGTTTTCAAGAATAGTCTATTAGAATCAATAGTGCATGTCCATGTATATTATCATTCTCCATGTTTAGAACATAAAAATCAGTGGGAAAAATTAAATCTTTTACTCTTATTTGAATATCTTCGAGTACTTTTGCAGGGTAGGCCGTGCTTTTGTTTACTAACTAAATCATCACTCTCGTAGGCTTCAATTTTCCAATTTGCAAAGAGGATTACATAGACTTAGGCATCACATTAATGGAAACCCCTAAATCTAATATAACATTATTGAATTGCATATTCCCTATTGTGTAAGGAATGGTAAATGTGCCAGGATCTTTGCATTTAGTCAGTATAGCTGATATGAACCAGACTCATGTGGAGAAGGATGCTCGTGTGGAGAAGGATTTGGTGATAGATGGCCTAATGACAAGAGGAAGAGTTAAGTATCTACAAAGAGCAATTGGACTTCGATTTGCTGAATTAGAAGCCCATAATATTAGTGCATGCATTGAAGAAGCAAATGGAGCCTTAATCATGTTTATTCAAGCCCAAGTTGATGCTTAAAGAGTCCATTGAAGCTAGAGGATGTGAATAGTACTTCAAATGCAAGATGTCCAACCCATTAGTATTAATTAGTTTCTATTTTAGTGATTTGAATAAGGCCATGTGGTCAATTAAATTTTTAAAAAGTTTTATTTCCTTATTATTTCAGAATTATTTGTTTCCATTTCTTTTAGAGGCTGATTTGTTTCCATTTATTAGGTTATTTTCTTTCTATTTTCGGATGAACAGTGACGTGAACAGTGCACACCCTTGGGAATTATATTTTAGGAAGTTTATAAAGTCTTACTTTTAGGGTTTGCTTAGTATTCAAGTTTTGGATTTCCTTTGGTTATAAATAGGCCATCTTTGTATTCAATTTTGAGACCATGATTGAAGTAATAGAATTATTCTGAGTGTTTTCTCCAAATTGTGAGAGTTATCTTTCCCTTGCTCTTGTGAAGCCTTTGTCTTGTTAACTTATCATTAGGTTGGTGATTCAAGTTCACAAAAGCCCCCAATTCATGCTTCTACCCGAGAGCGTTATTGTGTGGGCTGGTTCATTGTATTCGTGGTTGGGCATGCAGTCTGAGTCGCAGGTCAACATTCCTCTAACGTTGGTTGGCCACTTGCTTCTGTCAGGTCTCGAACCATCATTTTACTTAACCTATGTCGTGAAGATTGGGCCACCCTTTGATTCTGCATCATTTGGTATCAGAGCTTTAGTTTACATGGTAGATTGTCTATCATACATTCATCATCCACCATTCTACTTCTTTTCTAGCCTCTATATTTTTTTTCCTTTTCCATATCCATTCATTGGTACCTTTTATTAAAAAAAAATACTAACCTTTCTACCTTCCCTTGTTTCCAGATGTGATCCTGAGTGTACAAGATTTGGTTTTTATGCTACAAGAGCCATTTATTGTGTAATCTAGAAAATTTTTGTTGTTTTGGAAATTGTTGTTTTTCCTTTATCTGTTTAACCCCTTTCCTTTTGAGATTTTGGATGATTAATAGGTCAATCCTAAGTTTCAGAATCTCAGCTTTCATTTCATTTTAGAATTATCGAATTCAGAGTTCTCTAGAGGGAGTTATTGTCATTTTTAGTGGTAATGTTTTCTGATATGATTTGTTTCCTTTTGTGTGATCTTGTGATTCTCCCATCTAATCCAAAAAAAAAGGGAAAAGGAATAGAAAAGAAAGGAAAAAAAGTGAAAAAAAAATGAAAAAGAAAAAAAATTGTGATAAGATTTCTTTCATTTGTGATCAACAGTGTTTCCTTTTCCATTTGTTTCCTAATTTTTGTGATCCACTTTCCTATTCCTATGTTGTTTCCTTTTTTTCTTGTGTTGTGGACTTTCCTATTATGACTTCAACTTGTTTCCTATTCCTTTGATTTGAACTTTCCTAATTCAATCCTCTATTGATTTCTCATATCTTGGGTTTTTAGAATCATTGCAATTGGCTCTTTGACATTTTAAACTTGATCTTGCATTGTTAGGTGATTAGATCTTCCCTTTTTCGTATTGGAACCCTAGCCTAACCAAACCATAACCTTACTTGTGACTTGTATGTGCCAAACACGACTTTTCATACCATCCACCAGCACATACTTTGGTGAACTGAGAATTAGCAGTCTTTGATCACTTGACGAGGTCCTAGGTAACATAAGAGCTTGGGATTTGATATTGAGAGGTAAAAGGCAAGAGTGGGTAAGATCATTACAGAAAAAGCCAATAAGAGAGAGAAACACGAGTGGGAATGTCATCTCTTATTTGAGTGAAACACGTGAGGGTCTGATTTTGAGGTCCGATAAACTTTGTTTCTTGTTTCTTTTCCCCTAACATGGCAGATAACTGAGAAAAAGGAGTTGCTCATGAAAGCAATGAATCAAAGAATAATCCACTTGAGTTAGCACCATTGCAAATGCAAGCAGTTGTGAGCCATTTTGAGAGGATGCTTGATAAGAAGCTAGAGGGTCTCTATAAATGCCTAGATCAAGTGGAGGGTAGTAGATCTAGTTGGAGGACTACTCAAACTAACCAAAGATAGGTCCAAATGGCACATAGACATGACTGTGAGCATGAGGAAGCCATGGAGAGCCATGATGAAGGGTATGAAGAGGAGGAGGTCCAGCAAAGAAGAAGGCCACTCAACTAACAACGAGGACCACTGAGGTGGCCTAGAGATGAAGAAGAAGGCCTTGGGGGAGTTAAAATAAAAATCCATTCCTTTCAAGGCAAGAATGATCCAGAAGCATACTTGGAGTGGGAGATGTACATAGAGAAAATATTTTCATGCCATAACTACTCTAAGGGTAAGAAGGTAAAGATAGCTGCTCTTGAGTTTACTGATTATGCTCTTATTTGGTGGGACCAGATGCAAAAGGAGTGAGTTAGATATGGAGAGTGCCTTATCTCAACATGGGAGGAGATGAAGGCTAGCATGAGGAGGTGATTCATTCCATCCTATTTTTGAAGGGAACTTCACAATAAGCTTCAACACCTCACTTAAAGATCCAAGAGTGTGGATGAGTACTATAAAGAGATGCAAATGGCCATGATTAGAGCTAATGTAGAGGAAGATCTAGAAGCAACAATGGCTCATTTCTTAGATGGGCTTAATCGTGACATAGCCGATGTTGTAGAGATGTACCATTATGTTGAGATTCATGACTTAGTCCAGTAAGTTGCTAAGGTGGAGAAACAACTCAAAAGGAAGAATATTGCAAGGAAAAGCTCTAGTTCAACTTCCTTCAACTCATGGAGGAACAACCCAAAGAAAGATATTGCCTCTACTTCAAATTCAAAGGAGAATGAATTAGAGAAAGAAGAAAAGATTGCTGCACCACCTAAGAAAGTTCAAAGTGGGCCTAATCCTTTAAGAAACTGAGACATAATATGCTTCCAATGTTAAGGGAAAGGACACATCTTTAGTGAATATCCTAACAAGTGAACCATGAATATCAACAACCTTGGTCAGTGGGAAACTGAAGGAGAAACAATAGAGGAGGAAGAAGAGCTATTCATGGAACATAAAGATGGAGAGTATGCAGAAGAAGGAGAACTCCTTATAATTAGAAGAGCCCTTAGCGCCCAGATGATGGCAGAAGAAGATGAGCAAAGAGAGAACTTGTTCCATACTTGTTGCCAAATCCAGGGGAAGATATGTGGTGTGATTATAGATGGAGGAAGTTATTGTAACATGGCAAGCACCGAGCTAGTAGAGAAGTTGAATTTGTCTACTTTCAAGCATCAATGGCCTTACAAACTCCAATGTCTTAATGAATGTGGAGAATTGAGGGTAACCAAGCAAGTTAAGGTAATTTTTTCAATTGGCAAGTATAGGGACGAAGTGCTTTATGATGTTGTACCAATGAAAGCATGCCATATTTTGTTAGGTAGGCCTTGGCAGTATGATAGACGTGTTACACATGATGGTTTTCTAAACCGTTATTCTTTTGTACTTAGAGGGGAACCTATAACCCTCCTTCCTATGTCACCAAAGCAAGTGTTAGAAGATCAAATCAAGAGAGAGAAGAAAAGAGAAAGTGAGTGTGTAAAAGTGTCTGAAAAAGAGGAGAGTGAAATTGAGAAAAGAAAAGAGGGTAAGCCAAGAGAGGAGAAAGGAAAAGGAGAGAGAGCTAAAGGTAAAAGAGAGAAAAGTTTATTAGTGGCAAGAAAGAGTGAGATCAGGCAAGCTTTGTTTTCTCAACAAAACCTCCTAGTAGTTATCTACAAAGAGGCTATGTTGAACACTAATGACTTAACCTCTACTTTGCCTAGTGTTGTTGTGTCTCTTTTGCAAGAATATGAAGATGTCTTTCCCAAAGAGGTACCACCTGGGTTGCCACCAATTAAAGGGATAGAACATCAAATTGATTTTATACCTGAAGCATATTTACCTAACCATCCAGCTCACCGAGCTAATCCTGAAGAGACTAAGGAGATTCAAAGACAAGTGCAAGAGCTGCTGGAAAAGGGATATGTGAGGGAGAGCCTTAGCCCATGTGTAGTACCAGTATTGCTTGTGCCTAAGAAGGATGGCACATGGAGAATGTGCATTGATTGTCTAGCCATCAATAATATAACGGTAAGATATTGTCATCCTATCCCTAGGTTAGATGATATGCTTGATGAATTAAATAGCTCCACCATCTTCTCTAAAATTGATTTAAAAAGTGGCTACCATCAAATTAGGATTAAAGAAGGAGACGAATGGAAAACTGCATTTAAGACTAAACATGGACTTTATGAATGGTTAGTTATGCCTTTTGGTCTCACTAATGCACCTAGCACATTTATGAGGTTGATGAATCATGTCTTGTGTGCATTCATAGGTAAATTTATGGTAGTTTACTTTGATGATATCCTTGTGTATAGTAAGACTTTGCATGAGCATGTAGATCACTTAAGACAAGTCCTAGAGGTTCTAAGAAAAGAAAGATTGTTTAGCAATTTGAATAAGTGTGATTTTTGCACTAATAAAGTTATTTTTCTTAGTTTTGTTGTGAGTGCTGAGGGGATTAAGGTTGATGAAGAGAAAATCAAAGCCATTTAAGATTGGCCAACACTTACCACCATCGGACAAGTGAGGAGCTTATAACACCCCATAATTAATTAAGGTATTAATCATGGATTAGACTAATTAAGCATAATTAATATGGGTTTGAGATTTAATTGGGATAGAAATTTTATCTAGGCTTAAATTAATGGATCATGAGAAAAGGCTAATGGGGGCCCAATTGGTTAGGTGCAGACCCAACCCAATTTAGTGTGATGGAGGCCCAAAATCCACCTTGTATAGACTCCTCTATGTGGCCCAATAACCCTTGTGTAGACCCACATTCTTGAGCTTCTCAAACTTGGCCCAAACTTAATTAAACATCAACAACCCAATGGACAAGAACTAGCCCAACAAATTCTGTAGCCCAACACTTTAAAACTGGCCCAATAAGCTAAAATCTGCAGCCCAAATGAAGTTGGACCTTGGAGCAACCCATGACCCATCCTTGACCCAACTTAAACCCACCTAAAACCCTAATGCATCAGCCCCTTCCTCCCACTTGCTGAAACATAAAACTTAAGAAGCAAAAATTCGGAGGTTGAGAAGGAGGCTAGGGTTGGAGGCAAAGATTTGGCATTTTCTCACATTTAGAACAAGATTTAGCCAAGGTAATAGTCATACAACTTAATCCTCTCATCTTCCTCTTTAATTTGGCCCGATTAGTTTTTCATTTGGAGCATTTTCATCCTACCCAAAATCTGAAATGTGAGTGTTTGGGGGTTTTCTTTGTGAAATTCGTAGGTTGAGGTTAGGGCTGACCTTGGGTGAGTTTAAACCCTCCATTTTAATGCTTCATTTGTTAATTTGAGACCCCCATAGCTAATTTATAAAATGGATATTAATTATGTACGAATTTACTTAGGATTTTGGGTGGAACATTGAGCTTTCTGGTGGAAGACAATTTAATCCGAATTTGGGACTTATAGTGGCTGGGTAAGTGATTCTTAGGTAGTCATTAGCATCTTAAATTCTTTGGGTATTGATTGTAACTGTTAATAATGAATTAGAGTAGTAATTATATGATGCTATGGTTATAGGAGGATTTCTGCACCATTGGTGACTGTTGTAAGTATCTACAAGTGAGGTAACCGGGTTTATATCAATTCCATATATATATTTGATTTAATTTCATATGTTGTTGTAAATGAATGATTTGAAATGTTAAATGAATTGATTGGCTATCTGTTATATTGTATTGGACCTTGTGAGTCCATGGTAGAGCTGTGGTGCGGCTGCCACCCGTGCATGTGCTTCGATCGAGCACCGGGTTATGATCAAACCCAGATGCACTGAGCCCCGGTTGTGCTCAATAGGGAGTGGGTGCCGTGGACGGGCCTCTCTTGGTGTTAATGGCCTTTAACATGTGATAATATGATTGCTAGTATGGGATAGTAATCAGGATAGCCTAATTATTTCATTTGCTGTTATGATGGATATAATTCTGATGTTGATTTTGATTCATGCTTATATGCTAATTAAATTGGATATATGATGGAATTGCTTTGGTTACTGAGATTTATATCTCACCCCGTTTTATGGGATTAATATTTCAGGTGAAAGTTCCTTGGGTAAGGATAAGGGTAAGCAAGTGGATGAACATCCATGAGCTGAGGCTGGGTGTGGGGAGCTACACTTGGTCTGAGTAGAATAGGGTAGATGCAATTTTGTTATTAGTTTACATAGCATCATCATGTAATCATGTTGCCAAGTGTAGGCATTTATATTTTGTTTGATTGAAATGTAACTGTTAAGGCTTTAAGACACATCGTAGTTAAATATTAATGTATGAACTTACAGCATTATATATATATGTAGTTCTACTGAAATTGTGATATGGATCACCTCATGGGAATTGTAATCATATGATGCCTTGGAGGTAAGCTATTGTTGAATGGAATCTTTATGAAATTGCATGGGATGTAAATTGCTGCTAATGCATGTGATCTTGCTGTCATATATTCTTGAATTTGCTGAGATGAGCAAGTGGGACAAGTAGGAAGCAGCATTTAAGTTTTGCAAAGGTAATGGATGGATTGATGGGTAAATGGGGTAGATAGACACCATTAGGATCACATAAAACAAGGGTAGGTGGACCTAGAGTGTTTCTAAAATGAGATTTGGAGTGTAGAGGGCGAAATTTGGGTAACATGGTCACAGGAGGGAGTTGCGCTGCAGCTAAGAAGGCTTTGCCACGGCCAAATGTGAGACAGTGTCGAAAGGCACCGCAGCACAACGAACCTCACCGCGGCGCAGAGCAAAAAAAATCACCCAGGAGGGTAACAGAACCAAAACTCGCCGCGGCACAGTATGTCCTACTGCGGCGTGAGTCGAGAAAATTAAATAAGGGTTGGACAGAAGCAAAACTCGCTGCGGCGCGAATATATTGCGCTGAGGCAAGAACCCTGGGAGTGAGAGCAGTGGTTCCAGGAGGTGTTCCGCCGCGGCGCCACATAGGTCGGCCGCGGCGAAGGTCCAACTCGCCGTGGCGAGATTTGTGAAATTTGCCCAATGATTCCAGAGAACAATCTGGCCGCGGCGGGGGAGGTTTAGGCCGCGGCGTAAGTCCCCAACCTACTCTTTTGAACCTAGAAACCCCAATTTCTTCAACGGTAATGATATGAGATGATATAAGAACACTTGTGGGAGGTTATTAGGTATTAAAACTAATGGAAGGTTGAGTCATAAACCCCTTATGGTAGTAGGATTTCTTTTATACAAATTTTGTTTTGTTGTGGTGGTATGGTGATAACCCTAACATCAAGGTTCAAATTCCCTCACATTTTCGTAATGCGGTAAAATATAATGACCTCAAACCTTGATCATTAATTAATAATCTTGTATTTAGCTACAATTATAATGATTAGAAGATAGGGTTGTCACAAAGCTTCCATGGACTAGCAAGCTTTTATAGGAGATTTGTGAGGGACTTCAGCTCACTGGCAGCCCCTTTGAATGAGTTGGAAAAGAAGAATGTTCCATTCAAGTAGGGAGAAGCTCAATAGAAAGCCTTCCAAACTATCAAGGAGAGGCTCATACATGCACCTTTATTAGTCCTTCCAGATTTTGGTAAGATTTTTGAGGTTGAATGTGATGCTAGTGGAATTGGCATAGGAGGTGTATTCATGCAAAAAGGTAAGCCCATTGCATATTTTAGCGAAAAGCTAAGTGGTCCTACTCTTAACTATCCTACATATGATAAGAAGCTATATGCTTTAGTTAGAGTGTTGGAAACTTGGCAACATTATTTGTGGCCTAAGGAATTTATCATACATTCTGACCATGAGGCTCTAAAACATATTAAGAGCCAAAACAAATTGAATCGAAGACACACTAGTTGGGTTGAATTCATTGAATCTTTTCCATATGTGATTAAGCATAAGAAAGGTAAGGAGAATATTGTTGCTAATGCACTTTCACATAGGTATGTTCTTCTTTCCATGTTAGACTCTAAGGTTCTTGGTTTTGAGTTCATCAAGGAATTATATACTAATGATGTTAATTTTGGTGAAGCTTTTAACTATTGCAAGCCTGGAGTTGGTTAGAACAAATTTTACTTGCATCAAGGATTCTTGTTTCGTGTTGATAAGCTTTGCATTCCTAATTGTTCTATGTGCATGTTATTAATAAAGGAAGGACATTCAGGAGGTTTAATGGGACACTTTGGCCTTGTTAAAACCTTTGATGTTTTGAATGAGCATTTTATTGGCCTAAGATGCGTAGGGATGTTCAAAAGCTTATGGGGAGATATGTTGTATATCATAAAGCAAAATATAAATTAAATCCCTATGGACTGTATACTCCCCTCCTTATTCCTAGTGTACCTTGGAAAAATATTTCCATGGATTCTATTATGGGATTACCTAGGTCTAAGAAGGGGAGGGACTTTATTTTTGTTGTGGTAGACAAGTTTTCTAAAATGGCACACTTCATTGTATGTCATAAGGTTGATGATGCTTCTAATATTGCTAATTTTTTCTTTCAGGAAGTTGTGAGGCTTCATGGGATTCTAAGGACTATAGTGTCAGATTGTGATGCTAAGTTTCTAAGCTATTTTTAGAAGATTTTATGGAGCAAGCTTGGAACTAAATTACTATTCTCTACTATTTGTCATCCACAAACTGATGGACAAACTGAAGTTGTTAATAGGACACTATCTTCTTTGTTATGAACTGTGGTTAAAAAGAACTTGAAGAATTGAGAGGAGTGTCTACCATATGTCAAGTTTGCATACAATAGGGCTGTTCATTCCATTGCTAAATATTCACCATTTGAGATTGTATATGGTTTAATCCTCTTGCACCCATTGACTTAGTTCCTTTGCTTTTGTAGGAAAGAATCAATATGGATGGACAGAAACATGCTGAGTTTGTTAAGCAAATCCATGAGAAAGCAAAACAAAACATTAAGAGGATGACTCAACAATATGTAGAACGTGTTAATAAGGGGCAAAAGAGGGTTGTCTTTGAACTAGGAGATTTGGTTTAGTTTAGTTGCACCTTGGAAAAGAGAGGTTTCCTGACAAAAGAAAGTCTAAACTTATGCCTCGAGGAGATGGGCCTTTCCGAGTGCTGGAGAGAATTAATGATAATGTCTACAAGATAGATTTACCAGGTGAGTATGGTGTAAGTGCTACTTTTAATGTTTCTCACCTTTCCTCTTATTTTGGTGCAGACTTTGAAGATGTCCAGCCTATTAGTATTAAAAAGCCCATTGAAGTTAGAGGATGTAAATAGTACTTCAAATGCAAGATGTCCAGCCTATTAGTATTAATTAGTTTCTATTTTAGTGATTTGAATAAGGCCATGTGGTCAATTAAGTTTTTGGGAAGCTTTATTTCCTTATTATTTCAGAATTATTTGTTTCCATTTCTTTTAGGGGCTGATTTGTTTCCATTTATTTAGGTTATTTTCTTTCTATTTTCATATGAACAGTGCACGTGAACAGTGCGCAACCTTAGGAATTATGTTTTAGGAAGTTTCTTAAGTCTTACTTTTAGAGTTTTCTTAGTATTCAAGTTTTGGATTTCCTTTGCCTATAAATAAGTCATCTTTGTATTCAATTTTGAGACCATGATTGAAGTAATAGAATTATTCTGAGTGTTTTCTCCAAATTATGAGAGTTATCTTTCCCTTGCTCTTGTGAAGCCTTTGTCTTGTTAACCTATCCTTAGGTTGGTGATTCAAGCTCACAAAAGCCCCCAATTTGTGCTTCGACCCGAGTGTGTCATTGTATGGGTTGGTTCATCATGTTCATGGTTAGGCGTGCAGTCTAAGTCGTAGGTCAACGTTCCTCTAACGTTGGTTGGCCACTTCCTTCCGTCAGGTCTTGAACCATCATTTTACTTAACCTACACCGTGAAGATTGGGCCACCCCTTGATTCCGCATCAATAGCTGGTTGAATCAAAGCTAATATGTTTCTCCTTATGTTAACTTTTTCATTCCCTTTCAACTTCCTCTTATGTGTACACAGTTCCTCAAGAAACTTTGTATATTTTTTAATCTGTTTGATTACTTCTAAGCAAGGGATATTGACTTCTACTTTTTTTAATGTCTCCATAATTTTGCCTATCTAATTCAGCTTTTGCAATTTTCTTAGATTGTATAATTTTGTTGAGGAATGGAATAGGTTTGGTGTATATGAAAATTTCTCCCTTTTCTGTGCTATTTTTACCTTGGATTAAAGGGGGGCTATTATTCTGTCACCTTCTTTTTCTTGCAGTATCTCTGTTAGAGGTATGATGGGGCCATTCACTTGCTTATCGCTCCTCAAGTTATTGCATTGACATTGCCTCTTAGGTTGGTCACTGGTTATGAGGGTAATTGACCAGAACCTTGACTTCTTAACTCATTAATATTTGTTGCAAGTTAGCCAATTTGGGTCTCCAAACTTTAGATTGTTGTTTCTGTTCATTGCTAGAATTGGATTGTATTTGTCGCCAACTACTTTACTATATCCTCTAGATTGGGTTTCGACTTGTTTATCTGTTGTATGGGTTGTCTCAAAGGCTATTGGTTGCTTAGGCTAGGAGCATTGAATTTCTGTTGTTGCTATTGTTAGTTAGACCCATTGCCATATCTCAAATTTAGATGGTCTCTTTATCCTGGATTGTATGATATTGCATAAGGGTCGTATATATTTTGATGCTGCTATAAAGGTCTACCAAGGAAGATGCTAGCACATGATTCTATATTATCTTGCAACTAGGGACACTAATTTGTAGCACATGTGGTTAATGAACAAATACCATATAGAGGTGCAAGAAGTTGTTGAGGTTGTCTTTGCCCAAGTGCTAGTTGTTTGACTATGGAAGCTAACTCCTCAAGTTTATTTTCTATTCTTTATTGATCCATATGAGTGGCAAAGATTTTGTTTACACCTCTAGCTGGATGTTATTCTGGTGCCAAACTGTTGTGTATTCTGTGCCATATTTGCAATGAGGTCTCTGGTAGCAACTGGGGTTTTGTTAACCAATGTTCCACCTGTAGCTGCATCAACCATACTTCTATCGGTGGATAGCAAACCTTCATAAAAGTATTGAATTAGAAATTGGTCACTAATCTAATGGTGAGGACAACTTACACAAAGTTTCTTAATCCTTTCCCAGTACTCATGTGGTGTTTCTCTATTCATCTATTTAATACCACTAATCTCCTTTTGGATGGTAAAAATTCTTGAGGCGGGAAAGAATTTCTCCAAAAAGACCCTATTGAATTCATTCCATGAAGTGATGGCTTAAGGTTGAAGATAATAGAGCTAATCTTTAGCCACCCCATTTAGTAAGAAGGGAAATGCTCTAAGCTTGATGTGATCTTCTGAAACTCCTTGTGGCTTCATGGTGGAACAAACCACATGGAACTCTTTAAGATGCTTGTGGGGATCCTCACCTGGAAGACCATGGAACTTTGAAAGCAAATGTATTAATCCAAATTTAAGTTCAAAAGTGGCTCAAGTTTAGGATATTGAATATACAGTAGTTGGTAATTGACATCAAGTGCAACCAATTCCCTAAAATTCCTATCATTATTCCCATTACCAACCTTATCTGCTACTTCAGAATCAAAATCCAAATCCAAATTCATTTCTTAATTACTTCGTATGTTGGTTATTATCTCAAAAATCAACTTAGTAGTCACAGCTTCTTTAATCTTGCGATTTTCTAAGTTGTGTATAAAAACACCTATTAATCTCTGGATGTAACTCAATCAAATTCCATTAGAGGATCTTGTCATACACCAAGAATAAAATAAAATGAAAGAAAACAGCCAAAAATTACCAAGAAAAATTAAAATAAATTCAAAAAAATTAAAAAAATCACTAAAAGTAAGAGCAAAAAATACTAAAAATTTGAAAAAGTGGTTTAAACAATGGAATTTAGCCAAATAGTGGCCTAGCCCACAGCATAGCTATGATTCTTGATCCTCACAACACCTAGAACATAAATTTTAGCTCAATCCGAGTTAGTCACCCCTAACACTGGTATTGCCCAAAATAGTCAAAAAACATTGAAAATTAACCACAAACATTAAGTAAAAATGCTAATATCAAAATTAAAATTAAGGAATTTCCTATTCTAATTGATTATGATTATGACGCCAAAATCTTGGTAAAGAAAATATTGTTCACTCGTAGTTGTCGAACTAGACAAGATTAGTGAATTTTTGCTGGTTTGTAATATAATGCCTACCAGGTTGTCTCCCATGGAGCTATTAATCAAATCAATCAGTTTAAGAACGACAGAATTGAAAATTGTGATGATTTGGGGTTCAAATATAAAATTGCACTAATTAAACCAAATAGTAAATCAATTAATGAAACGAAACTCATTCAGAATGATGCGTAACCAATCCAGAATTCTTCCCCTGATATTTTCCTATCCTTGTCACCTAAAAATACCTTTAGTTTGATTTTAATCCTCTGGTTATTTTTAATTAATATTTCTAAACTACCATTTTGAATTTTACTTGATTCGTATTGCTAATTATAATGTAATCGTGCTTCCACCAACCATACAAAACCAAACTATTTCACACCTGACCAGAGATGCACGCAAAAGCCTAATGTGGTTTAGAATGAATTTATTTGATTAATCAATTGATTTAATCAAAACACATTTTCAGATAAATCAAATGAATCATAATTCATGCAAGATAAATCATCTAACCAGAATGAAAATAATTACATGAAAATGAAGAGAACAAAAACGAAATACTTTTGAAATTAAAATCCAAACCATAGTTTCATACAATCATGGACTTAAGTTCACTATTAGGTTTAGACTCTGGACTAATCACTAAGAAAAATTACAAAGCCATGAAAAGACAAAAATAAAAATGAGAAATAGAGAAGATGGAGTGTGTTTTATGGTGACGTCTTCTCGTCCTTAAATAGATGACATTAGCTTCTTCACCAAGAAAGATCCAATGGCTAAGATGTGTTGAGTGCATCCAATGGCCCAAAATTTTTCTTATTAAAAGAAATCCAATATTAATCCTAAAGTAACAAAGCCTGCATCATTGGCCCAATAAGAAAATATGCAAATCCCTTTAATGGCTCATATTACTTGCAAAACAAAAATAAGACTAATTGGGCCTCCATTAGAAAAATATAAAAATGCGATTAAAAATCTATTAATCTAAACTTAGCCCACTTAATATAAAATAAATCCAAAGTCATCAAATTAGCCACTATAAAGTATTATTAAGATGGAATATAAGGAATATAAAATGTAATAATATTAAAATATTAGTAGGTGGTGCCAAAGTTAAGTTTTGTACTTAAGGCTTCCTACAAAGATCACCAGAGTTTTGATGTGAACCTAGGGTCTCTATCCGACACAATGGCATTAGGGACACTGTGCAACCTCACAACCTCACAGATGTAGACTTCTACTAGTTTATTTAAAGGATAAGTGACTTTGATAAGTAGAAAGCGGGCAGACTTTGTCAATTTATTCACAATTACCTATATAGCATCATAACTTGAAGATGTCCTAGCCAAATTCATCATAAAGTTCATAGATATACTGTCCTATTTCCATTTTAAAATCTCTAAAAGATGTAACAAGCTTGTGGATTTCTAACGCTTAATCTTAAACTTTTGACGAACTAGACATTTGGCAACATAATCTACTATGTCCAACTTCATTTTAGGCCACAAAAAACTTTTCTTAATATTTTTATACATCTTAGTGGTGCCTAGGTGAATGGTGTACCTACTCTTATATGCCTCATGTAGCATTAAATTTCTTATCTTCTCATCCTTAGGAACGCGCATTTTACCTTGATACCTCACCATGCTATCATTTGATAGGTCAAAGTCCTTAACTTTTCCACTCCTCAATTGTGCTTTAATTCTACCCAAGTGTTAATCTAACTCCTAGGCCTCCTTAATTCTCTTCCTAAAGTCACTCTCTATCCTTGACTCGCCTAAAAGAAGACTACTAGGGTGTACAATAATGGACATTTCAAATCTCTCAGTTCCTCAATTAACCTCTATTCTATAAGTATCATCATTGCCATTTGAATAGATTTCCTACTCAAGACACCGGCGACTATATTCACCTTTCTTGGATGATACTTCAAGGAAAAGTGATAATCCTTATGGAACTACATCCAATTCCTTTGTTTCATATTAAACTCTTCTTGATCAAATAAATATTTCAAATTCTTATGGTCACTATATATCTCAAATTGTGCACCACAAAGATAGTGCCTCTAAATCTTGAGGGCAAAAATCACTGTGGTCAACTCTAGGTCATGAGGGGGATAAGCCTTCTCATGGGGCCTAAGGTATCTAGAAGTATAGGCTATTAATCTACCTTGTTACATCAAAACACAATATAATTCTTTCTTAAACGTATCATTATAGACCATAAAAGTCTCTTCAGGGTCAGGTATTGTAATGTTCGATTTTCATTGAATGACAGAAATGAACACGTTTTCAAAGCAAGTTCCTTGAAATGAATTAGTTAAGATCTCAAAAAATTCAAGTAACATTCTAGACTCCTAAAAATGAGAATTCTAGGCTCAGACGGAAATAAAAACGAAGCTAGAATGAAGAAACAATTTCTTACGAAAATAATGGCATTTTCATAATTTTGAGAAAATTTTGGAATTCACATAGGAGGGCTTTTTAAATGAAATTTTTGACTTCTCCAGGGTTTTTAGAGGCCCTGAAAACCGTGGGAAGCCCGGGGATAGTTAAATATGCTCCGGTGGACTCTTTCTAATGTTGGTGTACCTGAACTTTGATGGATTCGTTCAGGAAAGTTTTAGCTCCGATTTGAGTGATTCCAAAGGAATTTTACTAAATTGGGAACCCAAATTTTATAATGAAAAATATGATTCTAAAAAAGGAGCTACAATGAATTAGAAAAGAAAATGCCAAAAACGAAGGGCAAAACGAAATTTTTTGAAAAATCCATTCTCCTCCACCTATATATATGAGGCGCCCCACTCTCCCATTCATTTAGTCTCATATTTTTCTACCCCAAACTAGAGAAGAAACCCTAGGAAAGTGGTGCACCAAGGGAAGAAGAAGGAGAAGAGAAATCAAGGCTTAAAGTTAAGGAATTTTGTTAGTTTTTCATGCTTTCTTCCTTCCAAGCCTATTTTCCTCCATTCTCCTTTATTTCCTATGATTATAATAAAGTTTATAAATATGTTTTAAGGAAGAAATTAAGAGAAAAATTTGGATTTGAAGAGAGAAACCCAAAGAAGATAAGAATCAAGTGAGAAAACAAGGAATAACAAGGTAATTTCTTCTTCCATGGTTGCTACCCCTTGCTCCTCTTCTCCACCCATTTCGCCCCACTCAAGAAGTCCTATGAGGGCTTGGATTTTAGGCAGAACCAAGGGTGATTTTTAGGAAAAAGGGTGTGGAGATAAAAAATATGCAAAGAAAAGTAACAAATAACCATGGAAATTCAAGATGCAAAGTCTAGGGTTTTAAGTGTTCCTTATAAAATCTGATTTGATATCTTAATTCCTATGCCTAAATAAGTGTTTGAATGAACTACTAAGATCCTTAGAAGTCTCCCCAAGTGCTTCCTCCATCAAGAAAACAAACAAAAGTCCAAGAAGACCAATTTGCTCCTTAGCCTTTGCCTAGATGGGTTTGTGTACCCAGGGATAGTTTTAATATGTTCCAAGCCCATTTTTGAGTCATATATGATGAATGAATATGAGTGGAAGCCTTGGGAAAAATTTAGGAAGCTTAGAGAATGAGTTAGTGCTTTATGTTCCATAATATAACCTAAAGAAGCAACATGTAGTTAGGCTCTTTATTTTAGTTATGTGATAACTTCAAAAGGCTTAAAAGGAGTCAAAAATCATATATGAAAGGAAAGAATAGAGCCTAGAATTTATTTGATGGGTGTTGCTTTATTAGGTGCATTTTTGGAACCATAAAGGGGTATATAGGTTAAGCTAGACTCTAAGCAAGTTGTGTGGCCTTAGAATTAATTCCATGAACCTAATTGGCTTCCATAAATTGTGTTTAGGCCAAGAGAAATCATTTCCACACCTTTGTGTGTGTGAGGCCAAAGAAGGGAGAGGAAACTCAAGAGAAAAAGTGTGTTTTTGCTTCTAAAGTAGCTCTCTCCACCTTCTCTCATGCATGGATGTGTGCTTACATTGTCTTTGAATGTGTGTATATATGTTTTGAGCTATGAAAAGTATTTTAGCATGAGCTTTTATTTCATGGTACCATGATAATGTTTTATGCATTCAAATGATGTTTTATGAGCTTACCTTGGTTTGCTTGAGTGTGGAGAAGCCAAGAACCCTTAGCCATGGTGAGGATGAGCCAAGAATCCTTAAGATTAGTTGAGACAAAGTAAAGAGTCTTCCAAAAGTGAGGTTGACTCCCAAGAGTAAGGTTGAGTCCAAGAACCTCTTAAAGAATGGGTGAGGCAAGTCCAAAATCCATAAGTAAATGGGTGAGGCCAATCCACTTGCTTAGCAAGCCTTTGTATGCCATGTATGACTTTTCCAAATGCCAATAATGCTTCTTGAATGATTGCATATGATCATATGCCCATACATGAATTTGTAAGACATTTTTTGCATCTTTTATGTATGATTGAATAGGAGATGAGTTATTGGAATTCTTTGAATCTCATTCTCTCCTCTCTAATGATCTTACATGCTAGGTGGACAAAGAGAGCAAGGGAATGGGAGCCAACCACATGAGAAATGAGAGCTTGACACTAAAATGCATGGATTTAGCTACTTTAAGGCTTTATGAATGATAATTAATGTAATCTATTATTGTATAAGACCCATGACCTCTTGAACATGTATAATTGTGTATATATGAGATGTAGAAATGAGAGATTAAGTTATGTGATCATTAGAATGCATATTGAGCATGATATGGCAAATTTTACTTCTTGAAAGTTTGATACATTAGTGTATAAATAGAAATGGAATGGCCAAATTGAGATGCATGAGATTTGGGACCATTTGGGCAATTTATACAAGTCATATTCATGCTTTTAGACTTGCCCAAATAGCACCAAACATTAAGGGAAACCATTTGGACACTTTGGTATCCTATATGGAGCAAAAATTGACCATATTGGAAATCTATACCACTTTTTATCCAAATGAGCTCTTCTTGATATGAGATTTTGCATACATTTAGAGCTTGTTGAGATATTTTTGGTAAGCTAAAGAAAAGAATTTTTAGAGGTCTAAAGAATATTTGATGAATTTTTTAAGTTGAAAAAAATTCTGGTTTTGGTCATGTTATTTTTCACTCAAATTCAAAAATGAAATATGTCACTGAGGGGCCAAATGATGTGCAATTGCCACTAAATTTTATACAGAGACACTAAAAACTTATGCGACTTATGCCAGCTAGAAGACCTCAATTAGATGTCTAGAGTGGGAGATATGAATTTTTAAAAATTCTATCCAGTATCAGGCGCTCAAACTGATCTTAGGTACTGTTTGATTGGGTTTCAAGGTCTAGGCATGCCTGAACTGATGTAGAGTTATTTTTTCCCTCTAGCTATCATTTGTAGCTTTCTAGATTGGTATCATTTACATATATTGGATTTTTTTGGAATTAATTGGATATTTTTGAAATTTTCTGTAGAAACCTATGATAGTATCAATAGACAGTTAGATCTCTAGATATTTTTGAATGTTAAACGTCTTCTGTATTGTTTCATGGCCTGGACATATTTTTAGCATAAAGTAGACATGTGTAGCTTTATAGAATGGCAAAGAATGCATGATTTCTATATTTTTAGAATTAGTTATGAATTTCCAAAGTTTTGTGATAGAAGTGACAAAATTCTGGCCGAAAATATATATATGAATTTTATACTTCTTCTTGCCATACACGAGCTCTAGGTCAATTTTAGTGTTGAAAATGAGTTGTATTCATGTAATTAAATATGAGAATATGATTCATGACCTCACATGGTCCACGTGACACTGAATGAAATTTTTATACGTGACACAATGCTAAATAATGCATTATTTTAAGGCCTTTTTTTTAATATTTACATGATTCTTGGAAATGAGTTATTTAAAGGCATGAGATAAACTAAGAAATTATGGTGCTACAGGTATAACTAGCACAGGCATGCAAGTTAATCTATTCATAAGTTCTTGAAAGGCATCCTCACACTAGGCATCCTACACAAAAAGTTGGTCCTTCCTAGTCAACTTAGTCAAAGCATTGCTGGTTGGAAAAATCCCTTGATGAACCTTCAATAGTAATCGGCTAACCCTAAGAAACAATAGATTTTAGTCATTGACTTGGCTATTCCTAATTCAGTATTGCTTTAACCTTACTAGGATCTATCGCTACCCTTTGTTCTGATATCATATGATTTAGGAACTTCATCTCTCACAACCAAAACTCACACTTGCTAAGTTTTGCATACAACTTATGCTCCCTCAACATCTGAAGAACTATCTTAAGATGCTCCTTAGGTTCCTCGTTGCTCTTTAAATAGACAAGGATATCATTAATGAACATTACCACAAATCAGTCAAGGTATGGCCTAAAGATCCTATTCATGTAGCCTATAAAGATGGTAGGGGTATTTGTTAACCCAAATAGCATGATTTGGAACTTATGATGGCTATAATAGGTCCTAAAGGCTATTTTAGGTATGTTCTTAGCCTTTACCCTAAGCTAGTGACATCTAGACTTAAGATCAATCTTTGAAAAGACTAATGCTTCTACCAATTAGTCTAGTAAATCATCAATTCTAGGCAAAGGATATTTATTCTTGATAGTCACTTGGTTCAGCTACTTATAATTAATGTAAAGTCTAAGACTACCATCCTTTTTAACAAATAACACTGGTACTTTCCATAGAGACATTCTCGGCTTAATGAATCCTTTTTCTAACAATTCTTCTTTTTGACTCTTCAACTCAATAAGTTCAACAAGTGCTATTCTATATGGGGCCTTAGAAGTTAGACCTAGACCATGAGCTAAGTCAATGGAAAATTCTCACTCTCTCTAAGGGTAATCTACTAATCTCTTTAGGACAAACATCTAGAAACTCCTTAATCATTAGTATATCCTCCAATTACCTTATATCCTTTTGTGCGCCTCTCTCCTTAAGAAGAAATCAAAGGTAAAAGGTATGGATTTTTGGTTGTTTTCCATGCTCTTTCTTTAGCAAACCTCTTCTTCTTTATTTCCCTTTCTTTCCTATGGCTTTATTGAAGTATATGGATTTGTTTTAAGGGAAGAAAAAAGGTTAAAATTTGGATTTGAAGAGAGGAGGCCAAAGAAGGGAAAATACAAGTACAAAAACAAGGAAAAATAAGGTAATTTCTCCTTCCATAATAGCTACCCCTTGCTCCTCTTCTCTCCTTGGTTTGGCCTACTCAAGAAGCTATGAGAGGCTTGGATTTTGAGCAGAAGCAAGGTTGAATCTTAGGAAAAAGAGTGTGGAGAATAAGTATATTCATAGGGAATTAACAAATAACTATGGAAATTCAAGATAACAAATCTAGGGTTTCATGTATTCCTTGTAAAATTTGACTTGATACCTTAATTTCTATGCCTAAATAAAAGTTTAAATGAGCTCCTAAAATCCCTAGAAGCCTCCCCATATGCTTCCTCCATCAAGAAAACAAAGCAAAGTCCATTGGTACCATATTGCTTCTTAGTCTCGACCTAAAAGGGTTAGAATACCTAGGGAGAGTTTTAAATTTTTTCAAGCTCATTTTTTAGTCATATATGATGAGTGAAAATGAGGGGAAGCCTTGGAAAAAATTTAGGAGGCCTAGAAAATGAATTAGTGTCTTAAATTCTATAATATGACCTAAAGAAGCAACATGTAGTTAGGCTTTTTGTTTTAATTGTGTGATGACTCCAAGAGGCTTAAAAAGAGTCAATAATCATAAATGAAAGGAAAGAATGGAGCCTAGAACTCATTTGATAGGTATTGCTTCATTAGGTGCCTTTTTGGAACCATAAAAGGGTTAATAGACTAAGTAAGTGTTTAAAGAAGATGTGTGGCCTTAGAATTAATTCCATGAACCTAATGGGACTTCCATAAATTGTGTTTAGACTAAGAGAAATCAATCCCACACCTTTGTGTATGTGAGGCTGAGGAAGGGAGAGCAAATTCAAGAAGAAAAGTGTGTGGTTGCATCCAAGGTAGTTCACTCCTCCTTCTCTCATGCATGATGCTTGACTTATCTTTGAATGTGTGTGTGTGTGTTTTAAGCTATGAAAAGTGTTCTGGCATGAGCTCTTATTCCATGGTACCATGATGAAGCATTATATTCTTAAATGATGTTTATTATGTTTTCTTGGGTCTGCTTGAGTGTGGAGAAGCCAAGAACTCTTAGCTATGGTGAGGATGAGCTAAAAACCCTTAAAAATAGTTGAGACAAAGTAAAGTGTCTCCTATGAGTGAGGTTGAGTCAAAACCTCCTTGAGAAAATGGGTGAGGCAAAGTTCAAATCCATGAGTGAATGGGTGAGGCTAATCTACTTGCTTAGCAAGCCTATGGATGCCTTGTATGACTTACTCACATGCTAAGATTGCTTCTTGAATGTTCGTGTTATTTAATATGTCCATGCATGCATTTGTAAGACATGGTTTGCATACTTTATGTATGGTTGAAATGAGAGATGAGCTATTGGGATTCTTTGAATCTCATTCCCTCCTTCCCAATATTCTAACATGCTAGGTGGACTAAATGGACAAGATAATAGGAGCCCACATCTTGGAAGATAAGATTATAACAACAAAGTGCATGAATTTCACTTCTTTATGGCCATATAAATGGCAAAGTGGCTTTGTATATATTATTTTTTAGATGTAAACTCATGTATAAATATAAAATGATGTATGACTCTTGTATAGACTATATGTGGTATGAAATCAATAGAAATGGAAAGTTTGACTTCTTGATGGTTTGATGCATTAGTGTAATAATGGAAGTGGAGTAGCTAAATTAAGATGCATGAGGTTTGGAACCACTTGGGCAGTTCATACAAGTCATATATTTGCTTTTAAACTTACCCAAGAGGTGCCAAACATCAAAGGAGACCATTTGGACATATTTGGCACCTCATATGGAGCAAAATTAACCATATTGGTAACCTATACTACTTTTTGTCCGAATGAGCTCTTCTTGGTCTAAAATTTGGCATGCATCTAGAGCTTGTTGAGAGCTTTTTGGGAACCTAAAGTGGAAAATTTTTGGATGTATATGGAATATTTGATGAATTTTCAAAGTTGAAAATTTTTCTGATTTTGGTTCAGTGCATTGTTCATTTTGGTATGAAATGAAATTCTATCACTTATGGGGAAAATGATGTCCAATTGCTATGAAATTTTACAGAAAAAAACTAGAGCTTCCCAGTGACTTGTGCCAACTAGAAGCACCTCATTTGGATATCTAGAGAGGGATATATAAATTTTTGAAGTTTCTATCCAGTATCAGGCGACCAGCCAGACCTATGTTACTATTTGATTAGTTTTTGAAGCTAGACATGCCTAGACTGGTTTGAAGTTATTTTTTTCCTTTAGCTAACATCTGTAGATTTCTATATTGGTATCTTTTACATGAATTTTATTTTTTTGGAATTAATTGGACATTTTTGAAGTTCATAGCAGAAATCTATATTAGTTCCAATAACTAGTCGGATCTTTGTACGTTTTTGAATGTCAAATTTCTTCTATTTGATGTTTCATGACATGGACATATTTTTATCATAAAGTAGACATCTATAGCTTTTTAGAATGATAAATAATTCATGATTTCAATGTTTCTAGAATTATTTATGATTTTTTAAAGTTCATGACAGAAAGTGAAAAATTCTAGCTGAGGCTACAACTATGAATTTTGTGTATTCCTTCCCCTTGCACGAGTTCTAGGCCATTTTTTGTGATGGAATTGAGTTATATATATGTAATTGAATATGAGAATGTGATACATGAGTTCACATGATCCATGGGACATTGAATGAAAAAATTTATACGCTATGCAACATAAAAATATTCATTATTTTTAATGCTTTTTCTTTGAGAATTTGTATGATTCTTAGAAATGAGCTTTTTAAAGGGATGAGATGTGCTATATGGATATGGCATTACAGCAAGCATATAAAATATCATCATGGTACCATGACATATGAAATCATGCTAGAACACTTTTCATGGCTTAAACATATATATACACATCCAAAGATAATGTAAGCACACATTCATGCATGAGAAAAGGTAGAGAGAGCTACCTTTGCCATACAAGTATACTCTTTTCCTTGAACCTTAAGTTTGCTCCTTTGACCTTACACACACAAAGGGGTGGAGATCATTTCTTTTGGCCTAGACACATTATATGGAAACCAATTATATTCTTGAATCAAATTCTAAAGCCATACATTCACTAGAAAAGTTAGGTAGTTCATATAACCCTTTTTATGGTTCCATAATACACTTAATGTAGACAACCTTAAGAAAACATCATCTTGGCTCCATTCTCTCCACCTATTTATGATTCTTAACTCCATTTAAACCTTTTGGAGTCATCACACAATCAAATTAAGGAGCCTAGTTAGGAGTTGCTTCTTTAAGCCATAATACGAAACCTATGATACCATCTCACTTTTTATGGCTTCTAAAATTTTTTCAAGGCTTCCTCTCATCTCTTCCATCATACATAGCTCAAAACTAAGCTTAAAACAATTTAAAACTTCCTTTTGGTACTCTTTCTAGCCTAGGCCGAAATTATGCTTCATGTGAGTACCAAGTAGGCTTGCTTCATTTTCTTGATCGAAGATGCATATGAGGATCCTTCTAGGGATCTCAAAGCTCATCCAAATACTCATTTAGGCTTAGGAACAATTACATCAAATCAGATTTTTAAGAGAGCCCATGAAACCCTAATTTTGATATCTTAAAAACTAATGGCTTTTACTTGATTTTCTTTGCATATTCTTATTCTCCTCCCTTAAATTCCTAGGATTCACCCTTGGTTCTGCCCAAAATTCAAGCTCTTTTGCAGCTACATACATGGGGCGGAATAGGGGGGAAGGAGTAGCTACCATGGGATGGAGATTTTACCTTATTTTTCCTTGGTTTCTTGGATAATTCTTCTTTACTTGGCTTCTCCTCTCCAAACATGAAATTTCCCTCCTTGGTCTGACCTCAAGACAGTCCCAAATACATTAAAATTTCCATGGGAAAGAAGGGAAAATGGAAGAGGATGAATTTACTAAAAAGAAGCCAAGAAATCCATACCTTTTTCTTGCCTTTTCTTCTCCTTTTCTTTCCTCCTTGGTGTGCCTAAGAGAGCTAGTCTTCCTCTCTGTGTTTTTGGGCAGAAGTACATCGATGAAATGAGGAGGAGATGTGACATGAAGTTTATAAAGGGTTCAAGAAGCTACTTGAAGCTACTTTTTCATAAAATTCCCATTTTGCCCTTCGTTCTTGGCATTTTCGTTTCTAATTTATTTTAACTCCTTTTTGAGAATCGTCTTTTCCATTATGAAGTATAGTTCCCAATTTAGAAAAATGCCTTTGGAATCACTCAAATCAAAGCTAAAACCTTCCTGAACGAATCAGTCAAAGTTTGAGCTCTTCATTATTAGAAAATGTCCACTGGAAGGGCTTTAAGCTATCCCAAGGCTTCCCCATGATTTTCAAGGCCTCTGAGAACCCCAAAGGACTTAAAACTTTCATTTAAAAAGCCTCTTGTGAAGATTCCAAAATTTGCTTAAAATGATGAAAATGCCCTTACATTTTGCTAACCTTTCGTTCGAATTTATTTCTTCATTCGAGCTCCAATTTTTCTTTCCATTTGAGCATGGGATTCTTATTTTTAAGAGTCTAGAATGCTATATAAATTTTTTAGTACCTCAACTAAATCATTTCGAGGGACTTCCTTTTATATCCTATAAATTTCATACGTTTGCAGAGAAACTGTACGTTATGTTTCTCCCATTTTCTCTCGTTTTCAGAAAACTAGATATTACATTTCTCCCCTCTTAAATAAATTTCATTCTCAAAATTTAGGGTACACCTTTCCTCTACTTTTATATACTGGCTAACTATTCCTTTCTTTCCCTTCCTTGCTCTATATGCTTCTCTCAGTGCTTTCACTCTTTTAAGTTTCTTTCAGCAAGGGAATTTTCATTACTAGCTCTTAATGAGGGCTCTATTGCTATAGAGTACATGCTAGTTCTCCTCATAAAGGAAATAAGTTTTTGACTCTGGAGGTCTATCCTGGGAGAGCTTACTAATCATATCAGATTAGTCTCAACTCGTTTATAGGGGTTAACATTCTTCTCAGTGGACTCATTTACATATCTTGGGAGATAATTTATTTAGTGTCAGATCTCCCATATCCTCTCCCAATGGCTTCTCATAAGGTCTCATTATCTTTCTCTGATCATTACAGCCATTGGAGATTTCTGTTTGTCTATTTACTTATTTAATTATACCGTCTACTATTTATCTCTGTGTTTTTTCTTACTAGCCCATCCATAATCACAATTCACATTTCTTTCTATCATAGGCCTCATATCTCAATTGTTATTGGGATTACAACTCTTTTAGGGAGTTTCCACTTTTAATGATCCTAATTTCTTAGTTTACTACTGCATTTATTTCTTTAGGTTGGGACTTTCCTTGCTCTTTTTGCTTACTTAAGAGTGGGCATTTTGTAGTCCCTCATTTTAGTATTGGTAGGCCTAACTTATGTTCTTCATACTGGCATCAAAGAGTAACTATAATTGACTACAATTGAATTCTGGTGGGATGTTAACTATACTCCTAGTTTTGATCACTGGAGGCACACTGCACCACTTACCTCATGTAAAAAACTGCACTTGACCCCGTTATGAATACATAATCTAGCATATAGGGATCTTCTATTCCCCAGTCATGGGCTAATATCTGCTAGGTAGTAGTTTATTTATCTCTAACTCTAGAAAGCTACTTTCTTTCTTTCCACATCCCATCCTGTAACATCTTGGTCCCTCCGTAAACGTGAGAAACGCAATGTTCGATTTTTTTGTAAACGTCAGAAATGGACCAAATATAAAAGGGAGTCCTTGAAATAGAAGGAATTGGGGCCAACTAAAATTATAATAAAATTTTAAATAATGAAAAAATGAGAATTTGATCCTTGAGTTGCCTAGAAATCAAGGTTAGAGTGATTCAAAAATTTTACCAAAAGGCCAGTGGCATTTTCGTAAATATGGGCACTCGTTGAAAAACTCACAGGAGGGCTTTTTAAATGAAAGTTTTAAGTTCTTCGGGGTTCTTAGAGGCCCCTGAAAACCATGGGAAGCCTTGGGACAGTTAAAGCCCCTCCGATATACGTTTTCCAATAGTGGTGAGTTTGAACTTTGATCGAATTGTTCGGGAAGGTTTTAGCTCCAATTTGAGTGATTCCAAAGGCATTTTATTAAATTGGGAACCTATTTGTTATGATGGAAAAGATGGTTCTAAAAAAGGAGCTAAAATGAAGGAGAAACGAAAATGCAAAGAATGAAGGGCAAAATGGGAATTATTAGAATTCTTAAAGCTTTTGAACTCTCTCTATTTCTCACATTTCTTCTCCTTTATTTGGCTGACCTTCTTGCTGCTCTAAGATAGAAAAAACATTTTGCTCTTCTAGGCTCCCCAAAAGAAGAAGAAAAGGGAGAAAAAATTCAAGCCAAAGGTAAGGAAATTTCTTGGTTTTTCATGCTTCACCTTGGCTAACATCTTTTTCCCTTTTTCCTTCTTCTTCTTTGTGATTTTTCTGAAGTTGTGAGGGCTATTTTGAAGGGAGAATAGAGGGAAAATTTCAAAAATCAAGTAAGGAGGCCAAAGAAGGCAAAGAGCAAGCAAAGAAAAGCAAGAAAACAAGGTAAAACTTCCATTCTTTGATAGTTTCTTTCTCCCCCTTCCTCTTGCACGAATTTGGCCACCATGAGCCCAATTCTTGGGCTATTTTCTGTCCAATTCATGGAGGGATTAGATGTTTTAGGTGGGATTAAGAATGAACCAATAGAATCAATAAAGGAGCATTAAGAAACAAGATAGAATCATTAGGGATCCACATGCTCCCTTGCAAATATGATTTTATATGAATGTTTTTAGGCTTAATTGAATGTTAAAAAATGCTCCTAAGATCCCTAAGAGGTCCCCCATATACCTCTTCCTCTGAAAATAAAGAAAACTCCATGTAGCCTAAATGATGCCTATGTCTCGGCCAAATAGGGTTCTAGTAGTGGGGGAGAGTTTTAAATTTTTCTAAGGCTATTCTTGAGTCATATTTGATGAATGAAAATGAAGGGAGGCCTTGGAAAAAATTTAAAACTCATAGAAATTGATTTGGTGCCTTAGGTTCCATATTATGACCTAAAGAAGTAACATGATGCTAAGCCCTTTGTTTTAATGATGTGATGACTCCAAGAGGCTCAAAAGGAGTCAAAAATCATATTTGATAGGAAAGAATGAGGCCTAGAAGTCCCTTGAGGGGTGTTGCTTCATTAGGTGCAAATATGGACCATAATAGGGGTTATAGAGCCAACTAGTATTTAACCAAGTTGCATGGCCCTAGAGATTATTTTATGAACCTAATTGGCTATCATAAATTGTATTTAGGCCAAGAGAAACCATCTCCACCAATTTGTGGGTGTGTGGCCGAAAGAGGAGGCTTGAAATTCAAGGAGAAAAGTGTGTAGATTTCCACAAGGTAGCTTTCTCCACCTTCTCTCATGTATAGATGTGTGTTTAGCTTGTTTTATGATGTGTGTATGTATATTTTTTAGTTATGAAAAGTATGCTAGCATTCTCTTATATACCATGACTTTTGATGCCATATTATGCTTTCAAATGAATATATGATGTGTAGTTGAGCTTGCTTGAGTGTAGAGAGGGCCAATAACTCTTCACCATGGCGCGGATGAGCCAAAAGCCCTTAAGCTTTGTTGAGACAAAGTAAAGAGTCTCCCAAAAACAAAGTGGACTCCCAAAGTGTGTAGTTGAGTCCAAAGATTTCAAAGAATGCGTGAGGCAAGTCCAAATACCGTAGAGAAAAGTATGAGACTAATCCAAATACTTAGTGAGCTCTTGAATGCCTTGTATGATGTGTTTCTATGCCAAGCTTGATTTTAAATGTTCATGACTTCTATTTTTCCCACACATGCATTCATAGAACTTGCTTGCACATATTATGTGTGATGGAATGGGAGATGAGCTATTGAGATTCTTGAATCTCACTCCCTCCTCTTAAATGTCCTAATATACTAGGTGGATTAAGTGGACTTGGCAATGAGAGCCAACCATATTGAAGAAAGAAGATTGCCACCCTTATGCTTGATTTTTTGTCTTTTGATTCATAATGAGGCTTCCTGATGTATATTATTATTGTAAATAGTCTATGACCCCTTGGACAAATGTAAAAATGATATTATGTGATAGCTAAACGAATGAGTATGGTGTATGTATTCTAGAACATAAATTGAGTGTTTATGCCAATGTATGCATTTGAGAAAAGCTTGGTGTAATGTGTATAAGTGAGGGTGAAAAGGCCAAAATGAGATGCAAATGGTTTGGGACCATTTGGGCAGCTCCCACAAGTCTTAAACATGCTTTTAGACTTGCCTAAAAGGTGCCAAGATCCAAGGGAAGCCAAATGGCAATTTTGGTACCCTATGTGGAGCCAAAAGTGACTAAAATGGAACCCTATGTCACTTTTTAGCTAAATGATTTATTTTTGATTTGAGATTTGGCATGATATTAGAATATGTTGAGAGATGTTTGAAAAGTGAAAGATCATAATTTTCGGAGATCTATAGAATATTTGATGATTTTTCAAATTTTGCCAAAATTCTTGAAATAGTCTTATGCATTGTTACATTGGATCCGAAATTATTTTCTGTCACATGAGCCTCAAATGCAGTCCAATTGCCATGAAATTTTATAGACATAAACTAAAGGTTATAATTGACTTGTGTCAACTGGAATCACCCCATTTGGATGTCTAGAGAGGGAGATATGATTTTTCAAAGATTCAGTCTAGTGTTAGGCATCCAACCAGACCTTAGTCACTATTTGATCGAAATTCAGGGTCTAGACGAGCTTTAACTGGTCTGGAGTGATTTTTTCCTTCTAGATAACATCATAATATTTTTAGATTGGTATCATTCACTCAAATTTGATTTTTTTGGAATGAATTGGACATTTTTGAAGTTTATATTAGTAAACTGTGACAGCATCAAGACCCAGTCTGACCTCCAGACTATTTTGCAAGTCAAACACTCTGTGTATGGGATTTTATGACTTGTACATATTTTTATCATGAATTAGACATCCCAAGATTTCCAGAATGACCAATATTACATGATTTCAATTTTTTTAGATTTAGTTATGATTTTCCAAAGTTTTGGACAGAATGGGGGCAAATCTGGCCGAAATTCAATAAGTTCAATTTATGCTCCATTTTGGTTTCCTTGGCTCATGAGCAAGATTTTGTGATGCAAATGAGTAGTAATGATGTATTTAAATATAAGAGTGCATGGTATGAACCCACACAGTCCACATGACACCAATTGTGAATTTTTAAGCATGACGTAACGTGATTAAATCCATTATTGTTAGTTCCTTTTCCATGTGCTCTTATGAACATGATGATATAGAGCTTATGAATGCCATGAATGGGGTTAGATATATATGGTATTACACATCCTAAGCTCATCTCTCAAGAGATATAGTTAGTAGTCTAACTATCTGAATAAAGCCTTTATATTTATGTGGCAACGGTCTACCAGACTCAAGAGATCTGTAATCTCTGAGACAAAACTATCTGTGAATATACTAGTCTCTAAGACTAACTAATTTGGAAAAACTATCTCAGGCTATCACCTTACCAAAGAATTATCATACTGTAACTAGGGCTCTCAGTACTTTGTGGGATCTATTGTGACCCCTAGGTCTATTGCGACCTCTCAGAGTCCTGCTAGGGTCTATTGTAACCTGCCGTGTTATATTAGGATCTTTTGCTATCCATCTCTAGGAGACATCAAAGCCTAAGATCACAGTATCTAATAGTAAAATACATGCTCATTAAGTACGGTAACCATCGCTCATAATAACTGAGGCTAAACTCAGAAGTACATCATGCTCTTTGTGCGAAGTGGGTTCTATGTCATCTGATTTTTTTGGATCCCATCATACTAATACTTAGGATCATTTTAACTTTCTTTTATTACTCCTTATGGGATCCTCAGATTCCTCCTTTAGCCTTTTTTTTACTTGGGATTTCTTTTCTTACTCTATTTGTACTCGGCTATCTTTCCTCTCATATCCTGCAATTTTTTACTATGCCCGCATTCTGCTTTTGAGTACCTTCACACTAGGGCATCTCACACACTGAGTGTGCTAACATCTCTGGCAGGAGAGGGGTTATACATTGGTCCCTTCTCATTTTATTTACATGTACTATAAGGGACTCAGGCTGTGTATACTAAACTCGTGCTATCTGAATATGAACATTCCTTATTATTCACACATTCTTTTCCATATTATTATTCTTTACTACGAATTCCTTTTCTGAATACCTTTCTTTCTATTCTAATGTTCCTGGAATCCCTTCACCTCTCTTTTCTGACTTATCTCGTCAATTAGGTTCATGGAATTAATTTTAAGGCCATACATCTTCCTTAAATACTAACTTGGTCTATTAACCCCTTTATGGTTCTAAGGATACACCTAATGAAGTAACATGCATCAAATGAGTTCTAGGCTCCATTCTTTCCTTTTATAAATGATTCTTTTAAACCTCTTGGAGTCATCACACAATTAAAACAAAGAGCCTAACTATATGTTGCTTCCTTAGGTCATATTATGGAACCTAAGATACCAATTTATTCTCTAGGCCTCTTAAATTTTTCCCAAGGTTTCCCCTTCATTTTCATTCATCATATATAACTTAAAAATAGGTTTAGAAAAATTTAAAACTCTCCCTAGGTGTCCCATCCCTTTTAGGCTGAGACTATGTAGTATTTGGCATCCATATGGGGAGACTTCTAGAGATCCTAGGAACTCATTTAAACATTCATTTAGGCTTAGGAATAATTACATCAAATCAAATTTTCAAGGAAACCTATGAAACCCTAGGTTTGCCACCTTGAAAATCAATGGCCTTTTCTAGGATTTCATTGCATATTCTTAGTCTCCTCCCTCAAATTAATAGAATTCACCCTTGGTTCTGCCCAAAATTCAAGCCCTCTTGTAGCTACATATATAGGGTAAAATAAGGAGAAGAAGGGTGAAGGAGTAGCTACCATAGGATGGAGATTTTACCTTGTTTTTCTTATTTTCTTGCTTGATTCTCACTTTCCTTGGCCTTCTCTCTTCAAATCCAAAATTTTTCCTCTATTCTTTGTAACATCCAGTTCTTTGAAAACTAGAAAAAACGTAAGAAACATAACATACGATTTCTCCATCAATGAACGAAATTTACTGAATACAAAAGGAAGTCCCCTAAAATGTAGTTAAGGTTCTGAAAAATTTGGGAAGCATTCTAGACTCCTAAAAATGAGAACCCTAGGCTCAGATGAAAAGAAATATGAAGCTAGAATGAAGAAATGAAATTGTGACGAAAACTGATGAAATGTAATGACATTTTCATAAATAAGTGTAAATTTTGGAAAAATGTAACACTCTCATTTCTAGCTCTTCGCCATCATGCCTTACATGTTCATATGAGATATAGGAAGAATGAAGTGAGATCTTCCTCATTGGATTCATACACTTGCTTAACGTTGCGGTATGGTTAAAAATTCATTTCAGCGTCACATGGACCGTGTGAACTCATTCTATGCATCCTCATATTTAATTGCATCATTACAACTCATTTCAATCCCAAAAACATGCTTTAAACCCATGGAAACCAAAAAGGGATATGAGACATGCGTGTTCATTTTTGGCCAGGCTTGGCCTCATTTCTGGGCAAAGTTTGGAAAATCACAACTAAATATAGAAAAATAGAAAACATGAACTCTTGGTCATTCTGGAAAGATTAGGATGTATACTTCATACAAAAAATAGTATAAGTCTTAAAATCCCACACACAAAGTGTTTGACACTCGAAATCATCTGGAGGTTGGAGTGGTCCTAATACTGTCACAGTTTACTGATATGGACTTTAAAAATGTCTAACTAATTCCACAAAAATCTAATGCATTCAAATGATACCATTATGGAAATATGTGGATGTTGAATAGAGATGAAAAATATCTCCAAATCAGTTCATCAAGCCAAACTTTCAGAAATCGATGGAACAGTACCTCGGGTCAGGCAAGATGACTGATACTAGGTAGGAACTTCGAAAATACATATCTTACTCTCTAGACATCCAAATGAGGTGCTTTTAGTTGCTACAAGTCACTGTGACTGTCTAGTTTCTACCTATAAAATTTCGTAGCTATTGAACTACGTTTGCCCCTCGGATGACACAATTTCACAACTGACCAAGTGAACAGTGCCTATGCAAATCCCAAAATCTGATACCACATTTGAAAAATCATAGAAAATTCCATAAACCTCCAAATGACTTGATCTTTAGCTTCCCAAAAAGCTCTAGACAAGATCTAGTCACATGCAAAATTTCAAGGCAAGAAGAGGTCATTTGGTCAGACTTTGACATAAGGGGGCAAAGTATCACTTTCTCTTGCTAAAGAGAGCTCCAATGGTTCAAATTGGCCTCTCCTACTTCTAAGGCTCTATGAGCACATGGGAAAGAATCAACATAGGCTATTAAACATGGCTCAAATGTCTAACAACCCAGATTTGCAAAACTCGCTCTCACACACCAAAATATACACCCATGTAGACAATACTAAGATCTTACTATTCATTCCAAAACTTGCTACATCATTCAAAATAGTTCTCATTCTCATACATATATGATAAATACATTCATTTACAAGTATTCATACGTGCTACATCATGTACATCATTAAAGTACACCTTTTGATCTAACTACAAAATAGTGAAAAATGGCTTTTTTATGATTTTTTCACTGAATTCTCTAGCTTCAAGCTTGGTGGCTCCCATCTCTTGCCTCACTTGGTCCACCTAGCATGTTAGGATGGTGGAGAGAGGGAGTGAGATTCAAAGAATCTCAATAGCTCATCTCTCATTCAATCATACATAAAGCATGCAAATAAGTCTCACAAATGTATGCATCGATATATTAGCATGTAAAATCATAAGAAAAGCATTTTCAACATTTGAGTAGGCCATACATAACATACAAAAGCTTGCCAAGCAAATGGATTAGCCTCACCCATTCACTTGTGGATTTTGGACTTGCCTCACTCATTCTTTAAAAGGTTCTTAGACTCAACCTTACTCTTGAGAGTCAACCTCACTTTTGGGAGACTCTTTACTTTGTCTCAATCAACTTTAGGGTTCTTGGCTCATCCTCACCATGGCTAGAGGGTTGTTGGCTTTTCCATACTTAAGCAAAGCAAAGCGATCACATAAAACATCATTGAAATACATAAGACATCATCATGCTAGCATACTTTTCATGGTGTAAAACATACATACACACATACAAGACAATGTAAGCACACATCTATGCATGGAAGAAGGTGGAGAGAGCTACCTTATTGGCTAATCACAAGTTTTCCCTTTCAATTTGTCTCCTCCCTTGTTGATTTCACAATCACCACTAGATGGGAGTGCTTCTCTTGAGCCTAGACACACAAGAGCATGAAATTACTTCCTCATAACTCAATACTTATTCACAAAGTTAGGGGTTTCTCTATAGCAAATCCTACCAAGCATATAAGAAACTAGGGATTCTTTCTCTCTCTAGAAGTTCACCAACTATCCTTCCTCCCTTAAGCTCTCAAGAAAGGAAATCAAGGAAGTGAAGCTACATGAACTCTAACCTCCTTCAAGAGTGGTTTTCCACTTTCCCTCTTCTGAACCAAGCCTAAAATATAGCTATTTCCACCACCAAAACCATAGGAAGAGAGGGCAAAGAGAGAAGAACAACATGCTAAGAAGAAAAACCATGCAAATCTTACCTCTTTCTTGTTCTTCCTTCCTTCTCTAGGTGTTTCTCTCTCTCTTCCATCCTTTCTCTACCTTAGAGGGAGCTTAAGTCGGTTACAAAGAAAAAGGAGGAGTTGGGGCACTTTAAAAAGTTAAATTCTTTTTTTTTCATGCTTTTTCGGACTTACCCTCGCTATAGCGAAGAATAACCCTCACTACGGCGAGCACGTATCAGTCCCAAACCCTTGTTTTCGCTACGGCGCACACTATGGCGAGCAACGCCCTGGTTTTTGTATGGGATGCCCGCACTCGCTATAGCTAGAAGCATTCTCGCTATAGCTAGACCATTTCTCGCTATAGTGAATAGGTACATTCACTATAGCTAGGCTATAGCTAGTAGACTTAGAAAAATTTTCAGCCCTTCAAAAATTTTTCAGCTTTTTTTCTTCTTCTTCTTCTTCTTTTTTTCTGGTTGTTACAAAAAACATATATGGGGGCTTTTTAAATGAAAGTCTTAAGTTGCCTAAGATTCTCAGAGGCCCTAAAAACCATTGGAAGCCCCGGGACAGTAAAATCCCCTCCGGTGGACGTTTCCAATGTTGGTTGACCTAAACTTTAATCTATTTGTTCAGCAAGGTTTTAGCTCCAAATTGAGTGATTCCAAAGGCATTTTATTAAATTGGCAACCTAAATTTTATAATGGAAAAGAAGATTCTCAAAAAGGAGCTAAAATAAAGTCAAAACAAAATTGCCATTACAAAAGGATAAAATTGAAATTTTTGAAAAAGTGTGTTTCTAGAAGCTTCCACACACTTCTCCTTTCTTCTCCCATCTTCTTAAGCATGAAATTTCTGCCTAAAATACAGAATATGATCTGCTCTCTTAGGCTCACAAGAAGGGGAAGAAAAGGAGGAGAAAAATCAAGAAAAATGTATGGATTCTTAGTAGTTTTCTATGCTTTCTTCCATCCAAATCTCCTTTCCTCCATTCTCCTTTGTTTCCTTTGATTAAAATGAAGTTTTCAAATCTGTTTTAAGGGAGATATTAAGGGGAAATTTTGGATTTGAAGAGAGGAGCTTGGAGAAAGAAAGATTCAAGTGAGAAAAAGTAAGAAAACTAGGTAATTTTTCTTCCTATGATTGCTACCTTTGGTTCCTCTCCTCCTTCATTTCGCCTAACATGAGAAACCCTAGGAGGACTTGATTTTTAGGCAGAGCCAAGGATGAATCTAATGAAAAAGAGTGTGGAGATTAAGAATATGCAAAGGGAATTAACAAAAACCCATTAGATTTCAAGATGCAATTTCTAAGGTTTCAATTGCACCTTATAAAATCTGATTTTGTATGATGATTCCTAGCCCAAAATTAGAGTTTAAATGAGCTCCCAAGATCCCTAAGAAGCTTCCCATGTTCATCCTCCCTTGAGAAAATAAAGCAAACTCCAAGAAACCCCATTTCCTCCACAGCCTCAACCTAAAAGGGTTTGTGTAGTTAGGGAAAGTTTTAAATTTTTCTAAGCCCATTCTTGAGTCATATATGATGAATGAAAATGAGGGGAGGCCTTGGGAAAAATTTAGAACCCATAGAAAGTGAGTTAGTGCTTTAGGTTCCATATTATGACTTAAAGAAGCAATATGTAGTTAGACTCTTGATTTTAATTGTGTGATGACTCCAAGAGGTTTAAAAGGAGTCAATAATCATATTTTAAAGGAAAGAATGGAGTCTAGAAATTATTTGAGGGGTGTTGCTTCATTAGGTGCAATTATGGAACCATAATGAGATTTATAGAGCAAGTAAGTGTTTAAATGAGTAGCGTGGCCTTAGAATTAATTCCATAAACTTAATTAGCTTCTATAAATTGTGTTTAGGCCAAGAGAAACTATCCCCACACTCTTGTGTGTGTGTGGTTGAAAAGGGGAGCTTGGATTCAAGAGAAAAAGTGTGTAATTGTGTACAAGGTAGCTCTCTCCACCTTCTCTCATGCATGGATGTGTGCTTAGCTCTTAGAATGTGTGTTTAGCTCTTAGAATGTGTGTATGTGTATTTTTAAGCCATGAAAAAGTATGCTAGCATGATTTCATATGCCATGGTTTCATGATGACATATTATATTTCTAAATGATGTTATGATATTTGCTTGGGTTTGCTTGAGTGTGATGAGGCCAAGAACCCTTAGCCATGGCGAGGATGAGCTAAGAACCTTTAAGATTGGTTGAGACAAAGCAAAGAGTCTCCCAAAAGCAAGATAGACTCCCAAGAGTATGGTTGAGTCTAAGAATCTTTTAAAGAATGGGTGAGGCAAGTCCAATATCCACAAGCAATTGGGTGAGGCCAATCCACTTGCTTGGTAAGCCTTTTGTATGCTATGTATGACATTCTCAAATAATGAAAATGCTTCTTGAATGTTTGCACATGTCAACATGACCATACATGCATTTGTGAGACTTGTTTGTATCCATTATGTATGATTGAATGGGAGATGAGCTATTGGGATTCTTTGAATCTCATCCCCTCCTCTCTAATGTTCTAACATGCTAGGTGGACCAAAAGAGCAAGGAGATGGAAGCCAACCACTTGAGAGATGAGAGTATGACGTTGAAATGTATGAAATTTGCTTCAATAAGGCTATCAAGGTGGCAAATGTTATCATCTATGGTTGTATATGAACTATGACCTCTTGAACATATATAATTATGAAAATATGTTATGTTTAAATGGGAGAATGTATTATGTGACCACTAGAATGCAATTTGAGTATGTAATGCTAAATTATACTTCATGGAAGTTTGATGTGAGTATGTATAATTGCATATGGTATAGCCAAAATGAGAGGCATGGAGTTTGGGACCATTTGGGCAGCTCACACAAGTCTTAGTGATGCTTTTAGACTTGCCCAAGAGGTGCCAAACCCTAAAGAAATCCATTTGGACATTTTGGTATCTTATATGGAGTCAAATTTGACCATAATGGAACCCTATATCACTTTTTGTCCAAATGAGCTCTTCTTGATTTGAGATTTAGGATAAAATTAGAGTTTTTTGATAGCTTTTTAGGAAGCTAAAGAACATAATTTTTGGAAGTTTATAGAATATTTGATGAATTTTCAAAGTTGGTAATTTTTTTGGTTTTGGTCATGTCACTGTTTATATTGGTTTGAAAATGAAATCCATCACATAGGGCTCAAATAATGTCTAATTGCCACAAAATTTTATACATAGAAACTAGACATTCCCAGTGACTTGTGCCAACTAGAAGCACCTCATTTGGATATCTAGATAGGGAGATATGAATTTTATGAGAAACTGTTGAGTATCAGGAAATCCAGCCGACCTCTATTACTGTTTGATTGGATTTTGAGGTCTAGACATACCTGAACTGGTCTAGAGTTATTTTTCCCTCTAACTAACATCCATAGCTTTCCATATTGGTATATTTGCATAGATTGGATTTTTTTGGAATTAATTGGACATTTTTGAAGTTTGCTGCAGAAATTTGTGACAGCACCAGTGGATAGCCTGACCTCTGGACCTTTTAGAATGTCAAACGTCCTCTTTGTTGGATGTTATCTGGATATATTTTTAGCATGAAGTAGACATGTGTAGCTTTCTAGAATGGCCAAGAAAGCATGATTTATATTTTTTTACAATTAGTTTTGATTTTCCAAAATTGTGACAGAAATGAGTCAAATTCTAGCCGAAAATATATATGTATATTTTAAGCTTCCCTCTGAGTTCCATGAGTTGTAGGCCACATTTCATGACAAAAAATGAGTTGTATCCATGTAATTAAATATGAGAATGTGTTGTATGAGCTCACATGGTCCATGTGACACTGAACGAAATTTTTATACATGACGCAACGCAAAGAAATATATTATTTTGATGGATTTTTCTCACTCCCTTCATGGAATGCTTCATATAAGTATACAAATGTGTATGAAATGAGTTAGAAATATATGGCATTACATGAGGTGCCCTGAAAATAAAGCCAAAATAACCGGACGAAATGTAATGAAGATGTAATGGCATTTTTGTAATTTTAGACACTTTTTAGAAAACTCAAAAGAGGGATTTTTAAATGAGAAAAATGAGTTTTCTGGGGTTCTCAGAAGCTTTAAAATCTATAAGAACCCCTAGAATGGTTTAAACCCCTCAATTTTATGTTTCAGAGTGTTAGTTGACCTAAACTTTGACCGGTTCATTCAGAAAAGTTTTAAATCTAATTTGGATGAAATCCAAAGGATTTTATGAATTAAAGGACCTAAATTTTATGATAGAAAAGATGGTTCTTAAAAAGGAGCTGAAATAAGCCTAAACAAAACAAATAGGCATGTAGAGGCAATATGGTTATTTTGAAAAATTGTAAGAGGCTTCTTAAATAAGATTACACCTCATCACCTTCTCCAAGCTTCCATTTTAGAAATTTAAGCGGCCATGGCATGACATTAAAAGGGAAAAGATAGGAGAAGTTTAAGCTTTTGTTTAGGTAAGTAAACGGCCTTATTTCATCTTGCGCTAGTTAGGAAAGTTGTTCCTCTCTCTAAGAGCTCTCTAATGGTGGTTTTCTTTTCTTGAAAACTTGAAGATTCAGGTCTGAGTCAAGCCAAAAAGGAACTCTTTTCAAGAAACCAATCGATGGAAAATAATCTACGCGAAGAGAACTCCATTTTAAGATAAGACTTTACTTGAAACACTTGCAAAATCTTGTATTTCCAAGCCATTTAAGCTTCAGTCTAGAGAGAGAAAGTGAGGAGGAAAGTTTTCTTTCATGTATTCTTGATGGAACCAAGGGTTATGGAGTGTGAGAATTAAGAATATATAACTAGGTCTTGTATGGAACCATAATGAAGCTATGTGAGAAAGTAAGCCTCTATAGTAATTTTAAAAGGTTAGAGCTTGTTCTCATGAGTGATGTATGTCCCTTTTGATGTGTGTAGGCTAAGAGAACCAAGGGCCACCTAATTGCAAGGCTTGGTCGAGAAACGGGAGAAGAGTTCAAGAGGAAAGTGTTATAGAATTGCTCCAAGGTAGCTCTCTAACCTTTCTTGCATGCATGGATTGGATGTTTACTTGTCTTTGAGTGCTTGCATGTATATTTGAATCATGAGAAATGTTTCTAGCTATTTCTTACAAGCTATGGTACCATTATGCTTCTTGAAATATGTTTATGTATATGGCTTGAATGGGTTTGGTTATGCCAAAAGTCTCTTAGCAAGGGTGAGGATTAGCCAAAATTCCTTAGAAATGGATGAGACAAAGCCAAAAGTCTCAAGAAGAGTAAGGCTAAGTCAAAATTCCCTTGAAAGTGGGTGAGGCAAGACCAATGCTCTTGAGAGATTATGTTTGCTATGTATGAGTTTATGTGACAAGAAAAATGTTTTATGTATGCTCACAAATAGCTTGAATGTCATACATGCATTCTTTAACATGTTTTAGCATCCATTATGTATATTTGAAAGGGTTAAGAGCTATTAGGATTCTTTGAATCTCACTCTTCCCCCACACATGCCTAACTGTGTCTAAGTGAGCCAAGTGGATAAAGAAATGGAAGCCAACAAACATGAGAAGTAAGACTTTAACAAATGGATAGAGAAATGAGCTTTATAATTTCATTATAATGTCAAAAATTGTAATCATGATATGTATATATAATGTAAACTCTTGAACATGTTCTAATATATGCATAAATGGTGTATGTATCAATGTGCAAGCTAGATGAATGATTATATATGTTCTTGCCACCAAGGAGCATTTATGAGATGTGATATTCATGTATATATATGCAGGTGGCAAGGTGAGATTGAGGTCCATGATGATTTGGATCATTTGACATGCTTTTATATATAGTATTTATGCTTTTAGACTTGCTCAAGTGGTTGTGAAAATTCAAGAAAAGCTTTTGGTGTCTTAAAATCCCATTTGAAGCTTTAAATTTGATCATTTTGTGTGCTAAGTCAAAGTCTGACTAAATGAGTGATTTTTTTCATGAAATTTGGCCAGCAAGTAGGTCTCATCTAGAACTTTTCACAAAGTGAAAGAGCACTCCATTTGGAGCTCTAGAGAATTTATTATGATTTTTTAAAAGTTGGCCAAATTTTGTAGAAATGGTATGGTTATTGTTTATTTCGTCAGTTTGCTTCTCTATATTACATGTGGGGCAAATGAAATCCAATACTTATAAAATTTTATAAACATAAACTAGACACCATAAGCTTTCCATAGTCATTAAGATCACCTCATTTGGAGCTTTGTAGAGAGAGATATGAATTTTTTGAATTACATGATAGTACCAGTAATGCATTCTGACCTATGTTATTATTCCATCAATTTTTGATAGTTTAAGGATATCATATTGGTTTGGAATTATTTTTACTCAAAAGTCGACATCCATAGCTTTCTAAAATGGTATGGGTTACTTAATTTCAATTTTTTTAGAATTAGTTATGAATTTTCAAAATTTGTATCAAAAAATTAGAATGTTAAACCCAAGAGCAAATTTATTGAGCTCATTTCATCTCATCACTAGACTCCTTTCCTTAGATTACACAAAGTTCCCAAGAAAAAGCCATAAAAATATTCAATTATTTTGCATTACATTATGTATAAATTTTTCATTCCATATCCTGTGGACCATATAAACTCATTCATCTCATTCTCAAATTTAAATATACTAATACAACTCATAACCATCTCAAGAAGTGGCCAAAACCTCAAGCTAATAGAGTATATACAAAAAAATAGCATGTGTAGCCTTGGGTTAGTATTTCAACTTTCTATCATGAACTTTGAAAAATCATAACTAATTCTAGAAAAATTGAAATCAAGCACACTATACTATGTTGGAATGCTGTAGATGTCTACTTTATTCTAAAAATAAATCAAGACCACGACAGGGATGTCTAGCTACTGAAATTCGATGAAATGATGACCAATGTCACTTGTCAGTACTAGTACTATTCCAAAACTTCACAAATTCATATCTCCCTGCTTAGACCTCCAATTAGGGTGATCTTAGTGTCCATAGAAAGCTTATCATGTCTAGTTTACGCCTAAAAAATTTTATGGGCATTGGACACCATTCAGCTCTTGAATGATGTAGGAGAAAAAACTGACCATATTAACAATAACCATACCATAATAATTGAAATTTGGAAACTTTGAAAAATCATAATTAATTCCACAGAGTTTCAAATAATCTAGTCTTTAACTTTATAAAAAGCTCTAGATGAGATCTATATGCATGCCAAATTTCATGGGCAAATTCATTCATTTGGTTAGATCATGATGTTGGATTCTAAAAATGCTCTTTTGGTGTCTTCTAAGGGTCTCAAATGGTCTTCTAAGACACCCATGGCCACTTGAGTACGTGGGAAAGCACCAAAATGGTCTACTAAGCATGTCTCAAAGGTGTGCAAACCCAGATTTCACAAACTCACACTCTTTCCCTAAAGTATACATAAGAATTCATATGCTAGTTCTTGCCATCCAATACCCAAAAATTGCTATATCATATATACGGCATCAAATCTCATTTATACATCAATAATTCATGTAATTACATATGTTCATAAGCTCATATATCATATACAATATTGGATTGTATCATATGCCACTCATATGGCTATAAATGGCAAAATCATCCACTTTGTTGTTAATCTCCTTCCTTTAGGCTTGGTGGCTTTCATTTCTTGGCTCACTTGATCTATCTAGCCATGTTAGACAAATGGGGAGGAAGGGATAAGATTCTAGGAATCCCAATAGTTCTTCTCCCTTTCAACCATACATAAAGAATGCAAATCCATGTCTAACAATGCATGCATGGTTATTATGAAACATGTAATTATTCATGAAACATTTCTAGCATTCAAAAAGTCATACAAAACATACATAGGCTTGCCAAGAAAGTGGTTTAGCCTCACCCATTCTTTTTAAGGATTTTGGACTTGCCTCACCCATTTTCTTAAAGTGGTTTAACTAAGCCTTACTCTTGGGAGACTTTTGACTTTGTATCAATCATTCTTAAAACTTTTGGCTTATCCTTACCATGGCTAGGGGGCTTTTAGCTTCACCACACTCAAGCAAACCAAAGCAAGTTCACAAGACATCATTTGAATGTACAACATATTATCATAGTACCATGGCTTCTAGATATTTGCTAAAATGTTTTTCATGGCTCAAAACATATATACACACATTCAAAGACAAGATAAACATTCACTCATGCATGAGAGAAAGAAGAGAGAGTTACCTTTGTTACAACAACACACTTTTTCCTTTTGAAATGCTTCCTCTCCCATGGCCACACACTTACAAGAAGGTGGGGCTTGTTTCCTTTGGCCTAGACACATAATATGTCAATTACACTCTTGAAACAATTTCTAAAACTACATATTCATTACAAAAGCTAGATGGCTCTTATGACTCTTTTATGGTTCCATAATGCACCTAATGAAGCAACCTTAGGAAAATATGATCTTTGCTCAATTTTTTCCATCCCTCTAAGGTTCTTGACTCCTTTTAAGCCTCTTGGAGTTATCACACAATTAATTTAAGGAGCCTAGCTAAGTGTGTAACACCATCTTTTCTAGCTCATATCTATCATGCCTTACATGCTCATATGAGGTATAGGAAGAAGAAGGAGAGATCTTCCTCATTGGATTCATACACTTCTCACATGGCATCATGCATGCTTAGGATTTCACTTTAATGTCACATGGACCGAGTGAGCTCATTCTATACATCCTCATGTTTAATTGCACCATTATAACTCATTTCAATCCCAAAAACATGCTTTAAACCCATGGAAAGCAAAAAGGGATATGAGACATGTGGATTCATTTTCGGTAGACTTGGCCTCATTTCTGGGAAAAGTTTGGAAATTCACAACTAAATTCATAAAAATAAAAAACATGTGATCTCAGTCATTCTGGAAATATTAGGACGTCTAATTTATACTAAAAATCTGTAGCAGCCCTAAAATCCCACACACAAAGCGTTTGACATGCGAAATCATCTGGAGGTCGGAGGGGGTTCTGATACTGTCACAGTTTACTAATATGAACTTCAAAAATGTCCAACTAATTCCAAAAAAATCCACTGCATGCAAATAATACCACTATGGAAATATGTGGATGTTAACTAGAGAGAAAAAATGTCTCTAGATCAGTTCATCAAGCCAAACTCCCGGAAACTGATAGAACAGTACCTCGGGTCAGGCAAGACGACTGATTCTGGGCAAGAACTTCGAAATTGCATATCTTCCTCTTTAGACCTCCAAATGAGGTGCTTCTAGTTGTTACAAGTCGTTGTGACTGTCTAGTTTCTGCCTATAAAATTTTGTAGCCATTAGATCACGTTTGCCCCTCAGATGACACAATTCCACAACTGACCAAATAAACAATGTTTATGAAAATCTGAAATTCTGATACCAAATTTGAAAAATCATAGAAACTTATACAGACCTCCAAATGACTTGATCTTTAGCTTCCCAAAAAGCTCTAGACAAGATCTAGTCACATGCCAAATTTCAAGGCAAGCAGAGGTCATTTGGTCAAACTTGGACATCATGGGCAAAGTGACATATTTCTTGTGTTAATAGAGAGCTAATGGGGTCCAACTTTGCTTCTCCTACCTCTATGGCTCTATGAGCACATGGGAAAGCATCAACCTAGGCTAGTAAACATGGATCGAGTGTCTAACAACCCAGATTTGCAAAACTTACCCTCCTACACCAACACATACACTCATGGGAGAATGCTAGGTCTTACCATTCATTGCAAAACTTGCTACATCATGCACCATGAATTCAATTCTTATTTATATATACATTGAATACATTCATTTACAAGTATTCATAGGTGCTACATCATGTACATCATATCATTAGATTACATCTCTTGACCTAATCATAAAATAAAGACAAAAAGGGCTCTTTTACAATTTCTTCATTGAATTCCCTAGCTTCAAGCTTGGTGGCTCCCATCTCTTGCCTCACTTGGTCCACCTAGCATGTTTGGATGGTGGAGAGGGGGAGTGAGATTCAAAGAATCTCAATAGCTTATCTCTCATTCAATCATACATAAAGCATGCAAACAAGTCTCACAATGTATGCATGGGCATATTAGCATGTGAAATCATAAGAAAAGCATTTTTATCATTTGAGTAGGCTATACATAACATACAAGAGCTTGCCAAGTAAATGGATTAGCCTCACCCATTCACTTGTGGATTTTGGACTTGCCTCACCCATTCTTTAAGAGGTTCTTAGACTCAACCCTTACTCTTAGGAGTCAACCTCACTTTTGGGAGACTCTTTACTTTGTCTCAACTAACTTTAGGATTCTTGGCTTATCCTCACCATGGCTAAAGGGTTGTTGGCTTTTCCATACTCAAGCAAACCCAAGAAATCACATAAAATATCATGAAAATACATGAGGCATCATTAAGCTAGCATACTTTTCATGGTTTAAAAGCATACATACACACATGCAAGACAATATAAGCACACATATATGCATGAGAGAAGGTGGAGAGAGCTACCTTATTGGCTAATCACTAACTTTCCCTTCAATTTGTCTCTTCCCTTGTTGGTTTCACAATCACCACTAGATGGGAGTGCTTCTCTTGAGTTTAACCACACAAGAAGCATGGAATTATTCTCTCAACACTTTATTCATGAAGAGAAACTAGGGTTTCTCTCTCTAGAAATCCCTTAACTCTTCTTCCTCTCTCAAGCTCTCAAGAAAGGAAGCAAGAGAAGAAGTAAAGGTATATGGGTTATGGTCTTCTTCAAGAGGGATTTTCTACTCTTCCTCCTCTAAACCAAACTCAAAACCCAACTACTTTCATTAACCAAACCATAGGAAGAGAGGGCAAGGAAAGAAGATCAATATTCTAAGAGAAAAGCCATACAAAACCTTACCTTTTGTTGTTCTTCCTTCCTCCTCTAGGTTTCTCTCTCTCTCCTTCGCCCTTTTCTTTGTCTTAGAGGGAGCTTAAGTCGGTTGGAAGAAGAAAGGAGGGGTTGGGATGGTTTAATAGGTCAAATTCTCTTTTTTCATGCTTTTCCAGACTAACCCTCGCTATAGCGAGCCATAACCCTTGCTACGGCGAGCTCGTGTCAGTCCCAGACCCCTGTCTTCGCTACAGTGTGTGCTACGGCGAGCAATGCCCTAGTTTTTGTATAGGGTGCCCGCACTCGCTATAGCTAGAAGACATTCTCGCTATAGTTAGACCATTTCTCACTATAGCGAACAGGTACATTCATTATAGCTAGGCTGTAGCTAGCAGACTTAGAAAATTTTCAGCCCTTCAAAAATTTTCAACTTTTCTCTTCTTTTTTTTATTTTTCTTTTCTTTTCTTCTTCTTTCTTTTTCCTGGTTGTTACATTCCACCCTCCTTATAATAAAAATTTCTTCTTCAAAATTTAAACAACGTACCTCATAGGAAGAGTTCTGGATATTTCTTCCTCATCTCATCTTTTAATTCCCAAGTGGCTTCCTTGGGAGATAATCCCTTCCAAACCACTTTCACTAGCGATATCATCTTATTCTGTAACTACTTGAGTCTAACATCCACGATTCGATCTGGTGATACTATATATGATAGATCATCCTGTAACTCCACATTTTCATATTCTATGACATGTGAGGGGTCGGGCTGATACTTTTTCAATTGGGAAACATGGAAGACGTTATGGACTTGGCTTATGTTTGAAGGAAGAGCTAGTCTATATGCCACAGGTCCTACTTTATCAAGAATCTGGAAAGGACCTATGTACTTTGGACTAAGCTTTTTACTCTTAATGGACCGACCTATCCCTGTGAATGGAGATATCCTAATGAAAATATGGTCTCCAACCTCAAATTCTAATGGCCGCCTACGTCTATCTGCATAACTTTTCTGTCTACTCTGGGCCGTCAGAAGTTTCTTTCTAATGTTTCTATCTGTCTGGAGGTCTGGTCCACTAATTCTGGGCCTATGAGGCTCCGCTCTCCTAGCTCAGCCTAACACATTGGGGACCTACACTTCTTCCCATACAATGCCTCATACGGTGCCATCTATATACTGGCATGATAACTATTATTATAGGCAAACTCCGTTAGAGGCAAGTATGTATCCCAATTCCCTTTCATTTCAAGCACACATGCCCTCAACATGTCCTCTAGGGTTTAGATGGTTCTCTCTGTTTGTCCATCCGTCTAAGGGTGGTAGGCTGTGCTGAATCTAAGTCGGGTACCTAGAGCATCCTGTAATGATCTCTAAAAATTTGATGTAAATCTGGGATCTCTATCTGATACTATGCTCCTAGGCACACCATGCAGTCCCTGATGTACAGCTAGACTAACTTATCTAGGGTATAAGTGGCTTTTATAGGTAAGAAGTGTACTGACTTTGTTAACCTATCCACTATTACCCATATTGTGTCATAGCTCGATGATGTCCTGGGTAAACCCATGACAAAATCCATATCTATGCTATCCCATTTCTACTCTGGGATATCTAGGGGTTGAAGTAACCCAGCTGGTTTCTGATGTTCTATTTTTACTCTCTGGCATACCAGACATCGGGAGACATACTCTACTATATCTGTTTTCATCTCGGGCCACCAGAACATTTACTTCAAATCCTGGTACATTTTATTACTACCCGGATGGATGGTATATCTACTCTTATGTGCCTCATTTAGTATCTTCTCTTTGATCTCAGTGTTCCTAGGCACATACAGCCTATCCCGGTACCTTACTATGTCATCCTTAGACAGATTGAACTCCTGGACACTGCCCTAAGTTATCTGGGTTCTAATCTTCTTTACATGGTTGTTTGCTCGCTGGGTTTCTCTTATCTGATCCCTCAAGTCATTTTCTATTCGGGTCTCACTAATTAATAATTTTCCCGAACACACCTCGCAAGAGAGACTCATGTCTCTGAATCTCTCAATCAATTCCTGCTCTCGAATCATCATACAGGCCACATGTATAGATTTTCTACTTAGGGCATCAACTACCACATTAGCCTTACCAGGATGGTATTTCAATGTGAACTCATAATCTTTCAGAAATTCTAATCATCTTCGTTGCCTCATATTTAGCTCCTTCTGTTCAAATAAATACTTAAGACTCTTGTGGTCACTGTAAATTTCTATTACCGCCCCATATAAGTAGTGCCTCCATATTTTCAGAGCAAATACCACTGCGGCTAACTCTAAGTCATGTGTGGGGTAGTTTTCCTCATGAGATTTCAACTGTCTAGAAGCATAAGCTACCACTTGGCCTTTTTGCATAAGCACACATCCTAACCCTTTCTTAGAGGTATTACTGTACACTACAAAAGTTTCTTTAGGGTCAGGGAGTACTAGAACCGGAGCCGTGGTCAACTTGTGCTTCAACTTTTGGAAACTACTCTCACATTTCTCATTCCACACAAATGGCACATTCTTTCTAGTAAGTTGGGTCAGTGGCAATGCTATTTGAGAAAAGCCCTGAATGAACCTCCTATAATACCCTGCTAAACCTAGAAAGCTCCTAATCTCTGTCACTGTTCTAGGTCTCTCCCACTGTAATACTGCCTCTACCTTACGAGGATCTACTGCGACCCCTGCTTGGGAGATCATATAACCCTCTCAGTGAGCTAGAAATCACATTTACTAAGTTTAGCATACAACTATTTTTCTCTCAAGGTCTCTAGGGCTAATCTCAGGTGTTGCTCATGTTCCTCTCTACTTTTCGAGTAGATGAGGATGTCATCTATGAAGACTACTACGAACCTGTCTAAGTATGGCCTGAAAACTTTATTCATGTAATCCATAAAAACTGTAGGTGCATTCGTCAACCCAAAAAGCATAACTAAGAATTCATAGTACCCATATCTAGTTCTAAAGGCTATCTTGGGATTATCATCCACCTTTATCCTGAGTTGATGATATCCTAACCTGAGGTCTATCTTGGAAAACACTGACGCTTCTACTAACTGATCTATGAGGTCATCTATGCGAGGGAGAGGGTACTTATTCTTAATGGTGATTTTATTGAGTTCTCGGTAGTCTATACATAGCCTAAGGCTCCCGTCCTTCTTCTTTACAAATAGGACTGGAGCTCCCCACGGTGAGACACTGGGTCTGATAAAACCCTTCTCTAAAAGCTCCTCTATCTATTTCTTAAGCTCTACTAGCTCAGTGGGAGCCATTTTATATAGGGCCTTAGACACTGGACCTGCCCCAGGTACAATGTCTATAGGGAACTCAACCTCTCTCTCTAGGGGCAGTCCACTAATCTCCTTGGGAAATACCTCTGGGAACTCTCTCACTACAGGAATCTCATCTGTACCCTCTTCTACCTCAGCCTGGACTGAAAAGAAGACCAAATACCCCTGGCAACCATGCCCTAGAGATCTCTCAGCCTGGGAGGTGGTCATAACAGATAACTCAGCCCTAGTACTAGGCACAGTTCCACACTCAAGTAAAGTAATACACTTGTGGCTACAATCTAGAGTGGCATTATTTGTAGACATCCAGTTCATACTAATGATCACATCAATTTCAATGAGGGGCATACAAATCAAATCAAGGGTGGTCAGGCAATGATTAAACTGGATCACACAATTCAAGCAAGCATGGGAGGTAATGGCTCGGTTTTCAGTGGGGGTGGATACATGTAACTCATATGGCAATGTATGCATACTCAGACCCAACCTCCTAACATAGTCATATGATATGAAAGAGTGGCAAGCGCCCGAATCAAATAAGGCAATTACAAAAAAGTTATTTATCTTAATAGTACCTTGGATCAAACTCAGGGACTGGCCAGCCTCCTGCTGTGATAGGGCAAAGACTCTACCCTGGGTCTGTGGTCTGGGAGGAGGAGACATCTCCCTCGGCTGTGTGATCTGTAGAGGGGCTTATGAGGAAGCTTGGGTGTAATCTCTGGCTATATGCCTCGGCCTGCCACATCTAAAGCACACATTTTGCCCTGCATAGCACGGCCTGATACCGTGATTCCTGCCACACTGGGGACATATGATAGGTGGAGCACTGCCTTTACTGGACTGAGTCCTCCTTCTCTTGCCCTTTTGGTTCCACTGACTTCTTCCGCCTCTACAGCTCATCACTGCAGGCTGGGAACCATCTCTAGAGCTCTTGGGCTCAGGGAGGGGAAGAGGTGGTCTGGCGCTGGAGGTAGGCTGCATCATCCTGAGATTCGTTTCTATCACTCTGCATACTTCTACAAGGGTATTGAAGTGCCTGATTCTCTGTGGCACTACCCTGTCTCGGATCTCAGGGAGCAAGCCTTTCTCTAACCTATTTGCCTTCCATTTCTCATCATCATGTCGTTGTAGGTATGAAGAATATCTAGAGAGCTCAATAAACTTTGCTACATATTAGTCCACGGATATCCCCAAAATTTGTCTGAATAAGATAAATTTGACTCCTTCTCATCTCTGATGGAGTTAGGGAAATGCTTCCCGTAGAATGCCTCGAGGAATGCCTCCCAGGTGATCGGGGCGTTCCTCGCTCTCAGAATAGGCTCAGTGCCCTTCCACCAGTAAATTGCTTCTTTCTGTAACTGGAATGCAGCCATCTTGGCTTTTCGCTCAGACGTGCACTCCATAACCTCGAAAATCTGCTCTAGCTCCATAATCCAGGCCTCAGCTTTATCTGCGTTCATCTCACCATCAAAGGTGGGAGGCTCGAACTTTTTGAACTGTGTGATCACTTTTCTGATCGAGATTTGCTGCTCAGCAAGAGGCGTCTGAGCTGGTGGAATCGGGGTAACAGCTTGCATGTGTGGCTGCGCATTTGTAGGAGTTGCCCCTGAGTGCTCGAGATGATCTGAGTGTGGAGGTGGCTGAGGAGGAGGAGGTGTAGGGCCCTGGCTATTTCTCTCAGTAAACCGTTCTTGTAACTGCATGATAATGGCCTGCTGCTGATCCAGGCAAGCCATAATACTCTGTAAGGCTCCAGCAACTAGATCGCTAGGCCCGGCTTCATCAACCTGAGCCGCTCTGGGAGGCTTACCTCTTCCTCTACCTCTACCTTGGCGCATGTCTACCATCTTTCTGAAACATATAAGCATGCTTTAGTACATAATAAGGACACATGCCACTGCCACACACTCAATCATCCATAAACAAGCTCATACACATCTTGGCAACTCACAAACATAAGCCACAACCCACAATGAGAGCCTGAACCTTTGCTCTGATACCAACAAATGTAACACCATCTTTTCTAGCTCATATCCATCATGCCTTACATGCTCATATGAGGTATAGGAAGAAGAAGGAGAGATCTTCCTCATTGGATTCATACACTTCTCACATGGCATCATGCATGCTTAGAATTTCACTTTAATGTCACATGGACCGAGTGAGCTCATTCTATACATCCTCATGTTTAATTGCACCATTATAACTCATTTCAATCCCAAAAACATGCTTTAAACCCATGGAAAGCAAAAAGGGATATGAGACATGTAGATTCATTTTCGGTAGACTTGGCCTCATTTTTGGGCAAAGTTTGGAAATTCACAACTAAATCCAGAAAAATAGAAAACATATGATCTCTATCATTCTGGAAATCTTAGGACGTCTAATTTATACTAAAAATCTGTAGCAGCCCTAAAATCCCACACACAAAGCGTTTGATGTGGGAAATCATCTGGAGGTCGGAGGGGGTTCTGATACTGTCACAGTTTACTGATATGAACTCCAAAATATCTAACTAATTCCACAAAAATCCACTGCATTAAAATGATACCACTATGGAAATATGTGGATGTTAACTAGAGAGAAAAAATATCTCCAGATCAGTTCATCAAGCCAAACTCCCAAAAACGGATGGAACAGTACCTCGGGTCAGGCAAGACGACTGATTCTGGGCAGGAACTTTGAAATTGCATATCTTCCTCTCTAGACCTCCAAATGAGGTTCTTCCAGCTGTCGCTGTGACTGTTTAGTTTTTTCCTATAAAATTTTGTAGCCATTGGATCACGTTTGCCCCTTGGATGACACAATTCCATAACTGACCAAATAAACAGTGTTTATGAAAATCTGAAATTCTGATACCAACTTTGAAAAATCATAGAAAATTCTACAGACCTCCAAATGATTTGATCATTAGCTTTCCAAAAATCTCTAGACAAGATCTAGTCACATGCCAAATTTCAAGGCAAGGAGAAGTCATTTGGTCAGATTTGGACATCATGGGCAAAGTGACATATTTCTTGTGTTAATAGAGAGCTAATGGGGTCCAACTTTGCTTCTCCTACCTCTATGGCTCTATGAGCACATGGGAAAGCATCAACCTAGGCTAGTAAACATGGATCGAGTGTCTAACAACCCAGATTTGCAAAACTTACCCTCCTACACCAACACATACACTCATGGGAGAATGCTAGGTCTTACCATTCATTGCAAAACTTGCTACATCATGCACCATGAATTCAATTCTTATTTATATATACATTGAATACATTCATTTACAAGTATTCATAGGTGCTACATCATGTACATCATATCATTAGATTACATCTCTTGACTTAATCATAAAATAAAGACAAAAAGGGCTCTTTTACAATTTCTTCATTGAATTCCCTAGCTTCAAGCTTGGTGGCTCCCATCTCTTGCCTCACTTGGTCCACCTAGCATGTTTGGATGGTGGAGAGGGGGAGTGAGATTCAAAGAATCTCAATAGCTTATCTCTCATTCAATCATACATAAAGCATGCAAACAAGTCTCACAATGTATGCATGGGCATGTTAGCATGTGAAATCATAAGAAAAGCATTTTCATCATTTGAGTAGGCCATACATAATATACAAGAGCTTGCCAAGTAAATGGATTAGCCTCACCCATTCACTTATGGATTTTGGACTTGCCTCACCCATTCTTTAAGAGGTTCTTAGACTTAACCCTTACTCTTGGGAGTTAACCTCACTTTTGGGAGACTCTTTGCTTTGTCTTAACCAACTTTAGGGTTCTTAGCTCATCCTCATCATGGCTAAAGGGTTGTTGGCTTTTCCACACTCAAGCAAACCCAAGAAATCATATAAAACATCATGGAAATACATGAGGCATCATCAAGCTAGCATACTTTTCATAGTTTAAAAGCATACATACACACATGCAAGACAACATAAACACACATCTATGCATGAGAGGAAGTGGAGAGAGCTACCTTATTGGCTAATCACCAACTTTCCCTTCAATTTGTCTCCTCCCTTGTTGGTTTCACAATCACCACTAGATGGGAGTGCTTCTCTTGAGCCTAACCACACAAGAAGCATGGAATTATTCTCTCAACACTTTATTCATGAAGAGAAACTAGGGTTTCTTTATCTAGAAATCCCTTAACTCCTCTTCCTCTCTCAAGCTCTCAAGAAAGGAAGCAAGAGAATAAGTAAAGGTATGTGGGTTTTGGTCTTCTTCAAGAGGGGTTTTCTACTCTCCCTCCTCTGAACCAAACTCAAAACCTAACTACTTTCACTAACCAAACCATAGGAAGAGAGGGCAAGGAAAGAAGATCAATATTCTAAGAGAAAAGCCATAGAAAACCTTACCTTTTCTTGTTCTTCCTTCCTCCTCTAGGTTTCTCTCTCTCTCCTCCGCCCTTTTCTCTGTCTTAGAGGGAGCTTAAGTCAGTTGGAAGAAGAAAGGAGGGGTTGGGATAGTTTAATAAGTCAAATTCTCTTTTTTCATGCTTTTCTGGACTAACTCTCACTATAGCGAGCCATAACCCTTGCTACGGCGAGCTCGTGTCAGTCCCAGACCCCTGTCTTCGCTACAGCGTGCGCTACGGCGAGTAATGCCCTGGTTTTTGTATGGGGTGCCCGCACTCGCTATAGCTAGAAGGCATTCTCGTATAATTAGACCATTTTTCGCTATAGTGAACAGGTACATTCGCTATAGCTAGGCAGTAGCTAGTAGACTTAGAAAATTTTCAGCCTTTCGAAAATTTTCAACTTTTCTCTTCTTTTTTTTTATTTTTCTTTTCTTTTCTTCTTCTTTCTTTTTCCTGGTAGTTATAAAGTGTTACTTCTTTAAGCCATAATATGGAACCTATGATACCATCTCACTATCCATGACTTCTAAAATTTTTCCTAGGCTTCCTCTTATCCTCTTCCATCATATATGACTCAAAATCAAGCTTGGAATGAATTAAAACAACCCCTTAGTGCCTCATCCTCTCTAGGCCGTGGCTATGGACCAAAAGAGCACCAAATGAGTTAGCTTTGTTTTCTTGATGGAAGATGCATGCGGTAAGCTTCTTAGGGATCTTTAGAGCTCATCCAAATATTCATTTTGGCCTAGGAACTCTTGCATCAAAATAGAATTTTGGTGGAACACTTGAAACCCTAACTTTGCTATCTTGAAATCTAATGGTTATTTGAATATTTCCTTTACATATCCTTGTTCTTCTCCTTCATTTTTCTAAGATTCACTCTTGGTTTGGCTAAAAATTTAACTCCTTAGGGCTGGTCTTAAGGGGAAGAACAAGAGAAATCAAGCTTGAAGCATGGCAAATTACCTTGGTTTCTTGGCTTTCCTTGAATACTCTTCTCATTTCTTGGCTCCTCTTCCAAAAATTTGAACTATACCCCTCTATTCTAGACTCAAAATAGAACCAAACATCTTACTAAATCTATAGGAAGAAAGGTAGAGAGGAGGAGAATCAAGTTGCTAAAGGAAGGAGCATAAATTTCCACATTTTTCTTACCTTTTTCTTGGATTTTTCCTCTTCTTTTTCTCCTCTCATGGTGCACCTTTCTTAGCAGATTTCTCACCTGGTCTTAGACAGAATTTGGGTTGACTAAAATGAGGGATAAGGGAAGACGCCACCTATTTATACCTAGGGTCTCTTAAGGAGCTTTTTAAAATGCCTATTCCTTCATTCTTAGCTTTTTTGTTTTAGGCTCATTTCAACTTCTTTTCAAGAACTGTTTTTTCCATCATAAAATTTAGATTCTCTAACCTCTAAATAATCTTTGGAATCACTCAAATTATGTAATGTCTGATTTTCATTAAAACGATAGAAATGGGCTCATTTTCAAAGCAAGTCCCCTGAAATGAATTAGTTAAGGTTCCAAAAAATTTGAGTACCATTTTAAACTCCTAAAAATGAGAATCCTAGCCTCAGATGGAAGGAAAAAAAGAGCTAGAATGAAAAAACAAATTTTGACAAAAATCTTATGAAATGTAATGGCATTTTCATAATTTTGAGCAAATTTTGGAATTCACACAGGAGGGCTTTTTAAATGAAAGTTTTGAGTTCTCCGGGGTTCTAAGAGGCCCTAAAAACCATGGGAAGCCCTGGGACAGTTAAATCCCCTCCGATGGATGTTTTCCAATGTTGGTGTGCTTGAACTTTGATGGATTCATTCGTGAAGATTTTAGCTTCGATTTAAGTGATTCTAAAGGCATTTTACTGAATTGGGAACTTAAATTTTATAATGGAAAAGACAGTTCTCAAAATGGAAGTAAAACGAAGGAGAAACGAAAATGCCAAGAACGAAGGGCAAAATGGAAATTTTTGAAAAGTGTTTCTTCCTCTTCCTATAAATAGGTGGCCCCTCACTCTCACACTCACATAGCTTCAGATTGTTCTGCCTAAAATCAGATGAAAAACCCTAGGAGAGTGGCACACCAAGGGATGAAGAAGAGGAGAAGAAATTCAAGCTTTAAGATATAGTTTCTTGGTAGTTTTTCATGCTTTCTTCCATCCAAACCTCCTCTCCTCCATTCTCCTTTATTTCCTTTGATTAAAATGAAGTTTAAAAATCTGTTTTAAGGGAGAAAATTAGGGGAAATTTCGGATTTGAAGAGAGGAACTTGGAGAAAGCAAGATTCAAGTGAGAAAAAGCAAGAAAATAAGGTAATTTCTCCTCCCATGGTTGCTACCTTTAGTTCTCCTCCTTCTCCATTTGACCTAACCTAAGAAACCCTAGGAGGATTTGATTATTAGGTAGAACCAGTGGTGAATCTAAGGAAAAGGGGTATGGAGATTAAGAATATGCAAAGGGAAGTAACAAAAAACCATTAGATTTTAAGATGCAATTTCTAGGGTTTCAAGTTTTCCTTCTAAAATCTGATTTTGTATGATGATTTCTAGGCCTAAATAAGAGTTTAATTGAGCTCCTAAGATCCCTAAAAGGCTCCCAATATATATCTTCCCTTGAAAAAACAAACCAAATTCCATGGAAGCCAAAAATGCTCCTGGTCTAGGCCTAGATGAGTTTCCATAGCAAGGGAGAGTTTTAAATTTTTTTTAAGCCCATTTTTAAGTCATATATGATGAATGAATATGAGGGGAAGTCTTGGAAAAAATTTAGAACCATAGAAAGTGAGTAGGTGCCTTGTGTTCCATATTATGACCTAAAGAAGCAATATATAGTTAGGCTCTTGGTTTTGATTGTGTGATGACTCTAAGAGGTTTAAAACGAGTCAATAATCATATTTGAAAGGTAATAATGGAGCCTAAAATTTATTTGAGGGGTGTTGCTTCATTAGGTGCAATTATGGAACCATAATGAGGTTTATAGATCTAGCTAGAGTTCAAACAAGTTGTGTGGCCTTATAATTGATTTCATGAACCTAATTGGCTTCCATAAATTGTGTTTAGGTCAAGAGAAATCATCCTAACACTTTTGTATGTGTGTGGTCGAAAGAGGAAGCTTGGATTCAAGAGAAAAAGTGTGTAATTATGTCCAAGGTAGCTCACTCCTCCTTCTCTCATGCATGATTGTTTGCTTTCTTGTCTTTGAATGTATGTATGTGTATTTTTAAGTCATGAAAAGTGTTCTAGCATGACTTGATTTCCATGGTGTCATGATATTACAATATGTTTTCATATGATGTTATTGATGTATGCTTGGGTTTGCTTGAGTGTGGTGAGGCCAAGAACCCTTAGCCATGGTGGGGATGAGCCAAGAACCCTTAAGATTAGTTGAAACAAAGTAAAGAATCTCCCAAAAGTGAGATGGACTCTCAAGAGCATGATTGAGTTCAAGAATCTTTTAAAAAATGGGTGAGGCAAGTCCAACATCCACAAGAAATTGGGTGAGGCCAATCCATTTGCTTGACAAGCCTTTGTATGCTATGTATGACTTTCTTAAATGATGAAAATGCCTCTTTAATGTTTACACATGTCAACATGACCATACATGCATTTATGAGACTTGTTTGCATCCATTATGTATGATTGAATGGGAGATGAGCTATTGGGATTCTTTGAATCTCATCCCCTCCTCTCCAATGTTCTAACATGCTAGATGTACCAAGAGAGCAAGGTAATGGAAGACAACCACCTTAAAGAAGAGAGCTTGATAACATAATGCATAGTTTTTAGTTCTTTAAGTCCATATTTATGTCAAATGGTGTAACCCATTATTGTATATAGTTTGTGACCTCTTGAACATATGTATTTATGATAATATGTCATGTATAAATGAGAGAATATGTTATATAGTCATTAGAATATGATTTGAGTATATGATGGCAAACTAACTTCATTAATGGTATTATGGAATTGTGTATAAGTGTGGATGAGATGGCCAAAATGAGATGCATGACGTTTGGGACCATTTGGGCAGCTCACACAAGTCCTAATTATGCTTTTAGACTTGCTCTTAGACCTCAGACCCAGGGTAGAGTCTTTGCCCTATCATAGTAAGAGGCTAGCCAGTCCCCTAGTCTGATTCAAGGTACTATTAGAATAAATAATTTTTCTATAATTATATTATTTGATTTAGGTACTAGCCATTCTTTCATATCATATGACTGTGCTAGGAGGTTAGGTTTGAGTATGCACACATTACCTTATGACTTGCATGTATTTACCCCCATAGGAAATTGAGCCATTACCTCCCATGCTTGTTTGAATTGTATAGTCCAGTTTAATCATTGCTATACCACACTTGATTTGATTTGTATGCCCTTCATTGATATTAATTTAATCATTGGAATGAACTGGATGTTTGCTAATAATTCCATACTAGATTGTAGCCACAGATGTATTACTTTACTTGAGTGTGGGACTGTACCAAGTATGAGGACTGCGTTATCTGTTATGACCACCTCCCAGGTTGAGAGGTCTCTAAGGCATAGTTATTAGGGATACCTAGTTTTCTTTTTAGTTTAGGCTGAGGTAGAAAAGCATATAAAGGAAATTCAAGTAGTGAGAGAGTTCCCAGAGGTATTTCCTAGAAAGATCAGTAGACAACCCCCAAAGAGAGAGGTTGACTTTCTAATAGACATTATACCTGTGGCGGGTCTAGTGTCTAAGGCCCTGTATAGGACAACTCCCACCAAGCTAGCTGAGCATAAAAAGAAGATAGAAGAACCCTTAAAAAAGGGTTTTATCAAACATAGTGTCTCACCGTGAGGAGCTCCAGTCTTATTTATAAGAAGAAAGACAGGAGCCTTATAATGTGTATAGACTACAGGGAACTCAATAAAATAATTATTAAGAACAAGTACTCTCCCCCCCATATAAATGACCTCATAGATCAATTAGTAGGAGTGTCAGTATTCTCCAAGATAGACCTCAGGTCGGGATATCACCAACTTAGAATAAAGGCTGAGGATATTCCCAATACAGCATTTAGAACTAGATATGGGCATTATGAATTTTTAGTTATGTCCTTTGAGTTGACAAATGCACCTGCAGTGTTCATAGATTACATGAATAGAGTATTCAGGCCATACTTAGACAGATTTGTAGTTGTCTTCATAGATGACATCCTCATCTATTCTAAAAGTAGAGAAGAACATGAATAGCACTTGAGATTAGCCCTAGAAACCCTGAGAGGGAAACAATTGTATACTAAACATAGCAAATGTGAATTCTGGCTCACTAAAGTTCAATTCATAGGCCATGTGATCTCCTAGGTGGGGGTCGCAGTAAATCCCCATAAGATAAAGGCAGTGTTACAGTGGGAGAGACCTAGGACAGTCATAGAGATCAACAGCTTCCTAAGTTTAGTAGGCTATTATAGGAGGTTCATTTAGGGATTTTCTTAGATAGTGATGCCATTGACCTGACTTACTAAAAACAATGTGTCATTTGTGTAGGATGAGAAATGTGAGAAGGGTTTTCAAGAGTTGAAGCACAAGCTAACAATGGCCCCAGTTTTAGTACTTTCTGAGCCCTGAAAGACTTTTGTAGTCTATAATGATATTTCTAAGAAAGGGTTAGGATATGTGCTTATGCAGAAAGGCCAAATGGTAGCTTATGCCTCTAGACAAATAAAGCCTCACGAGGAAAATTACCCCACACATGACCTAGAGGTAATGGCAATGGTATTTGCTTTGAAAATATAGAGACACTACTTATATGGGACAACCATAGAAATTTACAGTGACCATAAAAAGCCTTAGATAATTATTTGAACAAAAAGAATTGAACATGAGACAGCGGAGATGGTTAGAATTTTTGAAAGATTATGATTTTACTTTGAAATACCATCCCAGCAAGGATAATGTGGTAGCTGATGCCCTGAGTAGAAAATCTATACATATGGCCTGTATGATGATTAAAGAACAGGAGTTGATTGAGAGATTAAGAGACATGAGTCTCACATGTGAGGTGCATTGGGGGAAATTGTTAATAAGTGAAACTCGAATAGAAAATGACCTAAGGGATCAGATAAGAGAAGCCCAATGAACAGATGACCATGTAAGTAAGATTCGATCCCAGATAGCTCAAGGTAGCATTCAAGAGTTCAATCTATCTGAGGATGACATAGTAAAGTATAGGGATAGGTTGTATGTGCCTAAAAATACAAAAGTCAAGGAGAGAATATTAGATGAGGCACATAAAAGCAAGTACACCATTCATCCAGGTAGTAATAAAATATACCATGATTCAAAGAAAATGTTTTGGTAGCCTGGAATGAAAGCAGACATAGCAGAATATGTCTCCCCATGTCTAGTATGTTAGAGAGTGAAAATAGAGCACCAAAAACCTGTTAGGTTACTTCAGCCCTAGATATCCTGGAGTGGAAATGGAATAGTGTAGCTATGGATTTTGTCATATGTTTACCCAGGACATTATCGGGGCATGATGCCATATGGGTAATAGTGGATAGATTAACAAAGTCAACACACTTTTTAGCCATGAAAGTCACTTATACCCGAGATAAATTAGCCCAGCTGTACATCCGAGAGATAATTATATTACATGATGTACCTAGGAGCATAGTATCAGATAGAGATTTCAGATTCACCTCAAAATTTCGGAGATCATTATAGGATGCTCTAGGTACAAAGCTAAGATTTAGCACATCCTATCACCCCAAGACAAACGGACAGACAAAGAGAACCATCTAAATTTTAGAGGACATGTTGAGCACATGCGTCCTAGAAATGACAGGAAATTGGGATACATACTTGCCTCTAATGGAGTTTGCCTATAATAATAGCTATCATGCAAGTATACACATGGCACCATATAAGGCATTGTATGGAAGGAAGTGTAGGTCTTTGATGTGTTAAGTTGAGCTAAGAGAACATAGCTTGATAGGCTTAGAATTAATGGACCAAACCTTCAAACAAATTGAGACCATAAGAAAGAAACTGCTAATGGCCTAAATTAGATAGAAAAGTTATGCAGATAGATGTAAACGGCCATTAAAGTTTAAGGTTGGAGACTATGTCTTTGTTAAAGTGTCTTAAGGCACAAGGATAGGTCGGTCCATTAAGAGTAAAAAGCTTAGTCCAAAATACATAGGTTCATTCCAGATTCTTGATAAAGTAGGACCTGTAGCTTACAGACTTGCCTTTCTCCCAAACTTGAACAAAGTTCATAATGTATTCCATGTGTCCCAACTTAAAAGTACCAACTCGACCCCTCATATGTCATAGAGTTTGAAAATGTGCAGTAACAGGATGATCTATCATATGTAGTATCACCAGATCAGATCGTGGATGTTAGACTCAAGCAATTACGAAATAAGACGATACCGCTAGTGAAAGTTGTTTGGAAGGGGTTATCCCTCGAAAAAGCTACCTGGGAGCTAGAGGAAGCGATGAGAAAGAAGCATACAGAGCTCTTCCCATAAGGCATGTTATCTAAATTTTGAGGACACAATTTATTTAAAGGAGGGAGAATTATAATGTCCAGTTTCTGCCAAAATGATGAAAACAAATATGCTTTTAAAGCATGTCCCCTAAAATGAATTAGTTAAGGACCCACAAAATTTAAGTAGCATTCTAGACTCCTAAAAAAGGGAATCCCAGGCTCAGATGAAAAGAAAAACGGAGCTAGAATGAAGAAACAAATTGTAATGTAATGTTGACGAAATGTAATGGCACTATTGTAATTTTGAGAAAATTTTAGAATTCACATAGGAGGACTTTTTAAATGAAAATTTTGAGTTCTCCGGGGCTCTTTAGAGGTCCTGAAAGCCATAGGAAGCCCCGAGAGAGTTAAAACCCTTTGGTTAACATTTTCTAATGTTGGTTAACCTGAACTTTGAAAAATTCATTCGAGAAGGTTTTAACTTCAATTTGAGTGATTCTAAAGGCATTTTATAAAATTGGGAACCTAAATTTTATAATGGAAAAGATGGTTCTAAAAAATGAGGTAAAACGAACTAGAAACAAAAATGGCAATATGAAGGAATGAAATTAGAATTTTTGAAAAGTTCTTCCTAACCTAGCTATATATATATATGTCACACCCCACCTCCTCCTTCATTTAGCCACATTTGTTTTTGCCCAAAACTAGAGAAGAGATCTAGGGCTTGAGGAGTACAAGGAGGAGAAAAAAGGGAGAGAAAAACAAGGAAAAAGGTATGGATTTTCTTAATTTTTCATGCTTTCTCTTTAGCAAACTTTTTCTCCTCCATCTTCCCTTCCTTCCCACGATTTTATTAAAGTTTTTGGATCTATTTTGAGGGCAGAACAAAGGTGAAATTTTCGGATTTGAGGAGAAGAGGCCAAGAAAAGGAAGAATCATCCAAGAAATCAAGGAAAAACAAGGTAAATCTTCATTCCATGGTAGTTACTCCTTCTTCCCTTCTTTTCCTTGCTTTGTCCAGCCTAGGGAGCCTTAAGAGGGCATGGATTTTGAGTTGAACTAAGGGTGAATCTTAGGGAATTGAGTGTGGAGAATAAGAATATGCAAGGGAAACAACAAACTAGCCGTTAGATTTCAAGATAGAAAAACTAGGGTATCAAGTGCCCTTTGTAAATTTTAAATTGATACAATGAATCCTAGGTCTAAATGAGTATTTGGATGAGCTCCTAAAATCCCTAGAAGGCTCTTGACATGCATCTTCTATCAAGAAAACAAAGAAAACTCCAAAGGTACCAAGAAGGAGCATAGCCTTGGCCTAAGGAACTTGGAGCACCTAAGGGTAATTTTAATTTGTTCCAAGCTTATTTTTTAGCCATATATGATAGAAGAGGATGAGAGGAAGCCTTGGAAAAATTTTAGAAACCATAGAAAGTGAGATGGCATCATAGGTTCCATAATATGACCTAAAGAAGCAACATGTAGTTAGACTCCTTATTTAATTGTGTGATGGCTTCAAGAGGTTTAAATGGAGTCAAGAATCATAAATGGAAGAAAAGAATGGAACCTAGAACTCAAATGATGGGTGTTATTTCATTAGGTGCATTTTGGAACCATAAAGGAGCTATTGGACTAAGTTAGTGTTTAAGGAAGATGTATAGTTTTAGAAATGATTTCAAGAACTTAATTAGCTTCCACATGTTATGTTTAGGCCAAGGAAAACAAATCCCACACCCTTGTGTATGTGAGGCTAAGGAAGAGGATTCAAGGTTCAAGGGAAAGGTTTGCAAGTGTAACAAAGGTAGCTCTCTCCTCTTTCTCTCATGCGTGGTTGAATGTTTTCCTTATCTTTGAATGTGTGTATATATGTTTTAAGCCATAAAAAGTGTTCTAACATGTACATATGTATTATGGTACCATGATGTGATACTATGTTTTCAAATGATATTTTATATGCTTGCCTTGGTTTACTTAAGTGTGGAGAAGCCAAGAACCCTCTAACTATGGTAAGGTTGAGCCAAGAACCCTTGAGAATGGTTAAGACAAAGATTAGAGTCTCCCAAGTGTAAGGCTTAGTTTAAGGCCTTTAAGAAAAAGGGTGAGGCAAGTCCAATAACCTTAAAAAGGATGGGTGAGGCTAATCCACTTACATGGCAAGCCTATGTATACCAAGCATGACCTGCTCAAATGCCAAGAATGCTTCTTGAATGATCACACTTCCCATTATGCTCATGCGTGTATTTTTAAGACTTGAATTGCATTTTTTATGTATGATTGAAAAGGAGATGAGCTATTGGGATTCTTTGAATCTATTTCTCTCCTCTTTAATATCTTAACATGCTACGTGGACCCAATGAGCAAGGTAATGGAAGCCACCAAGTTGGGAGATGAGAGATTGACAACAAAGTGCCTAGTTTTGCTTCTTTTGTTGCCATATGAATGGCATATGATGTAATCTTGTGATAGAATTGTTGTATAATTATTTGAACATATGTAATAACCCAAATGTTTGATGTATGTATGACTTGTAGTTCCAAATGATTAGTAATGTACATTTTAGGTAGTGAATGACAACATATAGCTTGTATCTTCTTGTGTATGATATGGAGTGAGAGAGTGAGTTTTAAATTTCTGGGTTTGAGCACCATTGAGACAAGTTTAGTAGACCATTTTGGTGCTTTCCCATATGCTCAAGTGGTTATGGTTGCCTTAGAAGCTAAAATGGACTATTTGGATCCCTTATGAGACACAAAAATGACCATTATGCAACCCAATATCAAATTCTAACCAAATGAGCAAATTTACCTATGAAATTTTGTACGCGTATAGATCTTATCCAGAGATTTTTAGAAAGCTAAAGTCCAGATTATTTGGAACTCTTTGGAATTAATTATGATTTTTCAAAGTTGGCATTTTTCTACTGAACTAATGCTGACATTGTTCATTTGGTCAGTTGCTTGGGTTATGTCATACGAGTCCAAATAATGTCCAATGCTCATGAAATTTTATAGCCATAAACAAAACATAATAAGCTTTCCATGGCCATGAGATCTCCCCCATTGGACATCTGACCATGGAGATATGAATTTTTGAATTTGGAGGGCAATATTAGTAATGACAAACGACCTTTAGTATTGTTCCATCAATTTCTGGTGGCTAGCAGCCCCTGTTGTGGTCTAGATATATTTTTATCATACATTAGAAATTTATATCTTTCTATAATGGTAAAGTATGCATAATTATAATTTTTTTAAAATTAGTTATGATTTTTCAAAGTTTATGACAGTAACCTAAAAATTCAACCTGAGGCTGCATCATTGATCTTCATGTATACCATCCACTTGCATGAGTTCTAGGCCACTTCTTGGGATGGTTATGAGTTGTAATTGTGTAATTAAATATGATAATAAGATGGATGACTCTATATGATCCATGGGACACTAAATAAAAATTTATCTGCTACACAATGCAATTTAATTCATTATTTTTTTAGGCCATTATTTTGTTTCCTTGTGAAATACATGGGATGATGCATGGAAATAGTATGAGATATGCTAGAGAAACATGGTGTTACACTTTATTAGTATTAGAGCAAAGGTTTAAGCTCTTGATGTAAGTTGTGGCTTATGTTTATAAGTTGCTCGATGTATATGAGTTATTTCTTGATGAATTAAGTGTAATGGTGGTAAATATGTTCCCTTTGATGCTAAAGTTTGTTATAATGTTTCAAAGCCATGGTGAACGCTAGGAGAGGTAGGCCTTCTAGAGAGGCTCATGCAGATGATAGAGCTGAGTCTAGTGATCTAGTAGTTGGAGCCCTTCAGGCTATTATGGCTCACTTAGATTAGTAGCAGGCTGTGATCACATAGTTACAAGAATGACTTGCTGAGAGAGATAGTCAGGGCCCTACACCTCTTCCTCCACAGCCACCACAGCACTCAGATCATCCTGAGAATTCAGGGGCAACTCATCCTAACCCACAGCCACACATACAGATAGTTTAGACCTTTTATAAGAGCTATTTCCCAAGCTCAATCAAAGATGAAAAAGAGTCATAATTTATACTCCTGAGACAAACAAAAAGGATGTCCATGGACTAGTACGTGGCTAAATTTGCAGAGCTCTCCAGATATTCTTCATATTTACAGAGGCATGATGATGAGCACTAGAGAGCAGACAAACTAGAGAAAGGTTTGCTTTCAGAGACTAGAGATAGGGTAGTTCCAAAGAGAATCAGGAACTTTAATACCCTAGTTGAGATATGGAGAGTGATAGAAGTGAACCTTAGAATGATGTAGCCCACTTCTAGCGTCAGACCACTCTTCCCTAAACCCAAGAGGCCTAGAAAGGAAACACAGGCCACAGCTATTAGCAGGGGAGGTGGTAGGAGCTAGTGGAACAAACAAGGAAAGAAAAGGAGAACTCAGTTCAGTAGAGGTAGTTCTGCGCCTACAGTTTGTCTCTAGTGTGGCAAAACCATGGAAACAGACCATGTTACGTAGGGTAGAATGTGTGCTATAGATGTGGTAGGTCAGGGCACATGGCCAGAGACTGTATGCAAGCTCCTTAATAGTTCACACAACAGAGGAAGATGGAGATGGCTCCTACTCCTAGACCTTAGACCCAGGGTAGAGTCTTTGCCCTATCATAGCAAGAAGCTAGTTGGTCTCCGAGGCTGATTCAAGGTACTATTAGAATAAATGCTTTTTCTGTAACTACATTATTTGATTTGGGTGCTAGCCATTCTTTTATATCATATGACTATGCTAGAAGGTTGGGTTTGAGTATGCATACATTACCTTATGACTTGCATGTATCTACCCCCACAAGAAATCGAGCCATTTCCTCCCATGCATGTTTGAATTATGTAGTCCAGTTTAATCATTGTCATGCCACACTTGATTTGATTTGTATGCCTCTCATTGATATTGATTTAATCATTGGCATGAACTAAATGTTTGCTAATAATGCCACACTAGATTGTAGCCACATATATATTACTTTACCTGAGTGTGGGACTATACCTAGTATGAGGACTATGTTATTTGTTATGACCACCTCCCAAACTGAGAGGTCTCTAAGGCATGGTTATCAGGGATACCTAATTTTCTTTCAGTTCAGGCTGAGGTAGAAGAGGGTATAAAGGAAATTTTAGTAGTGAGAGAGTTCCTAGAGGTATTTCCAAGAGAGATTAGCGGATTACCCCCAAAGAGAGAGATCAAGTTTCCTATAGACATTGTACTTAAGGTGGGTTCAATATCTAAGGCCCCATATAGGATGGCTTTGACTAGGCTAGCTGAGATTAAAATGAAAATAGAGGAACTTTTAGAAAAGTGTTTTATCAGACCTAGTGTCTCACCATGGGAAGCTCTTGTCTTATTTGTAAAAAAGAAAGATGAGAGCCTTAGATTGTGTATAGACTACATGAAACTCAATAAAATAACCATTAAGATCAAGTACCCTTTCTCCCGTATAGATGACCTTCTAGACCAATTAGTAGAAGCGTTAGCATTCTCTAAGATAGACCTCAGGTTAAGATATCACCAGCTTAGAATAAAGGTTGAAGATATTCCCAAGATAGCATTTAGAACTAGATACGAGCATTATGAATTTTTAGTTATGCCCTTTGGGTAGACGAATGCATTTGCAATGTTCATGGATTACATGAATAGAGTATTTAGGCCTTACTTAGATAGATTAGTAGTTATCTTCATAGATGACATTCTCATCTATTCTCAAAGTAAAAAAGAACATGAGTAGCACCTGAGATTAGCCCTAGAAACCCTAAGAGGAAACTAGTTGTATGTTAAACTTAGTAAATGTGAATTTTGGCTCACTAAAGTTCAATTCTTAGGCTATATGATCTCCTAGGCAGGGGTCACAGTAGATTCCCAGATGGTAGAGGCAGTGTTATAGTAGGAGAGACCTAGGATAGTGATAGAGATTAGGAGCTTCCTAGGTTTAGCAGGCTATTATAGAAGGTTCATTCAGGGCTTTTCCCAGATAATGATGCCATTGATCCAGCTTACTAGAAAGAATGTGTCATTTGCGTGGGATGAGTAATGTGAGAAGAGTTTTCAAGAGTTGAAGCACAAGCTAACCATACCCCCAGTTTTAGTACTTCCTAACCCCCGAAAGACTTTTGTAGTCTATAGTGATGCTTCTAAGAAAGGGTTAGGATGTGTGCTTATACAGAAAGGCTGAATGGTAGCTTATGCCTCTAGACAAATAAAGCCTCATGAGAAAAATTACCCCACACATGACCTAGAGCTAGTGACAGTGGTGTTTGCTTTGAAAATATGGAGACACTACTTATATGAGGCAGCCATAGAAATTTACAATGACTACAAAAGCTTTAAATATTTATTTGAATAGAAAGAATTGAACATGAGATAGCAGAAATGGTTAGAATTTTTGAAAGATTATGATTTCACTTTGAAATACCATCCCAGCAAGGCTAATGTGGTAGCTGATGCCTTGAGTAGGAAATCCATACATATGGCTAGTATGATGATTAAAGACTAGAAGTTAATTGAAAGATTCAGAGATATGAGTCTCACATGTGAGGTGCATTGGGGGAAACTGTTAATGAGTGAAACTCAAATAGAAAATGACCTGAAGGATCAAATAAGATAAGCCCAGCGAACAAATGACCATGTAAGTAAGATTAGATCCTAGATAGCCCAGGGTAGTATTCAAGAGTTTAATCTGTCTAAGGATGACATAGTAAGGTACAGGGATAGGCTATATGTGCCTAGAAATATAGAAGTCAGGGAGAGAATATTAGATGAGGTACATAAAAGCAAGTATACCATTTATCTAGGTAGTAATAAAATGTACCATGATTTAAAGAAAATATTCTGGTAGTCTAAAATGAAAGCAAACAAAGCAAAATATGTCTCTCGATGTCTAGTATGTTAGAAAGTCAAAATAGAGCACCAGAAACCAGCTAAGTTACTTCAGCCCTAGATATCCTGGAGTGGAAATGGAATAGTGTAGCTATGGATTTTGTCATGTGCTTAGCCAGGACATCATCAGGGCATGATGCCATATGGGTAATAGTGGATAGATTAACAAAGTCGGCACACTTTTTAGCCATGAAACCACTTATACCCTAGATAAATTAGCCCAACTGTACATCTGGGAGATGTTAGATTGCATGGTGTACCTAGGAGCATAGTATAAGATAGAGATCCCAGATTCATCTCGAATTTCTAGAGATCATTACAATATGCTCTAGGTACCGAGCTAAGATTTAGCACAGCCTATCACCCCTAGACCGATGGACAGATAGAGAGAACCATCCAAACCTTAGAGGACATGATGAGGGTATGCGTCCTAGAAATGAAAGGAAACTAGGATACATACTTTCCTCTAATAGAGTTTTCCTATAATAATAGTTATCATGCAAGTATACAGATGGCCCTGTATAAGGTATTGTATGGGAGGAAGTATAGGTCTTCGATGTGTTAGGTTGAGCTAGGAGAGCGGAGCCTGATAGGCCTAAAATTAATGGACCAAACCTCCGAACAAATTGAGACCATAAGAAAGAAACTACTAATGGCCCAGAGTAGATAGAAAAGTTACGTAGATAGACATAGATGGTCGTTAGAGTATAAGGTTAGGGACCGTGTCTTTGTTAGAGTGTCTCCAATCACTGGGATAGGTCAGTCCATTAAGAGTAGGAAGCTTAGTCCAAAATACATAGGTTCATTCCAATTTCTTGATAAAGTGGGACCTGTAGCTTACAGACTTGCCCTTCCCCTAAACTTGAGCCAAGTTCACAATGTATTTCATGTGTCCCAACTTAAAAAGTACCAACTCGACCCCTCAAATGTCATAGAGTATAAAAATGTGCAGTAATAGGATGATCTATCATATATAATATCACCAGATCAGATTGTGGATGTTAAACTCAAGCAGTTATGGAATAAGATGATACCGCTATTGAAAGTGGTTTGGAAGGGGTTATCTCTTGAAGAAGCTACTTAGGAGCTAGAGGAAGAGATAAGAAAAAAGCATCTATAGCTCTTCCCATGAGGTATGTTATCTAAATTTTGAGGACGAAATTTATTTAAAGGGGGGAGAATTGTAATGTCCAGTTTTTGTCAAAATGACAGAAATAGATATATTTTTAAACAAGTCCCCTAAAATGAATTAATTAAGGACCCAAAAAATTTAAGTAGCATTCTAGACGCCTAAAAAAGGGAATCCTAGGCTCAGACAGAAAGAGAAACAAAGCTAGAATGGAGAAATAAATTATAACAAAAGTAATGGCATTTTCATAATTTTAAGTAAATTTTAGAATTCACATAGGAGGGCTTTTTAAATGAAAATTTTGAGTTCTTTGTGGCTCTCAAAGGTCTTGAAAACATAGGAAGCCCCAGGAGAGTTAAAATCCCTCTAGTGGATGTTTTCCATTATCGTTGACTTGACTTTGACGAATTCATTCAGGAAGGTTTTGGCTCCAATTTGAGTGAATCCAAAGGCTTTTTATAAAATTGAAAACCTACATTTTATAATAGAAAAGACAGTTCTAAAAAATGAGCTAAAACATATAAGAAATGAAAATGTCTAGACGAAGGAATGAAATTTGAATTTTTAAAAAGTTCTTCCTAACCTAGCTATATATATATGTTATGACCCACCTGCTCCTTCATTTAGCCATATTTGTTCCTTCCTAAAACCAAATAAGAGAGCTAGGTTTTGAGGTGCACAAGGAGGAAAAGAAAGGGAGGAGAAAAATAAGGAAAAGGGTATGGATTTTCTTGATTTTTCATGCTTTCTCTTTAGCAAACTCCTTTTCCTCCATCTTTCCTTCCTTCCTATGATTTTATTGAAATTCTTGGATCTATTTTGAGGGTAGAACAGAGGTGAAATTTTCGGATTTGAGGAGAAGAGGCCAAGAAAAGGAAGAATCATCCAAGAAATTAAGGAAAAACACGGTAAATCTTCATTCCATAGTAGCTACTCCTTTTTCCCTTCTTCTCTTGGTTTGTCTAGCCTAGGGAGCTCCAAGCAGGCATGGATTTTAAGTTGAACTAAGGGCGAATCTTAAGGAATTGAGTGTGGAGAATAAGAATAGACAAGGGAAATAAGAAACTAGCTATTAGATTTCAAGATAGAAAACCTAGGGTTTCAAATGCCCCTTGCAAATTTTGAATTGATACAATGAATCCTAGGTCTAAATAAGTGTTTGGATGAGCTCCTAAGATCCCTAAAAGGCTCCTCACATGCATCTTCCATTAAGAAAACAAAGAAAACTCTAAAGGTTCCAAGAAAGAGCATAGCCTCAAGCTATGGAACTTAGAGCACCTAGAGGTAGTTTTAATTTGTTCGAAGCTTCTTTTTTAGTCATATATGATGGAAGAGGATGAGAGGAAGCTTTGGAAAAATTTTAGAAACCATTGAAAGTGAGATGGTGTCATACCTTATTTTATAAACCATAGAAAGTGAGATGGTGTCATACCTTATTTTATAACCCTTTTCCTACTACAATTACCTCATATATTACTTAGAGAAGTCAACGGAAACCTGAACTGATAAAAATTTTTCATTTTAAAACTTCCTCATATAATTTCACTATTCATTTGGTTATTTCTAAATTCTTATCTAACTTTGAAAATACATACTTAATTATAGAAAAATCGTATAAGGTTAATTCAAGGCTTTTCTTTTTTAGTCATATATGATGGAAGAGGATGAGAGGAAGCTTTGAAAAAATTTTAGAAACCATTGAAAGTGAGATGGTGTCATACCTTATTTTATAACCCTTTTCCTACTACAATTACCTCATATGTTACTTAGAGAAGTCAACAGAAACCTGAACTGATAAAAATTTTTCATTTTAAAACTTCCTCATATAATTTCACTATTCATTTGGTCATTTCCAAATTCTTATCTAACTTTGAAAATACATACTTAATTATAGAAAAATCGTATAAGGTTAATTCAGGGCTTTACTTCAAGCTCTCTAAGCCCTTTATAGGGGGAAAATACTTACTTAGCAGAGTGTGTAACAACCCAAGAAAAAGAAAATAGAAAAGAAATGAGAAAAGAAAAGGGAAAGAGAAAGTTGGAAAATTTTCGAAGAGCTAAGAATTTTCTAAGTCTTCTCGCCATAGCAAGAAATGGAATCGCCATAGCGAGAGTGCCCCCTCGCCGTAGCGAATATGCTTCTAGCTATAGCGAGTGCAGCATTCCATACAGAAACCAGGGAGTTGCTCGCCGTAGCGACGCCATAGTGAAGGCAGAGGTCTGGAACAGACACAATCTCACCATAGCGACGCCATAGCGAAGGTCTAGAATAGACACAAGCTCGCTGTAGCGACGCCATAGCGAAGGCAGAGGTCTGGAACAGACACGAGCTCGCCGTAGCGAGGGTAATGACTCGCTATAGCGAGAGCGGTCCAGAAAAGCGAGAAAAAGAGAGTTTGACTTTTTAAAAGCTTCCAAATCTCTTCTTTCTTCTTCTAACCGACTCAAACTCATCTTAGGAGAGAGAAAAGGGCGGAGGAGAGAGAGAGAAGCTGAAGAGAAGAAGAAAGCATAAGAAAGGTAAGGATTCTCATGGCTTCCTCTTAGTATGTTGCCCTTCTCCCCTTTTCCCCTCTTTCCTATGGTTTAGATAGCAAAAATAGTTAGGTCTTGAGTCTGGTTCAGAGGAGAGAGAGTGGGAAACCCTTCTTGAGAGAGATTAGAAGTATATAGTTTTCTCTTTCTTGCTTTACCTTTCTTAAGAGCTTAAGAGTTGAGAAAAGAGAGAGGGTAACTAATGGACTTTGGTGAGAGGAAGAAACCTAGGTTGAGAAGCTCAGTAGAGTTAATTAGAAGTAATCCCTAGCTTAAGAATCAAGTATTAAGGCATTAATTCCATGCTTTTGTGTAGTTAGGCTCAAGAGAAGCTCTCCCATCTAGAAGTTGTTGTGAAACCAACAAGGGAGGAGACAAGTGAAAGAGCAAGTAGTGAATAGCTAGCAAGGTAGTTCTCTCCACTTTCTCTCATGCATAATTGTGTGTTTACATTGTCTTGCTTGTGTGTATGAATGATATGAGCTATGAGAAGTGTGTTAGCATGATGATATGTTATGAATTGAAATGATGATCCATGTGATTTGTTTTGGGTTTGCTTGAGGAAATGGAAAAGCCAATAACCCTATAGCCAAGGTGAGGATGAGCCAAAGCCCTAAGTTGGTTGAGACAAGAGTAAAAGGTCTCCCAAAAGTGAGGTTGACTCCCAAAGAGTAAGGGTTGAGTCTAAGGACCTCTAAAGAATGGGAAAGGTAAATCCAAAAGCCACAAGGGAAGGGGTGAGGCTAATCCAAGTATTTAGCAAGCTCCTAGATGTTATGTATGGCCTACTCACATGTTAAGAATGTTTTTCCTTTATGCATGGCCAACTCATATGTTTTAAATATTTTCATCATGGTTTTATATGCTAACATGCCATACATGCATAATGAGACTTGTTGCATGCGATATATGTATGATTGAATGAGAGTTGAACTACTGAGATTCCATGAATCTCACCCTCCCTCTCCACCATCCAACCATGCCAGGTGGGCCAAGTGAGATTAGAGATGGGAACCACCACCAAGCATAAAGCTAGGGGAAGCTAAAGGAGAGTGTAAAGGCTTCTTGTAATGTGTTGTATATGAGAGTTGTATATGTAAAGTACTGATGTATATGATGTAGTTCTTAAGAGTTTTTGTAAGATAATGTATGTATGAATGATGAATGTATGAGAATAAAGTTTATGATGAATGAAGAGGCAATTTTGATATGCAATACTCAACGTAGTATAGACTATATGGGTGCATAAGTGGGCATGGGATAGTGAGTTTCCCCAATCTAAGTTATTAGACACTTGAGGCATGATTGATAGCTCCTATAGATGCTTTCTCATGTGCTCAAAGAGTCATAGAAGTAGAAAAGCCAAGATTGGACCCTATGAACCCCACTTTTGGCCAAGAAAGGGCCTTCTTGCACATGACGTCATAGATTAGCCATATGACCTCTCCTTGTTATGAGATTTGACATGTAGCTAGATTATGTTTAGAGCTTTCTGGGTTCATGTCATTTAGAGGTCTATAGCATTTTCTATGATTTTTCAAAGTTGACATCAGAAAATCGGATTTCAGAAAATACTGTTCATTTGGTCAGTTTGAGAAACGTGTCATCCGAGGGGCAAATGTAGTCCAATGACTACGAAATGTTATACACAGAAACTAGATGGTCACAGTGACTTGTAGGAACTGGAAGCACCTTATTTAGAGGTCTAGAGAGTGAGATATGCAATTTTCAAAGTTCCTGCCCAGAATCAGACACCTAACCAGACCCGAGGTACTGTTTCATCGGTTTCCGGGAAATTGGCTTGGTGAACTGATCTGGAGATATTTTTATCCTCTATCTAACATCCACATCTTTCCATAGAGATATATTTTATGAGCATTGAATTTTTGTGGAATTAGTTAGACATTTTCAAAATCTATATCAGTAAACTGTGACAGCAAAGAAGTCCCCTCTGACCAGTGAACGATTTTGATGTCAGACGTAGAGTATGTGAGATATTGAGACTTCTACTTATTTTTATCATGAAGTAGACGTCTCAAGCTTTCTAGAATGACCCAGATCATGCAGTTATGATTTTTCTGCATTTAGTTATGGATTTTCAAACTTAGCCCAGAAATGAAGCAAAATCTGCTAATAGCGAAAATGCATGTCTCCAATCCCTTTTTGCTTTCCATGAGTTCAAAGCATATTGTGAGGATTGAAATAAGTCTCAATAGTGTAATTGAGCATGAGGAAGCATAGAGAGAGCTCAACCGGTCCATGTTACTTCTAAGTGGATCTCTACCCACACCTAGTGCCATAGAGAAAGAAGTATAAGGTAGAGAAATCATCTCCCTTGTGAGTTCCACATGTGTATATGAGTAAGAGGGCATGTTGGGTATGAGCTAGAGGTTAAGGTGTTACATAGTGCATATAAATTCATATAAAGTTGCCCCTTCAACAAATTGGACAATTTTACCCCTCATTGGTCATATTATTATTATTATTATTTTGCCTTTATATAAATACAGGCATTCTTGCATCTTGTGCACGCTAGTCATACTCTTTTTACTTCAGGGTTAGGTATAAACATGGCTTTACATTTCATACCTGAGTACCTTACAGTATCATAACATAACTCATGCACGTAGTAATCTAAAATATTTAATTACATAACAAAACGTGGTGCATAAAAGTAAGGTCTTCGATTTATGTCTCCACATTCTTTACTCTTTCTTTGCTTGAACTTGGACCTAGCATGGGTTATATTTGGGGTGAGATTATGAAATCTCAGTAGTAGTAAACCAATCTCATTCACAAAGAAGCATGTAAGTACATAACATAATGCTAATTAAGGTGCCACATATCGCATAGCAATACAAGGAATTTCATACAAGGCCAAGCACAATCTAAGCATACATGTCTCATTTTATAGCATAAATGACAACTTGATATACCATAATACTCATCATTATACAAACATACAAGTGTAAAGAAAGAGAGAGGAAAACTATTACCTTAACAAACTTTGCTCCTCAATCCTTGAAACTTAGTTTACTTGCTTTTGGAGTTCCCAAAACAACATCAAACCCTATAATCATAATGATAATTCATTACAATTAACACATAAATCTTAACTTCTAAAATAGGATGACCCCTTTTAAACTTAATAGGACCATTGGAATTGGAAAAATCTAACTCCTTCCCTTCCCATTCACTATGGCCAAATAGTATGCATTTCTTAGCTAAAATTTAGGAATTTTATCCCATGAGCTTTGGGGGCTTTCCCATAGGTATTCCTAGCTAAAAACACCCTTTTGAATCCATTGGAATGGATAAAATCATCAAATTCCAGCCCCAACATCATGTTTTGGTCATCACATAATCTAGCTTAGTTTTAGGCTCAAAGTACGTTTCTTTAGTTCTAAAAATTCCATAACCTTTCCTTTGTGTTTTAGGACTTGAAATTTGGTATACATGACTTTAAGACATCAAGAAAACACCATAAAAATTTTGGGAAAATTCGGACAGCATCTCCCCAAGCTTTCTATTTTTCCAAAAACTACAATCTTTGTGTTTTCCAAAGTTTCAGCACATAACAACAATAACTAAGCTCATATGGCCTTCATGTTCAACATATAAACTTCATTTCAAGGCCTTCATATTCAACATATAAACTCCATTTCTAATGATTCATATGCTGTCCAAAAATAACTCATAGCTAGGGTTTAACAAAACTAGCTTAAAGCATGTGATTTACAAGTATAAGATGGAGAAAACTTACTCTTTAGGCTTAAGCCTTGCTTCCTTTGCTTTTCTCACACTAAAATCCTTTCTCTTCCCACTTAGAGTAACATTTCACCTTGAAGAAAAGATGAATATGCAGCTGCCCTTTGGAGGAAAAGGTTGGAGGATGGAGAAGATGAAGAAATTTGATGAAAAATGGTGGTAGTTTTGCTTGGTTTCACTTTATCTTCCACTTTTTCTCCCTCCCTCTCTCTCTTCACGTTTTTCTCTCTTCCTCCCTTGTGTGTGGCATGAAAATGGTGGAATGGAGGTGAAGGAGATGAATTAGGATGAAGTTAAAGGGTCATACTAAATTTGGACCCTTGGATCAATCTTTTCAAGATCAAATCCTAGCCTTCCATTTCTTTTTCTTTTGATTTTCTAATTTCATAACTAAATATCTTCTTTCAAAAATCCTTGGCCACACACTTGGATGCCTTTTCTTAGCCCTTAAGTTATGGACAGTAACCATGATTAATTTCCTTAACTCATCCATGGTCTACTTTTAACTCAACCATAGTTAGTTTCTAACTTAACTATGGTGAATTCTTTAACATAACTAAAATCATTTTCTTCTCTCCCTTTCATCTTATATTTATATTTGGGTTTCATCTTCTCTAAAACCCTAATTATATCTTCTCTTCTCTTTTTGGGCCTTTAGAATCAGCTATTGGGCCTTACTGTGGTCTAACATCGGTGTCTGAGCTCAATTAAGGTTTTACAGTACAATACATACCTTTAGACTTTCTAAAATTTATAAATATTATTTCCTCTATTTTCTGCTCATACTGAGCTTCAAACATGGTTCAGGGGCCCTTAACCTCAATCCTCACAAATTTCGGTGTCAATTGGACACCCGGGTCTATAGGTGTAATTTTCATTGTTCTGTATTATGATTGTGCTATAAACTTTTCATTTTCTACAATTCTGCCCCTGAAACTCCTTCAGGGTTTCTTAACCCTTTAGCTATTTTTATTTCTATTGTTGTTACAACTTTCTTTTTCTATTTTGCTCATGGCTACTGATCGGGATAACCAGATCCCAGACCAGATCTTGCCCAGCCATCCAAACAACTTGGCATCATTGGACCCGTCTCATCAAATTGAGTTTAACCGTGGGTCACGAATTTCTGAGATTCTTGCCCAATTTTTTGATATTCGTGCTTAAAACCATGAATGGAGGGTGAGACTAGGGTTCCCTGAACTTTAAGGCAATTTATACATTTTGCGCGATATATAACTTTTCTTTGCATTTTAGTCCCTGGCTCCTTCATACTTGACTTTGGAGGCTCTTTAGGACCTTTTTCTGATATTTTTTTTTCATATATTTTAGCCCCAATTTTAGGGCATCTCTGGCCTTAACTCATCATTATTTACGGTCTAGAATATTATTCTAATTTTATTAGACTTCAATTTATTCTATTTAGGGGACTTCCTTTCATATTCGGTGAATTTCGTACGTTGACGGAGAACTAAATGTTATATTTCTCGCATTTCCTTACATTTTCTTAGATTTTCAAAAAATTGGATGTTACAGATGGCATCACAGGTTCCATAATATGACCTAAAGAAGCGACATGTAGTTAAACTCCTTGTTTTAATTATGTGATGGCTCTAAGAGGTTTAAATAGAGTCAAGAGTCATAAATGGAAGAAAAGAATGGAGCCTAGAACTCAAATGATGAGTGTTGCTTCATTAGGTGCATTTTGGAACCATAAAGGAGCTATTAGACCAAGTTAGTGTTCAAGGAAGATGTATAGCTTTAGAAATGATTCCAAGAACTTAATTGGCTTCCACATGTTGTGTTTAGGCCAAGGAAAACAAATCCCACACCCTTATGTGTGTGTAAGGCCGAGGGAAACGATTCAATGTTCAAGCGACAGGTTTGCAAGTGTAACAAAGGTAGCTCTCTTCTTTTTCTCTCATGCATGGATGAATGTTTGTCTTGTCTTTGAATGTGTATATGTGTATTTTAAGCCATGAAAGGTGTTCTAGCATGTGCATATGTACTATGGTACCATGATGTGATACTATGTTTTCAAATAATGTTTTATATGCTTGCCTTGGTTTGCTGAAGTATGGAGAAGCTAAGAACCTTCTAGCCTTAGTGAGGATGAGCCACAAACCCTTGACAATGGTTGAGACAAAGATTAAAGTCTCCCAAGTGCAAGGCTTAGTTCAAGGCCTTTAAGAAAAAGAGTAAATCAAGTCCAGTAACCTTGAAGAGAATGGGTGAGGCTAATCCACTTACTTGGCAAGCCTATGTATGCTATGTATAACTTGTTCAAATGCCAAGAATGCTTCTTGAATGATCACACTTTCCATTATGCTCATGCATGCATTTTTAAAACTTGAATTGCATTCTTTATGTATGATTGAAAAGGAGATGAGCTACTTGGATTTTTTGAATCTCATTCCCTCCTCTCCAATGTCTTGACATGTTGCATGGACCAAATAAGTAAGGTAATGGAAGCCACTAAGTTGGAAGATGAGAGATTGATAACAAAGTGTCTAGTTTTACTTCTTTTGTAGTCATATGAATGGTATATGATGTAATTTTATGATGGAATTATTGTATAATTATTTGAACCTATATAATTACCCAAATATTTGATGTATGTATGAGTTTTAGTGCCAAATGATTAGTAATGTACATTTTGCATAGTGAATGGCAACATATAGCTTGTATCTTCTTGTGTATGATATGGGGTGAGAGAGTGAGTTTTAAATTTCTGGATTTGTGTACCTTTAAAACAAGTTTAGTAGACCATTTTGGTGCTTTGCCACATATTCGAGTGGCCATGGTTTCTTTAGAAGCTAAAATGGACCATTTGGATCTCTTATGAGACATAAAAATGTCCATTATGCAACCCAATGTCAAATCTAACCACATGAGCAAATTTGCCTATGAAATTTTGCATGCATATAGATCTTATCTAGAGCTTTTTGAGAAGTTAAAGACCAGATTATTTGGAGCTTTGTGAAATTAATTATGATTTTTCAAATTTGGTATTTTTCTGCTGAACTGATGCAGATACTATTCATTAGGTCAGTTTCTTGGGTTGTGTCATTTGAGGACCAATTGACATCCAATGCTCATGAAATGGTTTAGGCATAAACTAGACATGATAAAATTTCTATGGCCACTGAGATCACCCCAATTGGACATCTGAGTAGGGAGAAATGAATTTCTGAAGTTAAAGGATAGTACTAGTAATGACAAACGACCTCTTGTACTGTTCCACCAATTTTCGATGGCTAGCAGCCCCTGTTATGGTCTAGATATATTTGTATCAAAAAGTAGACATTTGTAGCTTTCCAAAATGGTAAAATATGCATGATTTCAATTTTTTTAGAATTAGTTATGATTTTTCAAATTTTATGACAATAACCTGGAAATTCAACCTGAGGCTACATCATTGATCTTCATGTATACCATCCACTTGCATGAGTTCTAGGCCACTTCTTAGAATGGTTGTGAGTTGTAATTCTGTAATTAAATATGAGAATGTGATGGATGACTACATATGGTCCACGGGACACTAAATGAAAAATTTATGGTATATGTAACACAATTTAATTCATTATTTTTAAGGCCATTATTTTGTTTCCATATGAAATGCATGGGATGATTCATGGAAATAGTATGAGATAAGCTAGAGAAACATGGTGTTACATAAGGTATTATAAATCTCGCCATGACGAGCATTAAGTGAGAAGCTTGGGAGAGCTTCAAAGGAGTCTCTTGCCATGGCACCATATAGGCTCGTTATGGCGAGACTCAAGAAAAACTAGAACCTTGGGTTCTAGAGGCTGATCTTACCATGATTTTAGGGGAGTCTACTACGACAAGAGTCATGAAACTTGCACAATAGGGTCCAAAAAGTAATCTTGCCATAGCGTAAAAGGCCTAAGTCATGATCCAAATCGTATATTTTTCGTTTTGAGCTCCAATAACCACACAAGTCACGACACAAGCAAACTAAGTCACGATACAAGTCCAATAACTTAGTTTTTAAGTTCTAGTAGCCAACTTTGCCATAGCAGAAATGTCCAAGTCACAACCTAAAGCACTAAACTCTTATTTGTAGCCTCTAAAACTTAGTTTTTATGAGGTTAATAGTATGTAGTAGCTTAGGAACAATTATAAGAGGGTTTTGTGGATGTAGAGTTAGTGGGGACATGATATGAAGGATGTCTTTAATGATTTAAATTTTTTTGTAGACTTAAATGACTTTGTTTATTAGATAAATGGTCTTCAAAAAGAATAAGGTTCAAATTCCCTCAATAATTTTCCTAAATGGCTATTTGTACTAACTTTAGATATTGTGTCCATGACCATTAACCATGTAATTAAGCTTAATCACCATAATTAGGAGTTAGGGATGTTGAAACCCCAGTACAAGAATAGTTCAGTCTCATAATATAAGACCATAGTACATCATGTCACAATATAATTTCATCATTTCATAAGGGTCACAATCCATATCAATTTCTCAAATACTTGAAGGATTAATCAAACATTGCAAATCAATTTTATAAATACATAAAATGTATTAGAATTATATTTATAAATACCAGCTATCTTGATATGAAGTCAAATGCAAACTTGCCAAACTACCAACACTACCCTCAAGCTAGGTATCCACAATATATCAATAAAATATATTTAATATTATATATACCGACAAGGTAATATTTCATATCTAATTAAATTCATTTTATTTTATTTGCTTACTATGATAATCAACACTCTACAAGCACCCAACAAGTCCAACACTTCACACCTTCATTTGGATTCACACTTTGTCTTCCATATTTCATACCAAAACAATGAAGTGGGCTTTCAAATTAATTTAGTAACATTAAATATAAATATAAATAATTATGAAATAGTAAACTTACCAAAATTCCACTACTAGAAAAAATCAATTTTCCCACTTAAGAATTTCATCAAATATTTAGTATGCAACTTTTAAAATTAACAACAATTAACATCTAATCAATATAACCCACTTACACCACTAGAAGCTCAATTACACTTTTAGTTAATCAATTTCAACAGCAATTGTCAATTTTCCTAAAATCTCCAATTATCAAACCCTAGGATTTACATCATCTATTTGAAATTATAATTAGTTCAAAATGAAGCTCAAAAGGAGTAGACTGTTTTTCTCTTCATGTACCTTAGCCAAATTCTCAAGCTAGTGCCTCAAATAGAGCTTGCATTTTAAGAAAATGAAAATAGAGTCCTCCTAGGCTTAAAGTGGCATTGGCTTATAAGGGGAAGGTGAGAGATTGTGTTTTAATATGATGAATAGGGTAATTTTAATGTAAATGGGCATGGATATGGGTAATAGTTAATATCCATATAGATTTACCTAAAGTAATAGTAATTTATTAAAAGAGTTACTTTTTATTATTTAACAAATAAAAATTCTGATTCTAATATTGAGCTTTTCTATTTTTATCTATTTTATTTGGGTTAGGTGTAGCTATTTGGGTTTTTATCCTTTTCTTTTCATCTTTTTAAACCCAAGACACTAACTTAAGGTCTAATATTTTACTAAATAATATATTTTCCAAATATTTTCTAATTATGTAAATATTATTTACTTGCTAAATCCCCAAATATTTAATAGTAACATAGACTTCCAACCATCCACTATTACTGGCAAAGTTAGCACCTAACATGTAAAACCTACAAATAATCATTCTTAACAATTAAATAAATGTTTCACATCCCTTAAACATGTCTCACTAATTAATTAATTATATTTTAATTTAATTATTATTTTTGGCTATAATTAATTAATAATATTTTAATTTAATTATTAATTCAATATGTTACATTTGACATAAGAGAAGTATCATTTGAGGTTGAGGAGATCTACAATGTCCAAAGCCATTAATTTGGTCGATGTTACAAGGTTAACTTAGGTGAATATAAATGTAATTATGGTGAGTTTTAGGTCAAAAAAGTACCCATGTCATCATATTAGCCTTGACCACTTTTAGTTTGTCAATAGCATTTTTTGATTGGAAATGATACATAATGCATATAGCAATGAGTTCTAACCTATTGGAGGTAAGGTTCATTAGTCACAGATAGATTCTTCGAAGTTGATTCCTAATTTGTTAATGATTCAAGTGAAAGGCGCTCTATTTAACATGCATACGCAACGAGATGGATTAGATACAATAGGGTTAACGTAACAAATATGGGTTATGTAGGAAAGTTAGTCATAACTATTTCACTTGTTTACATCGTTGTCCCACTAGCTTGTAGCAAGACTAAAATATTGCATGTATATGTATAGAAACTTGGCTTGATTGTATATGGATTGAGACCTATCTTGCATGTACCTTGCCTTTGTGTATAAAAACCAATTATTATTATCCTTGATGTGTACATTGTGATATCCGATTCTCTGAAAATGAGAGAAAACGTGAGAAATGTAACATATGATTTCTTCGTCAGCACACGAAATTCACGGGATACAAGAGGAAGTCCCCTAAAATGACTTATTTAAGGTCCCAAAAAATTTGGGAAGCATTCTAGACTCCTAACGATGAGAATCTCAAGCTCAGACAGAAAGAAAAATAGAGCTAGAATGAAGAAATGAAATATAACAAAAAGTTGACAAAATGTAAGGGTATTTTCGCTATTTTGAGCAAATTTTGGAATTCCCATAGAAGGACTTTTTAAATGAAAGTTTTAAGTTTTTCAAAGTTCTCAGAGGCACTAAAAACCATAAGAAGTCTCGGAACAGCTAAAGCCCCTTTAGTGGACATTTTCCAACATCGATTGACCCAAATTTTGACCAATTCATTCGGGAAGGTTTTAAATCAAATTTGGATGAAACCAAAGGCATTTTATGAATTAGAGAACCTAAATTTTATAATAGAAAAGACAGTTCTCAAAAAGGAGTTAAAATGAGCCTAAATGGAGCAAACAGGCGCATAGGGGCAGAATGATCATTTTAAAAAATTGTAAAAAAGGCTTCTTAAGTAAGATTACACCTCATCATCTTCTCCAAGCTTCCATTTGCAGAAAAATGGGTAGCAATGGCGTGAAATTAAGAGGAGGAGAGAGAGAAGAAGTTTAAGCTTCCGTTTAGGTAAGTAAACAGCCCCGTTTCATCCCGTGCTAGTTAGGAAAGTTGTTCCTCTCTCTGAGAGCTCTCTAATGGTGGTTTTCTTTTCTTGAAAACTTGAAGATTCAGGTCTAACCTAAACCAAAAAGGAACTCTATTCAAGAAATCAAGCGGTGAAAAATAATCTACGTGAAGAGAGCTCTATTTTAAGGTAAGACTTCACTTGGAACACTTGCAAAATCTTATGTTTTCAAGCCATTTAATCTTCGATCTTGAGAGAGAAAGTGAGGAGGAAAGTTTTTCTTTATGTGTTCTTGATGGAACCAAAGGTTATGGAGTGTGAGGATTAAGAATATACAACTAGAATTGAAAAAGGGAGCTTTAGAACGCAAGTTATGGAATTCAGGGTTTTGATTGCACCTTTAACTCTACCTTGAACCCTAGCCATATTTTGTGATGTTTAAGTGTTCATTTGAGTTCCTAAGACACCAAGAGAGCTTTCTACATGTTTCTCCCATCAAAGGAAGTAAGGAAACTCCAAGGGTGCCAAGAAGAGTACATGCTTCAGCCAAGGAGAGTTCATGCACCTAGGGAGTGTTTTAATTCCTTCTAAGCTTGGTTTTTCATCATGTGTGATGGGAGAATATGAGAGGAAGACTTAGAAAAATTTTAGAAACCATAGATAGAAAGATGGCCTTATATATTCCATAATATGGCTTAAAGAAGAAACACCTAGCTAAGCTCCTAGAATTGATTGTGTGATGACTTCAAGAGGTTCAAATGAAGTCAAGAATCACAAATAAATGGAGAGAATGGAGCCAAGATAATGTTTTCTAAATGTTACTTCATTAAGTGCATTATGGAACCATAAAAGAGCTTTATGCGTCACCTAGCTTTTCTAGTGATTGTGTGGCCTTAGAATTTGATTCAAGAATATAATTAGCTTCCATATAATGTGTCTAGGCCAAAAGAAGTGATCTCCACCTTCTTGGGTGTGTGAGGTCAAGGGAGAGGACTCAAGGCTTAAGAAAAAAGTGTGAATGTAAGCAAGGTAACTTTCTCTAACTTCTTTCATGCATAAATATGTACTTACATTGTCTTTGAGTGTGTGTATATATGTTTTGACCTATGAAAAGCATTTTTTGCATGAGCTTTTACTCCATGGTACTATGATGATATTTTATGCATTCAAATGATGTTTTATAGCTTGCTTTGGTTTCCTTGAGTGTGAAGAAGCCAATAACCCTCTAGCCATGATGAGGATGAGCCAAGAACCCTAGAACATGGTTGAGACAAAGTAAAGAGTCTTCTAAAAGTGAAGTTGACTCCCAAGAGTAAGGTTGAGTCAAAAATCTCTTAAAGAAAATGGGTGAGGCAAGTCCGAAATTTACAAGTAAATGGGTGAGGCTAATCCACTCACTTGGCAAGCCTATATATGCTATACATGATATGTTCAAATGCCAAGAATATTTCTTGAATACTCACATATGTTAATATGTATATGCATGCATTTTCAAGGCTTGTATTACATACTTTATGTGTGATTGAAAGGGAGATGAGCCATTGGAATTCTTTGAATCTCATTCCCTCCTCTCCAATGTTCTAACATGCTAGGTGGACCAAGAAAACAAGGAAATGAGAGCCAACCACTTAAAAGATGAGAGTATGCCATTAAAGTGCATGGATTTTTATTTCTTTAAGGCCATATGAGTGGCAAATGTTGTAATCCATTGTTGTATATGTCTTATAATATTATGAACATGTATAATTATGCTAATGTATCATGTATAAATGAGATTTAAGGTTATATGTATGGAAATGTGCATCTTGGACATGTAGTGGAAAAACTAGCATTACGAAAATGTATATATAAATGGAAGTGGAATGGCCAAATTGAGATGAATGAGGTTTGGGACCACTTGGGTAATTCAAATGAGTCATATTCATGCTTTTAAACTTACCCAAGAGGTGCCAAACATTAAAGGAAGTTATTTGGGCACAATTAGTATCTAATATGGCGCAAAATTGACCATATTAGAAACTTAAATCACTTTTTGTCCAGATGAGTTCTTCTTGATATGAGATTTAGCTTGCATTTAGATCTTATTGAGAGATTTTTGGGAAGCTAAAGTATAGAAGTTTCGAACATCTATGGAATATTTGATGAATTTTCAAATTTGGGAAATTTTTTGAAATTGGTTCAGTATACTATTCACCCTGGTTCGAAATTAAATTCTGTTATTATAGGGCAAATGATGTCCAATTGCCACAAAATTTTATAGAGAGAAAGTATACATTCCTAGTGACTTGAGACATATAGAAGCACCTCATTTGGATGTCTAAAGAGGGAGATATAAATTTTTAAAATTTCTGCCTAGTAGTAAGCATCTAGACTGACCTAGGTTATTATTTGATTAGTTTTTTAGGATTGGACATGCCTGGACTAGTCTAAAGTTATTTTTTACCTCTAGCTAACATCCATGGATTTCCATATTAGTATCATTTGCATGGATTGGAATTTTTTGAAATTAATTGGGCATTTTTGAAATTTATAGTAGAAGTTTGTATCAATACTAGTAACTAGTCGGACCTCTACACCTTTTCGAATGTCAAACGTCCTCTATGTGATGTTTCATGGCTTGGTCATATTATTATCATAAAGTAGACATGTGTATCTTTCCAGAATGGTAAAGAATGCATGATTTTAATTTTTCTAGAATTAGTTATAATTTTTCAAAATTTGTGACAGAAAGGTGAAGTTTCTGGTCGAGGCTACATCATGATGCTTTATGTATTCTCTTGACTTGCATGAATTCTAGGCTACTTTTGGTGATAGATTTGAGTTGTAACTATGTAATTAAATATGAGAATGTGATACAAGAGTCCATATGGCCCGCGAGTGTAACGAACGTAATTTTTGTAAAATGACGAAATAAGTCGTATAAATGCAAGTCCTTCAAAATGACCTAGATAATGTCCAAAAAAATTTTAGGTAGAATCCTAGACTCCTAAAAATGATAATTCTAGGCTCAGACAAAAAGAAAAATGGAGTTAGGATAGAGAAACAATTTGCAACGAAAACTAACAAAACATAATGGCATTTCCGTAAATAAATGTAACTTTTGAAAAACCACATAGAAGGGCTTTTTAAATGAAGTTTTTTAAGTTGCCCAAGGTTCTTAGAGGCCCCAAAACTATAGGAAGCCCCGGGACTAGTAAAGCCCCTCCGGTGTATATTTTTTAATGTCGATTGACCTAAACTTTGACCGGTTAGTTCAATAAGGTTTTAGCTCCAAATTGAGTAATTTCAAAGGCATTTTATTAAATTGAAAACTTAAATTTTATAATGGAAAAGACGGTTCTTAAAAAGGAGCTAAAACGAAGTCAAAACAAAATTGCCTTTACGGAAGGACGAAATGGGAATGTTTGAAATTGTATGTTTCTAGAAACTCTCACACACTTCTCCTTTTTTCCTCCATCTTCTTAAGCACGAAATTTTCTGCTCAAATTTCAGAAATGAAAGCTCTCTTCTAGGCTCATAAGAAGGGGAAGAAAAGGAGGAGAAAAATCAAGGAAAGGTAGGTAAATCCATGGAATTTCATTCTCTTTCTTCCTCCAACCTTGCTCCCCTCCTTCTTTACTTTCTTTCTATGGTTTTTTTTTTTTTTTTAGAAGGGTAGTTCAAATTTTTCAAGGAGAAGAGAACCAAGGAAGAAAGGCTTTGGAAGCAAACTCAAAACCAAGGTAACTAGTTGTTGTTGCTTCTCCTTGTTGCTTCTTTCTTGGGGGATTTTCACTTAGATCAAAACCAAAGGAGGGGAGGATGTTCTGTCCAAATACAAGGAAGTGGTTTCCAAGAAATTCCAAGAAAAATCATGGGGAGATGGAATATGGCAAGAAATTATAAGAAAACCCAATAGAAAACAAGTTAGAAAAGTGTAGTGTTTTCTAAGGTTTTGCAAAATCTGATTTTGTCTGAATGTTTCCTTGGCTATTTGAATGTTTCCTTGAACTCCTAAGAACTCTAAAAAGCCTCCCAAGTGGCTCTCCCATCAAGGAAAAATCACAAAGCCCATGAACCTCCATTATGGTGCATATTTCAGCCAAGCTAGGTTTATTAGGCTAGGGAATATTTTAATTTGTTCTAGTCTTAGTTTGAGACTTTATATGATGTTAGAAGATAGGAGAAACCATTAGGAAAAATTTAGGAGCCATAGATTAGGAGATGGGATAATGGTGTCCATAATGGTGCTTTGTGAAGCAACTTAATTTTCCAATTGTGCAATTGAATGTGTGATGGCTCCAAGGACCTTAAATGAGTCCAATAAGTCTAGAAATAAGAAAAGAATGGATCCTAAAACTTGAAATGCAAGAGTTGCTTCATTAGGCCAATTATGGAACCACAATGCCAAGTATGAAACCAAGTGTGTGTTTAAAGCTTTAGTTAATGTCTTGGCTTGCTTCAATTATGTGATTGTGTACTCCTTGTGATGTCTAGGCCAAGAGAACAATCAACCACCTAAGTGCTCTTGTGAAATCAAGGAAGGGAAGAAATTAGCAAAGTAAAGCTTGCATTAATTGAAAGGTAGCTCTCCACCTCATTCTCTTGCATTCTTATGTGTATATGTATGTTTTTGTGTGCTTGTGTATGCTCTTGTGATTGAGAACATGCCACTTGATGTCTTGAAGTTGCATTGGTACCAATGTGTTGTCTTGAATGCCATTGATTGTGAGAATGGCTCTCAAGGGTGAGGTGATGCCAAAAGTCCCTTAAAGTGGGTGAGGATGTGCCAAAAGTCTCAAGACATGGGTGTGGCTAGACCAAAAGTCCCTTGGATGGATGAGGCTAGGTCAAAAGTCCCAAGACCAAGAGTGAGGTAAATCCAAAAGTCTTAGAAATGGGGTGAGACAAAACCAAAAGTTCTTAGAGCATGAAAATGGCTTGATGTGGAAATATGGTATTATACACTTTATGTTTGCACACTTGATATTTTGATGTATGTATGTTTTGAATGTATGTGTGAATGGGTGTGTGAGCTATTGAGATTCTAGGAATCTCACTCCCCTTCCCTCCATTATCTTGAAATGTCTAGGTGATGTTCAAGAAACAAGGAGTGCAAGCCAAAAACCTTGAGAGATTGCATTTTGTATATTATGTAACCTTATTTGTATTTGAATGTCAAAGTGAGCTTGTACATATTATTTTTGTGATGTAAAACCATGAACAAATTGTAAAATGATGTATGAATATGATGTAGACCTTATGTGACACTAAATCCATGGAATTATGCAAATTGGCTCTTGGATGGCTTGACGCATGTAACACCCCAAAATTAATTAAGGTGTTAATAATGTATTTGGACTAATTAAGAATAATTATTATAGAATAATTGGATAAGCAATATGAACGAGAATTTATAGAGAGATAATATAGGTTCAAGATTTCATTTGGGTTAAAGCTTATTTTGGGCCCAAAATCGATTTAAATAAGTCATGGGTAAGGATTTATGGAGGCCCAATGATTTTGGGTGCAAGCCTAACTCCTTATCATGAAATTTGGGCCAAGAGAGATCACCTAATAATAACCCAATTTGATTTAGTGGAATGGAGGCCCAAGACCCAATTTACATGAGCCCTTATAGTTAGCCCAACACACATTATGCAGACCCAAGTTAGGTTGACTCTTGGAACTTGGCCTAACCCATCAAATTTCTGCAACCCAAGTTATGAAATAGGGCCCAACAAGAATGAAAATCTGAACCCACAAAGAGTTGAGCCATTGGGTCAGCAGGTTTCACTTAAGCTTAAAATGTTCTGCAACCCACCTCACTAAACAAAGGCCCAATAAGCACACATCTGAACCTAAGTGGATTTTGGGCTTTAGGGTTGACCCAAACCCATCTAAAACCCTAACTTACTCAGCCCCTTACCCTCTATTCTGCAGACCAACTCAATCTTAGACAAAGGAGAACTCCATTTTCGTATAGGAAGAGAGGAGGCTAGGGTTTTCTGCATTCCTCCACCATTTCTCACTTCTAGAGGATGATTTAGCCAAGGTGAGTTATATATAACTTGACCCTCTCATTCTCCTCTTCATTTTGGTCTGATTAGTTTCTGGTTTTGGGCATTTTCATCTCCTTTCAAATCTGAACCTTGGTGTTTAGGGTTCCCTTGGAAGATTTTCAGAGTTAGAGGTTAGAGGGATGATTAGGTAAGCATTTCCCTTACATTTTGTGTATTACTTTACTGGAAAATGTCCCTAAGGGTTGATTTTCATAATAGGTTCTGCTATTGTGCGAAATTACAAGGAGATGGAGGTGAAAAACTGAATTTTCTGGGCTTGATGATTGAAATCCGAATTTTGGAATTTCCCATGGTGTGTTCTTGGTAGTTGAGGCTCACCTCAGTCCATTTAAGCCCTTAGGTATATGGGTAAGTGTTCCTTCTTCTCTTATATGGCATATATATTGAATTCCCATCATTTGGACTGACTTTTGGTGCATGGCTTATGTATGTGCGAAAATGGAAATATGGGGGGTGAACTATTGTGAGCTTTGATGACTTGACCTTGAATTGGTGCAATTGACCCTTAGGAAGCTTGGGTAAGAAGTTCTTAATGTACTCTTGTTAAGATTAATCTGTGGATAGGGAAATTCTTTACTAATGGTAGTTAAATAATGATGATTATGCTTATGTTAGGCTTGATGTGCATTTGGATTTGATGGTAGCTAGAGGATGAGTAATTGGCTTCATTGAGGTAACTGGGGTTAATTTTCCAATTCCATGTATATGTTCATGTTAATCTGATATTGTTTGCACATATATGATTTTGAAATGCTAAATGATTAGTTGACTACTTGAATTGTTATTGTGATTGGACCTTGTGAGTCCATGGTGGAGCTGTGGTGCAGCTGCCACCCATGCATGTGCTTCGATCGAGCACTGGGTTGTGATCAGATCCCGATGCACTGAGCCCTGGTTGTGCTCATTATGGAGTAGGTGCCGTGGACGGACCTCTCCCGGTGTTATTGGCCATTAACATGTGTATGATTGCTGGTATGGGACAGTAGTCATTGGTAGTTCAACTAGTTCATTTGCGAATTAAATTGATGATTCTGATATTGATGACATGAAATTGCATTGGATTGATTGACTTGTACATGTATATGGAATCCGCCCTTTTGTTACTGAGATTGTATATCTCACCCCGTTGTGGGCTAACATTTTCAGGGACCGGACCTCTTAGTGGCAAGGAGAAAATTAATGGAAGATCATTAAATGGTTTGGTAGCACATAGGTTTAGGAGCTTTGACAAAATGTAATGTAACTAGTTTACAAGTTTTGTACCATTGTTGCATTGCATCATGAATTGCCAAGTGTAGAAGTTGTATTTTGTTAACATAGAATGTAATCCCATGATATGTTCCTTATACACTTGACTATTAATGCAAGAAATACCCAATGAAATATGATTGAATGACCATTGTGGGAGATTTATAATTTGTTGACGTAAAATCCTATAGATGAGTAGGAAAATCCACATTTAAATGCTAAAAGGGTAATGATAGATTAGTTGGGTAATTAAGGTACATAATTACCACTAAAGTTGCATAAATTAAGGTAGAATGGCCCTAGAGTGATATTGGAGGAAATTGGAGAGCATAAGATGAAATCTTGGGAGTTGTAGGAACAGAAGGGAATTGGCCGCGGCCAATATTTAATTGGCCTAGGCCAAATCGTAACAGAGAAGAATTGGCCGCGGCCAACATTTAATTGGCCTCGGCCAAATGTGGCGAACCTGCCAAGGAAGAAAACAGAGAGCAATTGGCCGCGGTGAATAGTGACGTTAGTCGCGGCTAAGTCTGAGAGGCAGATTTGGGGGTGTTCCAGAGGGTATTTGGCCACGACAAAAGGGTATTTGGCCGCGGCTAAATGTGAAAAAAACTTGTGAAGGCGTAAGGAGTTGAACCGAGAGTAATTGGGTGCGGCGCAAGTGAATTTAACCTCGGCGAAAGTGCTCTATTTCTCATATTCACCTAGAAAACTTAGTTTCTCTTATGGTAATGCTAAGGAATGATTTAGAAACACTTGTAAGAAGATTTTATGAGCTGGAAATGATGGATGGGAGAATCAAAGGCTCCTCATTAATAATTAAATTCACTCATGCATTCGAATAATTGTGGTTGTCTAGCTAATGACCCTAGCAACATTAAGGTTTCAAATTTCCTCACTTGTTCCCGATGTAATTAATTTTAATAACTTCAAACCTTGATATATGATTATTAATCATGTACTTAACCTTAATTATTATAATTGGAAGTTAGGGTCATTACAATGCAACTATGCATTCTTGGATGTGGAATGACCAAATTTAGATGCATGGGCTTTGGGACCATTTGGGCAGCTCCCACAAGTTATAATTATGCTTTTAAACTTGCCCAAGAGGTGCCAAACTCAAGAGGAGGCCATTTGGACCAAAGTGACTCTTGGTAGGGAGCAAAAATGACTATTTCATGAGGCTATGTCGCTTTTTGTCTAAATAAGCTCTTCTTGGTCTAAAATTTGGCATGCATCTAGAGTTTATTAAGATCTTTTTGCGAAGCTAAAGTTGTAATTTTTGGAGGTCTGTGAAATATTTTGCGAATTGTTGAAGTTGGAAATTTTTCTGGTTTTGGTCATTGGTACTGTAGCACTGGTCCGAAATTAAATTCTGTCACTTATGGGGAAAATGATGTCCAATTACCACGAAAATTTATACAAAGAAACTAGACTTTCCTACTGACTTGTACCAATTAGAAGCACCTCATTGAGAGGACTAGAGAGGGAGATATGAATTTTTAAATATTCTATCTAGTATTAGGAACTTTACTCAATCTCAGTTACTGTTTGATTAGATTTTGAACTCTGGACATGCCTGAGCTAGTCTGGAGTTATTTCTTTCTTCTAGCTAACATCCACAACTTTTCAGATTGGTATCATTTATATGGATTGGAATTTTGTGGAATTAATTGGACATTTTTAAATTTTGCTATAGAAATCTATGACAACACCAGTGGACAACTTGACCTCTAGACATTTTTGGATGTCAAACGTCATTTACGATGGATGTTATGATTTGGACATATTTTTAGTATGAAGTATACTCTGTAGCTTTCCAGAATAACTAAGAATGCATGATTTTGATTTTTCTAGAATTATTTATGATTTTCCAAAGTTTGTGACAGAAATGAGCCAAAGCTGGCTGAAAATGAATGTCTATATTTTATGCTTCATTTCGAGTTTCTTGAGATGTAGGCCACTTTTGATGATCCAAATGATCTGTATCCATATACTTAAATATGAAAATGTGTTGTATTAGCTCACATGGTTTCTGTGACACTGAACAGAATTTTTATACGCGATGCAACGCAAAAATAATTAATATTTTAATGTCATTTTGTTGCATCTCATATGAATTGATTGATATGAGGTATAAAGATAGCATGGAATGAGCTAAGAAATTATAGTATTACAGCGGGACTCTGAAAAAAAAAATTTATCCATGACAAAGTGCATGTACATTCATTGTTCTCATGCTACCTTTCTTGCTTCATTATGAAATGTATAGAATAAGACCTAAAAATGGCATGAGGCAAGCTAGATAAATATGGTGTTACATTTATTAGTATCAAAGCAAAGTTTTAGGCTCTCTCAAATTGGATTTGGCTTGAGGATGTAACAATAGGCTATGCAAAGGCTTGTATAGATATGTAAAGCCTTGTGTGAGACATTTTGGGTATGTGAAGATAGTTTATGGCTATGTGTATGATAAGTAAGATGCAGAATGGTCTTAGAGTAGATAGTGAACATTAGGAAATGTTGGCCTCTGGCATAGCTTGAGCAGAGATGAGTAATCTGATAGCTGGAACTTTATGAAATATGATAGCTCACTAGGAGCAATGGCAAGCCCTAGATATGAACAATGAGAAAAGATCTCATTCATATGAAGAGGCTTGCCAGAGAGAGTATGTGAGGCATAATTCTCCTGGTGGTCATACTCAGACCATTCCGAGATGTCTTGCTTAATACAAAGACAAGTAGCGATGCAGCACGATATGAGATGAGACTGCGACTACACAAGACTAGTTTAGAGGGGAAGTGAGAAAAAGAGTAATCCCTTAGCCATAACACCCAACTGTCTAGATGAGTTCCAAAGCCAAAAGGTTAATTCCCTTAGGCCAGAGATTTGAGTTACAAACTACACTCCTTAGAGCCTTGATAGCTCGGAGATGATAGCTAGTTATGTGTGAATGAAGTAAGAGGTAGAATCATCTTGCTTGATGATGGGCTAGATATAGAGGCAATAAGGCTCGGGTTGGTAGCTAAAGATAAAATTCTAATCCATGAAAAAGCAAGCCAATCAAAGGCCATTAGCTATGGCCAATTAATTGCTTAACCATGGCCAATTATTCCAAGAAGCAGCGAGGCAATCCAGAGAATTTGCGCCCAATTAATAAGTTAGTTGTGGCCAATACTTAGACAGGAAATTAGGATGAACCTGAGGCTAATTAGCCATGTCAATTGATGTGTTAACCGCGGCGAATGGCAATATGAATACTTTGTTGGCCATATTCAAGCCAACTTAAGGAATGAATGGATAAGGGATTAGTTGATCCACAGAGAGCAGAAACCCTAGCATTAGTAAAGGAAAAGAGTAGTAAACTATCATGGAAGATTAGTAAGAAATTAGTTGGCCTAGTAGTTGAGACTAAGAAAGAGCTTAGCATAGAAAAAGTTAGACATAGGATGATAAGGTTGTTGAGACTCGCCTTTAAGGGGTTGACTCCAACCTAGAGTGCTACCCTGTGAGACATTAAACAACAAAATATTAATGTAGCCTTGAGATTACGTAAAATAAGACTACTAGTAGTGAGGCACATAGTAAGTGGCCTAGAAAGGTGTATCTTGTAGGTAACACCTAAAGATGAGTATGAGTAGCTCGGTAGCAGAACCTCAGAAAATAATGAGGATAGCTTAGAAAGCACTAAGTTATTACAAGCTACAGATTTGATGAGATAGGCAGCTCAGACTAAGTATAAGCTGAAACCTACAAGAAGTGACCAGTAGCATCGTCCAGGTGAGATGAGTAAAAAGAGAAATTAATTTGATAAGAAGCTTAGTGAGAGTTCTCCTTGGATCAAAGAAGGAAAGATAAGACATTCTAAGTCGCAAAAACCCCTTAGTAGTGGTTAGCAAATTCCCCTAGGTAGATCCCTTGGATTGTAGAGCGCAGTGATAAGGGGAGCGAGGAAGTGTTGAGAAACTAACTATAGAATAGATGCCCTCTCTTTAGTAATAACTAAATGAGTAGACTAAACCCAGAAAAGTAATAGATAAGGGTCTGATAGTTAGTCAGACAAACTCCCTAATATGAGAATAGTATAGGGTTAAGGCATGTGAGTGATTAGAGCACCCAATAGAGCATAAGTTTTTAGTCACGTAAAATTCGGACATTGAGAATATGTGTCCTGGATTAGGTTAGTAAAACCCTAAAATTAGTATACTGTGCTCCTGGGAATGAGGCTAAATAGGCTAAATAGAGAGAAAGCCTAACTCTGATTTAAATATAGAAATGAGCTAAAATAAACAATTAATGCCTTGGTACCCTTAGGGAAGCTTGAAGGAGCTAGAGATCGCCTAAGAAGGCGAGCTTTGCATTATGCAGAGAAAGAGTGTAAGCTGAGATCCCCATAGAATGAAATTCCTAGGGTTATAAGTAATAGAAATTTTCTTACCAAGGGACGGTCTAGCTAAAAGCAGAATAAGAGTATAAGAAAGTAGACCCCCTTGATGTTACAAAGAGTAAACAAGTAGAGGAACCCAGGAAAAATGTAGGTGCTCTTGACTGTAAAGAAACTCGAACTAGCAATGGAGACAGCCGGTAGTAGAGCATCCTTTTACCTAAGTAAAAGGATAAGAAAGGTAAAAAGAGAAAGAATATATGACAGTGTTCGAGCTGAGGACATAGTAGATTGAGAATAAATATCAAATTAATGTGCTTGAGTACTTGATAAAGCACACTTGTCCTTGGCATAGATGTCCTCTAACATGATAGTGCCTAAAGTAAAAACAGGCGGGTAATGTAAAGTGATCTCAAGATGAAGTAGATGAAGAGTCATGTTTTCCCCAAGTATCTTATGAGATTAGAGCAGATAAAGAAAAGTAAGAGAGGAATACTTTAGATTATTAGGAAACTTGTAATATAAAGGCGATAGTGGCTTTAAGCTCAGTCATGAGGCGCTCGTGCATTAGTGTTTGATGTTATGGTTTGCTTGCAACAAGGGTTACATGATATTATGTTTGGCTAACCTAGTAGTAATATAACTTGAGTGTGTAGCAAATGATGATATCAATCACTAAAGTGTCCCGATAATCAAAAGGTTTTCTAGTTAGTTAAAAAAAAAGATGAGTTAGAAAAGAGAGGTAAAGGGATTCTAGGAATATTAGAATAGTAAGAAAAGTATGCAGAAAGGAATCCCTAGTAAAGAATAATAATATAGAAAGAACCTGCTAATAGTAAGGAATGTTTAGATTTAGATAGCATAAGTTTAGTATGCATAGCCTGAATCCCTTATAGCATATGTAAACAAATGAGAAGGGACCAGTGTATAGCCTTTCTCCTACCAGAGATGTTAGCCACACTTAGTGTGTAAGATGCCCTAGTGCCACAACACTCAAAAGTAAAACGTGGGCATAATTAGAAATTGTAGGATATGAGAGGAAAAGATAGTCAAGTACAACTAGAGTAAAAAGAGAAAGCCTAAGTAAAAAAAGGCTGAAGTGGGAATCTGAGGATCCCATAAGGAGTGATGAATAAAAATTAAAATGCTCCTAAGTATGACAGGATCCTAGAGAATTAGATGACACAGAACCCATTTCACACAAAGAGCACGATGTATTTCTGAGTTTAGCCTCAGCTAATATGAGCAATGATCACTGAACTTAGTGAGCATGTGTTTTACTGTCAGATACAGTGATCTTAAGTTTTGACGTCTCCCAGAGATAGATCATAGTAGATCCTATCATAGCACAGTGGGTAGCAGTAGACTCTAGCAAGGCTCTGAGAGGTTGCAGTAGACCTAGGGGTCATAGTAGATCCCACAGAGTTATAAAAAGCCCCTAGTTACAGTATGATGATTCTCTGGTGAGATGATGGCCTAAGATAGTTTTTATAGAGCAATTAGTCTCAGAGACCAATATAGTTCAATTAGCTCTTATCTTAGAGACTAAAGACCTCCTAAGCCTGGTAGACTGTTGTCATAGAGATATGAAGACTTTACTCAAACAGTTAAGCCACTGACTAGATCTCTTGAGAGATGAGCATAGTACATAGGATGAGAAAAGCAAGAAAGTAGCTTTCCAGAGCTAGAGCTAGATAAACCACTAACTAGCATATATTAGCCCTGACCAAGGGATAGAGAGATCCCTACATGTTAGACTATGTATTCAAAAAGGGGTCAAGTGCAATTTTTACATAAGGTGAGTGATGCAGTATGCCTCCAATGATCGAAACTGTGAGTATAATTAGTATCCTACTAGAAGTCAATAGTAGTCAGTGATAGTCACTCTTCAAAGCTAGCATGAGGAACATAAGTAAGGCCTACCAGTATAGAGATGAGGGACTACAAATGCCCACTTTTAAGTGAGCAAAGAGAGTAAGAAAAAGTCTTAGCTTAAAGAGATAAATGCAATAGTAAACAAAGAAACTGGAATCATTAAAAGTGAAAACTCCTCGAAGGAGCTGTAATCCAAGTAAGCAATTGAGATATGAGGCCAGTGATAGAAAGAAATGTTAATTGTAATTATGAGATGAGCTAGTAAGAAAGAACATAGAGATGAACAATGGACGGTATAAATAAATAAGTAAATAGATCAACAGAAATCTCCAATGGCTGTAATGATCAGAAAAAAATAATGAGACTTTATGAAAAGCCATTAGGAAAGGATATGGGAGATTTGATACGAAACAAGTTACCTCCCAAGATGTGTAAATGAGTCAACTAAAAAGAACATGAACCCTGCGAACGGGTTAAAACTAACCCAATATGATTAGTAAGCTCTCCTAGGATAGGCCTCCAGAGTCAAAATTTCTTTCCCTTATGAGAAGAACTAGCTAGTACTCTATAATAATAGAGCCTTCATTGAGAGCTAGTAATGAAAATTCCCTGGCTAAGAGAAAAAATCGAAAGAGTAAAGTCATTGAGAAAAACATATAAAGCTAAGAAGAAGGGAAAGAAAAGAGTAGTTAGCCACATAAGAAAAGAGTAAGAGGAAAGCATACCCTAAATTTTGAGGATGAAATTTATTTAAGGGAGGAGAAATGTAAGATCCAGTTCTCTAAAAAAAAGAAAATGTGGGAAACGTAACGTACAGTTTCTTCGTCAACGTACGAAATTCACCAGATACAAAAGGAAGTCCTTTGAAGGGACTTAGTTAAAGTCGTAAAAAATTTAGGAAGCATTCTAGACTCCTAAAAATAAGAATCTCAGGCTCAAACAAAAAGAAAAATATAGCTAACATGAAGAAACAAAATATAACGAAAGGTTAACGAAACATAAGGGCATTTTCGTCATTTTGAGAAAATTTTAGAATTCTCATAGGAAGGCTTTTTAAATGAAAGTTTTAAGTTCTTCAGGGTTCTCAGAGGCCCTGAAAACCATGGAAAGCCTTGAGACAGCTAAAGCCCCTATGGTGGACATTTTACAATGTCAGTTGACCCAAACTTTGACAAGTTTATTCGGGAGGGTTTTAAATCTAATTTGGATGAAACCAAAGGCATTTTATGAATTAGAGTACCTAAATTTTATGATGGAAAAGATGGTTCTTAAAAAGGAGTTAAAATGAGCCTAAACGGAGTAAATAGGCACATAGGAGCATAATGGTCATTTTGAAAAATTGTAAAAGAGGCTTCTTAAGATTACACGTCATCACCTTCTCCAAGCTTCCATTTGCAAAAAAATGGGCAGCAATGGCATGACATTAAGAGGGGAGAGAGAGAAGAAGTTTAAGCTTCCGTTTAGGTAAGTAAACAACCCCGTTTCATCTCGTGCCAGTTAGGAATGTTGTTCCTCTTTCTAAGAGCTCTCTAATAGTGGTTTTCTTTTCTTGAAAACTTGAAGATTTAGGTCTAACCCAAGCTAAAAAGGAACTCTTTTCAAGAAATCAATCAGTAAAAAATAATCTACATGAAGAGAGCTCTATTTTAAGGTAAGACTTCACTTGAAACACTTGCAAAATCTTGTGTTTTCAAGCCATTTAAGCTTCAATCTTGAGAGAGAAAGTGAGGAGGAGAGTTTTTCTTTATGTGTTATTGATAGAACCAAAGGTTATGGAGTGTGAGGATTAAGAATATATAACTAGAATTGAAAAGGGCGCTTTAGAATGCAAATTATGGAATTTAGGGTTTTGATTACACCTTCAACTTTACCATGAACCCTAGCCATATTTTATGATGTTTAAGTGTTCATATGAGTTCTTAAGACACCAAGAAAGCTTCCTACATATTTCTCCCATCAAAGGAAGCAAGGAAACTCCAAGGGTGCCAAGAAGAGTACATGCTTCGGCCAAGGAGAGTTCATGCACCTAGGGAGTGTTTTGATTCCTTCTAAACTTAGTTTTACATCATGTGTGATAGGAGAATATGAAAGGAAGCCTTGAAAAAAATTTAGAAACCATAGATAGTGAGATGGCCTTATATGTTTCATAATATGGCTTAAAGAAGCAACACCTAACTAAGCTCCTAGAATTAATTGTGTGATGACTTCAAGAGGTTTAATTGAAGTCAAGAATCATAAATAGGTAGAGAGAATGGAGCCAAGATGATGTTTTCTAAAGTTTGCTTCATTAAGTACATTATAGAACCATAAAAGAGCCTTATGAGTCACCTAGCTTTTTTAGTGATTGTGTGGCTTTAGAATTTGATTCAAGAGTATAATTAGCTTCTACATAATGTGTTTAGGCCAAGAGAAGTGATCTCCACCTTCTTAGGTGTGTGAAGTCAAGGGAGAGGACTCAAGACTTAAGGAAAAAGTGTGTGAATGAAAGCAAGGTAGCTCTCTCCACCTTCTCTCATGCATGAATGTGTGTATATATGTTTTGAGCTATGAAAAGCATTTTTAGCATGAGCTTTTACTCCATGGTACTATGATGATATTTCATGCATTCAAATAATATTTTATATGCTTACTTCAGTTTACTTGGATGTGAAGAAGCCAAGAACCCTCTAGCCATAGTGAGGATGTGTCAAGAACCCTAGAACTTGGTTGAGACAAAGTAAAGAGTCTTCCAAAAGTGAGGTAGACTCCCAAGAGTAAGGTTAAGTCAAAAACCTCTTAAAAAAAATAGGTGAGGCAAGTCCAAAATTTACAAGTAAATGGTTGAGGCTAATCTACTCACTTGGCAAGCCAATGTATGTTATACATGATATGTTCAAATTCCAAGAATGTTTCTTAAATGCTCACATATGTTAATATGTCCATGCATGTATTTTCAAGGCTTGTATTGCATACTTTATGTGTGATTAAAAAGGAGATAAGCTATTAGGATTCTTTGAATCTCATTCCCTCTTTTTCAATATTCAAACATACTAGGTGGGCCAAGAGAACAAGGAAATAATAGCCAACCACTTGAAAGATGAGAGTATGCCATTAAAGTGCATGTATTTTTGTTTCTTTAAGGCCATATGAGTGGCAAATGTTGTAATCCATTGTTGTATATGTCTTATGATATTATAAACATGTATAATTATACTAATGTATCGTATATAAATGAGATTTAAGGTTATATGTGTGGAAATGTGCATCTTGGACATGTAGTGGAAAAACTAGCATTACGGAAATATATATACAAATGGAAGTGGAATGGCCAAATTGAGATAAATGAGGTTTGGCACCACTTGGGCAATTCAAATGAGTCATATACATGCTTTTAAACTTACCCATGAGGTGCCAAACATTAAAGGAAGTCATTTGGACAAAATTGGTATCTAATATGGAGCAAAATTGACCATGTTGGAAACCTATACCACTTTTTATCCAAATGAGCTCTTTTTGATCTAAAAGTTGTCATGCATTTAGAGCTTGTTGAGAGATTTTCGAAAAACTAAAATTTAGAATTTTTGGAGGTCTACAGAATATTTAATGAATTTTCAAAGTTGAAAAATTTTCTGAAATTGGTTCAATGTACTGTTCACCCTAGTTCGAAATTAAATTCTATCATTTATGGTGCAAATGATGTCCAATTGCCCCGAAATTTTACAGGGAGAAACTATACATTCCCAGCAACTTGTATGAACTAGAAGCATTTCATTTGGATGTCTAAAGCAGGAGATATAAAATTTTTAATTTTCTGTCCAGTAGTAGGCCTCCAGACTGACCTAGGTTACTATTTAATTGGTTTTCAAGACTGGACATGCCTGGATTCGTCTGAAGTTATTTTTACCCTCTAGCTAACATTTGTAGCTTTCCATCTTGGTATCATTTGCATGGAGTGGATTTTTTTGAAATTAATTGGGTATTTTTGAATTTTATAGCAGAAGTCTGTATTAGTACCAGTAACTAGTTGGACCTCTACACATTTTTGAATGTCAAAAGTCCTTTATGTCATGTTCCATGGCCTGGTCATACTTTTAGCATAAAGTAGACATGTGTAGCTTTGCAAAATGGTAAAGAATCATGATTTCAATTTTTCTAGAATTAGTTATGATTTTTCAAAGTTTGTGACAAAAAGGTGAAGTTTCTAGTTGAGGCTACTTCATGATGTTTTATGTATTCTCTTGACTTGCACGAGTTCTAGGCTACTTTTGGTGATGGATTTGAGTTGTAACTATGTAATTAAATATGAGAATGTGATACATGAGTCCATATGGCCCATGGGATGCCAAAGAAAAAATTTTATCCGTGACAAAGTGCATGTACATTCATTATTCTCATGCTACCTTTCTTGCTTCATTATGAAATGCATAGAATAAGACCTAAAAATGGCATGAGGCAAGATAGATAAATATGGTGTTACATATATGTGTAAAAACTTGGCTTGATTGTTCATGTTTTGAGACTTATCTTGATTGTACCTTACCTTTATGTATAAGCACCAATTAATATTGTCCTTCATACGTATATGTATAAAAACTTAGGTTAATTGTATATGTGTTGAGACACATATTGATTGTACCTTACCTAAATGTAAGCTATACTTTTATAAATGAATTTATATTGCCTTTGATGCATTATGGTTTGTGGGAAGGCTAGAGCACTAGTGTGTCTACAACATGTTATCTAGCTAAGTCCAAAGGATGACTTGCTTCTGCACCTTCAAACATGGCATGTGTCATAGGCCATGTGGCTTGGCCATGTAAGATAATCTGACACTCATTATGTTTCACTTGTACTTTCTTTGATTTAATTGCAATAATGTATGCATAATGTTTCACATTATTTTTTAATATGACTGAGTGCTCTACCCATAATATGTCATGCACTATGATCATCTACCTCTGCCTCTGCCTCTGCCTACTATTGTTGACTATTTTTAATAGACTTGGTACTATGATGTTGCTAGACTAGTGCAGTTTGAATATGACCTATCACTAGTGTTGATGCTTGTGCAAAAATAGTGTTTTGAGACCCATACTTTTCACACTACCCACAAAGAGTATATGATCACTTTGGAGCATGTTATTGTGTAGTTGGGCCTCCCTTGTATTGGGAGGCCCATTATTAGTTACACAAACTTTATTTGGCTACAAATATATGAGTAGCTACTTAGAATTATACCACTAGATGATAGTCATCAATTGGATGGCCAGGCACTTCAATGACTTACTAGATGATTCAAATAACAAAGATGTGCAACAATTTGCTTATGCATATATATTGAGGTTGATCTATGGTTATTGTCATACCTCACTATATAACATCTTTCCTACTACTAATACCTCAATTAGAACTTAGAAGAGGCAATGGAAACCTGAATTGATTATAATTTTCTTTTTTAAAAATTTTCGCATAGAATTTTACTATTCATTTGGTCATTTTCAAAATTTTATCCAACTTTGAAAATACATAATCAATTATAGAAAAATCATATGAGGTCGATTCAAAGCTCTAATTCAAGCTCTCTAAGTCCTTTATAAGGAAAAATACTTGCTTAGTAGAATACATATTAATTCATATAAAAGTGTTCCTACAAAAGTTGGACAATTTTACCCCTCATTTGACATATTATTATCATTATTTTGCCTTTATATAAGCACATGCATCTTTGCATTTTAGGCACGCTAATCATATTCTTTCTATTTAAGGGTTGAGTATATACATGGCTTTTCTGTTACATACCCTATTACCATATAGTATCATAACACAACTCATACATATAATAATATAAAATATTTAATTACATAACAAAATGTGATGCATAAAAGTAAGATACTTGATTTATGCCTTCACACACTTTGCCCTTTCTTTGCTTGAACTCGGACCTAACATGGGTTATATTTAGGGTGAGATTATGAAATCTCAGTAGTAGTAACGCAATCTCATTCACTAGCAAGCATGTAAGTACATAACATAATGCTAATCAAGGTGTTAGATACCACAGGAATTTCGTACAAGGCCAAGCACAATCCAAGCATACATATCTCATTTTATAGCATAAATGACAACTTGATATAGCATAACACTCATCATTATACAAACATACAAGTTTAAAGGAAGAGAAAGGAAAACTACTACCTTAGTAAATTTTGCTCCTCAAACCTTAGAACTCGATTCACTTGCTCTTAGAGTTTCCAAACAAATATCACACCCTATAATCATAATGATAATTCATTACAATCAACACAAAGACCTTAACTCCTAAAGTAATATGACCCTTTTAAATTCAATAGAACCATTGGAATTAGAAAAATCTAACTCCTTCCCTTCCAATCTACTATGGCTTAATAGTGTGCATTTATTGGCCAAAAATGAGTAATTTTATTCCATGAGTTTTGGGGGCTTTCCCATAGGTATTCATAGCTAAAAACACCCTTTTGAATTTATTGGAATGCTTAAAATTATCAAATTCAACCCCAACAACATGTTTTGGTCATAACATAACCTAGCTCTGTTTTAGGCCCAAAATTGAGTTTCTTTGGTTCTAAAAATTCCATAGCTTCTTCCTTTATGTTTTAGGACTTAAAATGTGGTATACATGACTCTAGGACATTAAGAAAACACCATAAAAATTTTAAGGGAATTCAGACAGCATCTCCCCATAATTTCCATTTTTCCAGAAATTACAATCTTTGTGTTTTTCAAAGTTCTAGCACATAACAATAATGAATAAGCTCATATGGCCTTCATAGTCAATATATAAACTCCATTCCTAAGCCTTCATATTTAACATATAAACTCCATTTTTAATCATCCATATGCTGTCCAAGAATGACCCATAACTAGGGATTAACAAAATTAACTTAAACCATATGATTTTCAAATGCAAAATGGAGAAAACTTACTCTTTAAGCTTAATCCCTACTTCTTTTGTTTTTCTCACACTAAAATCCCTTCTTTTCCCACTTAGACCGATACTCCACCTTGAAGAAAGGATAAAGATGCAACTGGCCTTTGGAGAAAATGATTGGAGGATGAAGAAGATGAAGAAATTTGGTGAAGAATGGTGGTAGTTTTTCTTGATTTCACTTTCTCTTCCACCTTTCCTCTCTCTCTCTCTCTCTCTCTCTCTTCACATTTTTCTTTCTCTTTTTCTTATGTGTGGCATGAAAATGGTAAAATAGAGAGGAAGAAGATGAGCTTAAATGAAGTTAAATGGTCATACGAAATTTGGACCATTGGATCAACCTTTTCAAGTTCAAATCTTAACCTTCCATTCTTTTTCTTTTGTTTTTTTTATTTCATGACTAAATATCCTCTTCCTAAAATTTCTTAGCCACACACTTAGATGTCCATTCTTAGCCCTTAAGTTATGGTGATTTGATGGTTAGTAGCCATGGTTAATTTTTTTACTCAACCATGGTCAATTTCTAACCTAACCCATGTTTAATCCTTTAAACTAACCAAAAAAATCATTTTTTATTTTCCCTTTATTTTATATTTATATTTCAGTTTCATCTTCTCTAAAACTCTAATTATATCTTATTTTCTCTTATTGGGCCTTTAAAATTGGTTATCGGGCCTTACAACAATACAAAATCGGTGTCCAGGCCTGATTAAGGTTTTACAGTACAATGTATACCTTTAGACTTTTTTGAAATGTATAAATATTATTTTCTTTACTTTCTAGCCATATTGAGCCTCAAACATGGATCAGGGCCCCTCAAGCTCGATCCTTGTAAATTTTGGTATCAATCGGACATCCGAGTCTCTAGGTGTAATTTTCACCATTTTGTCTTATAATTAGGCTCTAAAATTTTTATTTTTTGCAATTTAGTCCCTGAAACTCCTTCAGGGTTTCATAGCCCTTTAGCTATTCCTATTTCCACGGGTGTTACAACTTCTTCTTTCCATTTTGCTCATAGCTACTGATCGAGCTAACCGGATCCTGAGGCGGATCCTACTTGGCCATCTAGACAACTTGGCGTCATTAGACCTATCTCATCAAACAGAGTTTAACTATGGGTCATGGATTTCTGAAATTCCTGCCCTATTTTTTTGATATTCATGCCTAAAATCGCAAATAGTGGGTGAAATTAGGGTTCCCTGATCTTTTAGGCAATCTATACATTGTGCCCGGCTCACAACTTTGCTTTGTATTTTAGTCCTTAGCTCCTTTATACTTAGCCTTTGAGACTCTTTGGGACCTTTTTCTAATCTTCTTTTTTCATCCATTTTGGCCCTATTATCTCGGTCTTAATCATCTTTTCTTTTTTTTTTTTGTCCTGGCCTCATTTTTTATTATTTTTAACCTTATTTTAGCTAATTTTTAGCTTAAAAATGACAAATGTTACAGTCATCTAATGCCAAATAGGTCTAGTCACAAGGTATACTTGATGTACCTCTCATTATTGTAGGATTTTGAGGAAGTTGGCAAGTATAATTGGGGAGTTGTACTATTAGCACACTTGTATAGAGAGTTTTGCAATGTAACTAACCCTCTAGAACAAGGCATAGGTGGTTATCTGACCTTACTCCTCCTTAAGGCATGTGATAGATTCTCAATGTTAACTTTATAGAGATCTCTACTGCCAAATCCCTAGATGAATATCTATCTACTACCCCATTTGGGGTTTAGGTAAGACATGACAAATAATTTATATATCACATGGTTTTAAGCTATTATTTATTCTTGATTAATGGGTTGTGATGTGTTTGCCTGTAATCACAAATGAAAGAATGTGAGGCAACTTCCCTATCTAGGTGCCATAGCCCTACAGCAATATTGAATTTTGTTGGATGCAATGCGAGACAATAAAGTATATTTACTTCCCATGGATGAATTTTTTGTAAATTGATTCCTATGTGTGATGTACTTATTATGGCACTTTAATGTTTTATACACAAATCATTTGGCAACCATATAAATCAGATAGTGTGTGGGGGTTATCCCATAATATTGTTTAGTGTCTTGAGATATTTGATTAGATTTAGTGCCACTTATTTGATTTTTTGTCATAGAGTGGCATCACACAAATTGCATGCCACATCAGTTTGGCAGGTACCAGCCAATCCTCACTTCTTTAGTCTATTTGGGGACTTGTTATACATTACCAACTACAAGAAAAAGCCTTAATGACTTGGCAAAAAAACATATGGGTTTTGTTAAGGCATAAAATACATGGCAAGATGTTTTATCTTAAGTGCCCATCATTATAACATCCATGGATCATACTTCTTAGTACATGCAATGATATTGGGCACGTGCTCATCGATAAATCCACCCTACTAGTGGTGCCACTGGATTCACAATAAATTGTTTACATTTTGTCACCCTTATTATTTTTAATTTCTTAATATATAATATCTCTTTATTTTAACAATGTAACTTTTTTCCTAAGCTAATATTACAGATGACCTCTACAGGCTAAGCATCTATAACCCTCTGCAAATGGACTATTGTGACTACTGAGAAAGAGTGAGCCAGGACCAAATGAACATGTTGCTATCTCTCAAAGAACAATGCTTCACAATGGTCTCCTAGCCTTCTCCACTTATTGCAATGTCCGATTTTTGTGAATATAATGGATATAGATACATTTTAAAAGTAAGCTCCTTAAAATGAATTGGTTAAGGTCCATAAAATTTAGAAAAATGATCTAAATATTACGTAATGAAATTAGGAGGCCAGAGGTATCCTGAAACGGAAGTTAAAATAACTATATGGAATTCAACAAAATTGTTATGTAACGTAATGGCATTTTTGTAATTTCGAACAAATTTTGGAATACTACAGGAGGGCTTTCTAAATGGAAAATTTGAGTTCTCTAAGGTTTTCAAAGGCCTAAAAACTATGGGAAGCCCTAGGACAGTTAAAACCCCTTCGGTGTACATTTTCTAACGTCGGTTAACCCAAATTTTTACCATTTTATTTGGGAAGGTTTTAGCTCCAAATTGAGTGATTCCAAAAGTATTTTATAAGATTGAGGACCCAAATTTTATAATGGAAAAGACGGTTCTAAAAAATGAGCTACAACGAACTAGAAACGAAAATGTAAGTTTACGGGACCTAGATGGAATTTCTTTATAACAATCTTATTTCCTCACCTATAAATATGTCACGCCCCACTCTCCCCCTCATTTGGCTAGTTTTATTTCTACACTAAAATAGAAGATAGACCTAAGGAGAGTGGCACACAAGAGAAGGGAAGAGGAAGAGCAAAAACAAGGCAAGAAAGGTATGTTTTCCATGGAATTTCCTAATCTTCTCTTTAGCAAACTTGCTCTTGTCCTTCTCCTCCTTCTTTCTATAGATTCATTGATGTATTTGGATCTATTTTGAGGTCAGACCAAGGGGGAAAATTTTGAGTTTGAGGAGAAGAATCCAAGCAAAAAGAAGAGCATCCAAGAAAGGATAGGAAATCAAGGTAAAAGGCTAGTCTCCATGCTTCTTCTTCTTTGCTCTTGGATGTTTGTAGTTCAACCAACCTATGGACAGCCAAGAGGAGTTGAAATTTTAACTAAACTAATCTTAGGAAAATGAGTGAGGAGAATAAGAATATGCAAAGGAAACAAAGAAAGAACCATAAAATTGTAAGATAGAAAAGCTAGGATTTTAGTTGCACCTTGGCTTGCAAGATGAGTTCTAGCCATAAGTTAAGATGTTTAAGAGTCCATAAGAGTTTCTAAGACACCAAGAGAGTCTTCCACATGCTTCTCCCACCAAGGAAATCAAAACAACTCCATAGGTGCCATATTGGAGTATAGTCTCAACCTAGCATGAAAGGAGCACCAAGGGAGTGTTTTAATTTCTTCCAAACTTAGTTTTGCATCATATATGATGGGAGAGGATGAGAGGAAGCCTTGGAAAATTTTAGGAAGCCTAAGAAGTGAGATAGTACCATATGTTCCATATGGTGACTTAAAGAAGTAACATGTAGTTAGGCTCCTCAAATGGATTGTGTGATGACTTTAAGAGATCTAAATAGAGTCAAAAACCATAGATGGAAGGAAAGAATAGAGCCAAGGTCATGGATTATGGGTGTTGCCTCATTAGATGCATTCTGGAACCATAAATGAGCTATAGGAACAATCTAGCTTTTAAAATGAACGTGTAGCTTTAGAAATTGTTCCAAGAGTATAATTGGCTTCCATATGATATGTCTAGGCCAAGGGAATTAAGTCTTACATCCTTATGAGTGTAAATTTGACGATTTTGTCATTCAATCTCAAATAAAACTAGGAAGTGGAATAAAATTTTATAGTTAATGGTGCAATCCTAGGTCATCTCCCTTGAAGTTTGTGCCTTAATTTGTTTATGGAAAGGTTATTCGAAGTATTGCTACTGAAACTTAATTTGGGGTTGAAGTACTAGAAGTAAATTGAACTAAATTTATTTGACAGAAATCAAAAGAATTTAAAACTAAATGAGATGAACAATTAAGAGAATATGGTAGCTAGCTTTTCATTGGACTCCCTAGAATTCAATTATCCTTGCCCTTGATTTAGTTTACCAAAATTGGAATCAATTCCTTGCTTTTTAGTGTATTCCTTATAAAGATTCTTGAATAACCATCCAAGACTCAATTTATTAATTATACAAGGAATTTGCAACCACAAGAACCTTGAATAACTGATTAATTGAATTAAGAACAAGAACACACTTTAACCAAATTCAAGCACATGCACAATTTACTTAAGATACTAATTGACCAATTAGATTAATTAATTCCTCAAGCCTTTAATTGCACACAATTTCTAGTTAATTAATCCAATAACCATTGTATCAATGAACCCAAAATTAAGAGGAATTTGAAAGCAAATTGCACATTAATTCTGGAATTTTTATAAGCATATGATGATCAAAATCAAAATTCCAAAATCAAATTCAATTCATAAAACAAATTAACAAAATTTTAGCAACTAAATTCCTAAATCAATTAACTAAACCTAGTCAAATTAATCAAAAATTTAATGTTGGAAATTAAAAGACATAGTAAGGAATAATTATCCAATTTTGTGGGAGAAGATGGAGCTCAAATCTTCATCTACGAGCTTCCAATTTTCAACTAGCCACCATGATTAATTCAAGCTGCCATGGAGAATGTAATTGGAGAAGAATTATTGGAAGAATGCTCCAGGAGTCTCGTTGGTTCTCCTAGCAGTCTTGCCCTTTCCCACGTTCTGCTCTTACTCTCTTTTTCGTCCAAAAGCACGCTCTTCCTTGATGAGTGGATGCATCTATATATAGGCAAGAATTTGCTGAGAGTTTGAGGCGTGAATGGAGCAAACTCTGGTGATAATTCAGAGGCGTGGCTGTGCTGGACTGTGAGAGGCGTGCTTAATGAAGGAATCGTGATATAATGAAGCCTCCATCTATTAAAAAATCACGTGCCAAAACCTCTTAATTTTCTCGTGTTTTTCTTAACGTCAGCCCCACTTCATTCTATATTAAATATAATATTAAGATTCATGCAAGCTTCCCACGTTCTCTTCCAGTTTTCTCGCTGCAAGGATTTGTTCGAGAGAATGGATAGCTTTTTCTCGGTGTCCTTGCTGAAGTCCAGTACGAAGAAACATATATGAATCAACTTCTTAGCTCTGCAGTTCCCTGAAGCCTCCTTCTTCGCATTTTGATTCAGCCAACTCGAAGCTTCTGTTGCATGTTCTGTTTCTACGTAAAAACTGCTCAGCTCAGCGTTATTTCTTCTGCGTCTCCAGCGTCAGCCCAGTCCAGCGTTGTTCAACTCGTGTTTCTGCATGTTCTGGAGCTTCCAGCGTCAGCGTCTTCAGCTTCAGCATCTTCCAGCGTCTTGCTCTGTTTGTAAACTCAAAAACAGAGGCTTCTTGGACATGTTTGTTTTCTTAATACCACATGATGCTTCTGCATGTTACAGCTGCTTCTTTACTTTGCTTTTTACGTCCCATGCAGCTTCCTTCTCATATCTTTGAAGCTCATTCATCTCCACGTATTTTTCATACAGTTTCTCTTCACACAAACTGCCTCTTTCTCCTTCCTTCTGTTCCAGCCACGTTGCTTCTTTCATTCTGCACAGCGTTGAGCTTCCTCATGTAGTTCAGCAGCTTCTTCAGTTTCATCTCATCCCTCTCGTTCAGCTTGTGTTGTTCTCCTCCTCAACCAGAAGCAAACACATCAGCCTTCTCTTCATGTGAGCTACCTCGTGTTTCTACCCAGATTCCTAGCTCATTAAACCCATATCTTTTGTGCTTCTTCACACGTTTTGCCTGTGCCAATCCACGTGCTCAGCTGGTTCATGTTTTGCTCGAGTTCAAGCTTTTTCCACGTGGCTTTTCCTTCACATGCTTCTTGTGTTCTTCATTTGTTTTCTCCATTTCTGCATGCATGTATTTTGCTTGCTCTCAGCTCATTTAGCTCGTGGCTTGCTTTTCTTCTCTGCTGCTTGAGGCTTCTGAATCTTCCATGCACATCTCTCTCCAGCTCGCCTTTCTCCAGCTGCAACGTGCTCACTGTTCGTTAGTTTGTGTTGCTTCTATGTATACTGGACGTTGCTTCATGGTTGAGTGTATTTGGCAACTCCTCATGCTTCATGCAGATCCCTTCTATCCGTGGCAAGCTCCCTTCATGCATCTATAGCTCTTCTTTTTCTTGTTTACTGTTCATGTGGTTCTGCATATATTCTTTTCCTTTGTTTTCTCCTTGCTTCTTTCTCCATCTTCATTGCATGTAGAATTCGAGCTGTACCTTCACTCCATTCAACTCGTGGCTCTTCCTCATTTCTATTTGTGTGTGTTCTCCACATGGTTGTTGCTTCATTGAACTTGGAGAGCTTCCACCTCTTCTCCTTCTCTTCTTTAAGTCAAATTCTCATTCAAGCTTCATATTTGCATTAAAAATCTGCACACAAGGAATGGAAAGAATGAAATAGAAATATTTACAAAATTCATTTAAAAAGATCTATGCATTAAAATTCTACAATTTTGCAAATAAATTCCTAAAATATCGAAATGGCTTCTAAAACAAAATCTTATCTAATTAGGGTCTTAAAGCCATATTTAATCATTAAAATGTCTAAGAATAGGAGAATAAAATATATATAAATTATGCTTATCAGTGGCCAAGGGAGAGGAAGTATTTTCAAAAGGAAAAGTGTGCATTTGTTACTAAGGTAGCTCTCTCTTCTTTCTCTCATGCATGAGTGGGTGTTAATCTTGTCTTTGAATGTATGTGTGTATGTTTTTTAAGTCATGAAAGATGTTTTAGCATATATCGATATGCCATGGTATCATGCTACTTTATTATGCACTTGACTGATTTTTTATGAACATATTTTGGTTTACTTGAGTGAGGTGAAGCCAAAAGCCCTTTTGCTAGGGTGAGGATGAGCTAAAAGCCCCCAAGAATAGGTGAGACAAAGCTAAAAGTCTTCAAAGAGTGAGGCTTAGTCAAAAGTCTCTTAAGAAAATGGGTAAGGCAAGTCTAAAATCCCAAAGAGAATGGGTGAGGCTAAACCACTTGCTTGGCAAACCCATGTATGTTTTATGTAACTTCTTGAGTGCATGAAATGTTCCATGTATGATTATGCACTCTATAATATCCATGCATGCATTTTTAGACTTGAATTTGCATCTTTTATATATGGTTGAAAGGGAGAAGAGCTATTGGGATTCCTAGAATCTCATTCCTTCCTCCTCATTATCTAACATGTTTAGGTGGGTCAAGTAAACCAAGGAATAGGAGCCACTAAGTTTGAAGGAGAAAGATTGACAAGAAAGTGTGCTATTTTGTTCGATTTGTAACCATTTTGATGGCACATAATGTAATCCTATGATGAATATGTTGTATAACTATTTGAACATGTGTAATTACATAGATACTTGATGTATATAGGAGATTTGATGCCATATGAATGATATAACAACTTTTTGACATTGAATGATAAGATGAAGCTTATATGTTCTTGTGTATACCTTGGGGTGAGAGAGTGATTTTATGAAATTTGGGTTTATAGACCTTTGAAACATGTTTAATAGACTATTTTGGTGCTTTCCCATGTGCTTAAATGGCCATGAAAGCCTTGGAAGCAAATTTGGACCTTTTGTGACCTTATAAGAAGCATAAATGGACCAATTTGTAATCCTATGGCACAATCTGACCAAATGAACGAATTTTCTTATAAAATTGGCATGCATATAGATCTCATCTAGAGCTTTTTGAGAAGTTAAAGACCAGGTTATTTAGAACTTTATGAAATTAATTATGAATTTTCAAAGTTACCAAATTTCAGTTGTTCTTGTGTGGTTACTATTCATATGGTCAGTTTCGTCTCCTATTTAGTTGAATGCCAAATGATGTCCAATGCTCATGAAGTTTTACAGGAATAAACTAGACATGATAAGCTTTCTATAGCCACTAAGATCACCCCAATTGGATGTCTGTGTAAGGAGATATGAATTTTTAAAATTTTATGTCAGTACTAATAGTGCCAAATGAGTTTAGGTATTGTTCCATCGATTTCTAGTGGTTAGACATTCCTGTTTTGGTTTGCACTTATTTTTATCATAAAGTAGACATCTGTAACTTTCTAGGATGGTATAGTGTGCTAGATTTAGATATTCCTAAAATTAGTTATGATTTTTCAAAGTTCATGACAAAAACCTTGCACACCAATCCAAGGCTGAACATGTGATTTTTATGTATATGGTTCATAGCTTGAGTTTTTGGTGACATTTTGAGATGGTTTTGAGTTGTGTGTGTGAATTAAATAGGAGAATGAGATGGATGAATTCATATGGTCCACGGGATACAAAATAAAAATTTTATCCACGATATAATGCAAAAATAATCTATTATTTTAATAGATTTTTTCTAAGAACTTGTGTTATTCAAGAAGGTATGCCTAGAAATGAGATGAGATGAGTTTAATGAATATGGTGTTACATCTACACTTGATTTACCATGATCAGAAATTCTGAAGGGAAGGCCGAGTAAGAAATGTGAGGGTTACATGTCGCCCCAGTCACCCATATATCAAATAAGATAAACAAAATTGTCATAGCACTAGTGCTCGAATATCACTTATGCCAATTGGAGGTGCTGTGATAAGGCAATATGTTGACATGATCAATTCATTTTTTTCTATGCCAACTGGCTAATATGCAAATTTTAGAGTTGTTGGTCCCCTTATCATATGTCCCTTTCATTGTTATCACAATTTAGATCTTTCAATCCCTCCTCATTTGGATTATTCATGTCATTATTTGATGATCCAATAATCTTTAATGCTAAGTGGTAAGTTTGTTCAAAATAGGGGATGGTTGCATTGTGGATTTGTGACCCCTCAGCATCTAATTCATTTGGTGCATTCACCTATATTTGATTTAAATTCTTTATCACTTACTTCTCTTAACAATCTACCAGAGCAAGAACCTAAAGAACATGTGGGCCAAGGGTGACCGCAACTCATTGTAACCCTAGAAGCCAATATTATATAATTGGATAAATTATCTTTTAAACTAGCTCTTTATATGTGTGTACACACACACACACACACACACACATATTCATTGTTTTATCTTCATTTCATTTCTTTAATATATCCATCATTATTGCAGTTATTACTTGATTATTAACCATTATTATTATTTATTACTTAACTACTATTTATTAAATAATTATCACATAATTAATATTTATTATTAACTAACATTTATTACATCTAACAAACTAATAAATAACTAACTTTTATTATTATTTATTAACAAACAAATCTATAAAACAATTTTAACTATCTATTTATTATATTCTTCATCCTTACATATCTAATCACCGATTTTCAAAAATAAATAAATAAACAACAAGGAAATTGGTGGGATGGTTTCCAATTTTCCAGTGATGTATAATATATATTGGTGCAATTCTTTTGGCTCATACGGAAATGACTCATTTTTCACTGTATTAGAAGCATTTACCTCAATTTGCCTTGAGTTGTGACATAATTAAGCTTATATAATTCAATGAGTTCCATTTTGTAATCCATCCTAAAGTTTTTTTTAACTTTATTTTAAATTTTGAATTTTTGTTTTGTTTAGTTGAAATTGTGAGTGGCTAGGAACTCAGAAGCCACTAAAATTCTCTCACTCTAAATTCTTATACACAGCATAATACTACTGATCTAAAGTAATTTAAGTGGCCTTCATTCACTTGTGCAACACGCTTGCCCAATTTTTTGAGGCAACTGCTTCTTCATGTTTATGAACTATTGGAATATTAAAATATATATTTATAAGGATTCCATATCTCAATAATATGATTCTCCTGTTGTGAAGATAATTAAAGTCCAGATAGTAGCATAGAAGTAGAAGATGAGGAAGAGATGTAATAAGCGATATACTGGAGAGGAACCCAAGATCAAGAGAAATAATTATATATTCTCATTCCAAGAATTTGACCCTGCTGACCCATTCTCAATAAGTGATTCAACACACTAAGATTTTGAGTAAATTAAACAATTTTTTTAAAATTTTAGTAAAATTACACATAATTTTTTATTTTTAAAATATATACAAACTTCTCTTAAAATAAATAATTACTTTACACTTTAGTCAATTTTTAAAATTTTTTAACCAAAATATCCTCTATTTATTTTTTTAGTTTAAAAATGTATTTAAATTAATAGAAAGTATTTGTCAAAACATTTAAAATCAGACCAACATATAGGGTAGCTTTTTATTTTAGAGAGATTTGTGTATATTTTAAAAATAAAAAATTATGTAATTCTAACAAAATTTGAAAGACATCTATATAATTTATTTTAAAATTTTTAAAAGGAGTAGAAGACTTCTAATTATGTCAATGCATGCATGTTCTCAAATATATGTGTGAGATTTGTAGAGAATGATTATTAAAAATGTGTAATTTCTTGTTTAGTTAAAATTTTTGTTTATACTCTATCAAGAAAAAAAAAATTATGATTTATTCCTGACATGGCATGTCTTTAAAATTGAGACGTACTAAATATAATTGGTTCGATTTTTATGTCCTGCCCATTTTCATTTTCTAGTTTTTAAGTTATTATCAACCTCCATTAGTGTAATGAAAAAAATCATCAAATCTCATTTTTCATCCATATGATATATTAACAAGTTTCCGGAATTAGAGATTGCTAGATAAGCTTCTCATGGTATATGGGGTTCGCCACTGTAGTAAATAATAATAATAATATGTGATTTCATTCTGATAACTGATTAAACAATTTTGGGAATTATATACATAGCCTTTCGTCTAGTGGCATAGAATACAAGCTTGGGCAATTTTCAAATCAAAATATATTTCACAAATATTTGGAGTTTTAGGTTATACATGTACCACTCAAAATTCATGTACTACAAAAAAAAAACTCTTAAATTTTAAAATTTGACAAGTTGATTGAAATGCAAGCGGACCTTTGAAAACCAAGTTAAAGGGCACTATCAATTTTTATCGAGGATTAATTAACGTCTCCATAATAGTCCCTTTTATTTTATATTCATAAATATATTAATGTTCTGTCACTTAATTTCCCATTCATCTAGTTTCTTACTGAACAATAACGTCACTATGAACTCAACATCGTTAATTATGTTATTGATTAAGAGTGACATTAATATAACGCTTATACTTTTGTAAGCTATAGGGAAGGAACTATTAGTTATTAATACATCTCCATGGAAGTTTTGGTGGATTACCTAAAATTCAAACGAAGTGTAGTACTTAGTTGTTTAACATAGCTTTATAAATTTAAAAGTTATACAAAAAGCATTATTCAAACAAATTATTATAGCACGGTAGTTTTGTATTCACTAACTTGCGTCATCCAGAAAATTGATCCCTTTTAGCGTAAGCCTTTTATGCTTGAGATAATACCTAACAATAACAAATTGACTGGGTTTGGATCATTATTGAGATAATAGAAAACACATAGCCCTAGTCACCGAATTACATGTAGAACTTGGGTCAAATTTGAGTCCAAGCCCTACGCATTAACCGCACGTGCATTTATTTATTAGATATATAGAAGATTTGGATTACAATCCCTAACCCTAATCATTAGACCAGACTTGAGTACCAGGCCATAATTATTAGACCCGAATCGACTCGATCGGTTCAACTAATTTGGTTCCTACTACGAGGTTGTTCTTTCAATTGAAATGGTTCTAGCATGAATGAATCTGTCAGTTGAATTGGTAGACTAGTGAATGGATAATTGAATTGCCTTGAATTTTACTTTTAAAAAAATAATTATTACTATTTCTTCATATAAATTAAATTATATAAGTTTCCACAATTTAATAGTTAATTATTAATTTATTAAAATAGAGTATATTAGATGTATTAGTAGTAGTTTCTATATATATATAAAAAAAATTGATTTAATTAGTGACCCAGATCAAACCAGTTACCCTAAATGAAAATCAAACCTCAAGCCGACCTACTCGCCAAACCTAAACCTAAACTTCAAATCTGAACACGACCTCAACCATAGCCACTAAACCAGACCTAAACACCAAACCTTGGAGCCAGACACATTAGGCTTAGGCCATAAACCTCAAACCCAATCCACAAAGGAACCTGAATCTCGCAACCCCAAACCAAGCACTGAACCTAATCCTTGCCCCTAGCTTAAATTTTAGACCTGAAGCTTAAACTTAATCACAGCCTAGACTCTAAGCCTTATATTGGATGAACCTAATAAAATTTATGATAAAACCTAGTAATGTAAATTTTCTTTACAATGATTAGTTATCCAAAAAAAGATTTTTTCCAAATGAATAAAATTAAGTTGCAGCAATTCAAATTCTTGTATATTTAATTCTATGAATTTTCAAAATTCTTTATCCAAACACAACTTAGATGTATACTCAAACTTCTTTACCAAAAAAGAATTTATCTTTAAAAGTAATACTTTTAGGAGTATACATAAATTTCTCAAAATGAGGCTCAATAATTATATGATGGGAAAGAGAGAGGATGCTAATGATTATCCTTTTATTTTAACGTTAATATGATATCTTAAGTATTTAGTCTATCAAAATAAAAATAAAAATCACTCCCATATGATGATCATGAATGTTTACATCAAGCGCAACATGCTTTTCTAAATTCTTAATTATTAATAAGATATTTTGAATGTTCCCTCACATGTTAATATTACCTGAAATTTCTGTGACATATTGTGGCAAGATGCTAGAGTTAACTCATGCTCTAATTTCGCTTTCCAACTAGAACATGAAGATGGAAGGCTATTTAATGGTTCCAAAGGGACCAATACAAATATAACGCATTGTTTGGCTTCAGGTACCTGAGTTGGCAGCCACCTAGTTTAGAAATTAGGAAAAATTACAAAGATATTTATAGTAAAGGATTTTATATTTTGAAATTATTTTGAGAAATTTTAAAATAACAAAATTTAACTTGAAATTTTGAATTGTAATTTTTTATGAAATTTAAACTTTTTAGTGTTAGAGTAATTTAGAATAATTTCATAATTTAAAGCCTATCTTTAATTTAGAATTTAGAATTGTAATTTTTTTCAAAAAATTACTTAAACTTTCATCTTGATAATTCATCACAAACGACAACCTGTGGTTGACCTTATCTTCCAAAAAAAATCAAAGTTAACGGCGTCAAATTATTTTGTTACTCAGATTATGTTTTTATACATTTACATGTATAGAGATTTAAAGTTTTTGAACTAGTCGGAACACTATCAACGCCCTTGAGAAAACATCTTTAGCACCTATGACCTAGTTGAGTAGTGTCTTTTAGTCTAAAAAATCCTGAAGATAATTCTCTAACTTAAAATTTTATCCGCTTTTTTAAGATTTTTGACATGTCATTAATGCTCTGACCTTCAATTTTAAAATAACCTATCTTTCTTATTATTTTATACGCCAAAAAAAAATATAACTATTTTGGCCAAAAGAAATTAGTGTCAAACTATGTATTTTCGTGGCCAACAAGGAATTGGCGATGATAATCAATATTGAAATAAGCAAACGTTTTTAATTATTTTATATCTACTAATTTTAAAGTATAATTTAACTTTTATTTAAAATCTATAATCTTATGAATAATATAGGATGTTGACCTACTCAAATCCAAAAAGATTATTTGTAACAAACTTATTAAAATTTGACGGATATTTTATTATTCTATTTCACAAAGTCGAATATATGTCAATTGAATTTCTTTTATCACAAATATGAGAAGTTGATCATAAATGGGAAAGCAACAGGCTTGGCAAGTGTCCATTCTTCACGTCGGGAAATTGATGTGTTGATATCTTTGCTATTCAAGTCACAACCACTTTACTCTAATAGTGACTTTTACAATTTTTTAAGTCAAATTCTCACTTTATTGTAAATTTTTAATATGCTACTTCTAAAGTGACTCATAATTTGATATACTTTTTCAATTAGGATAAGAATTAGGTAAATTTTCTTTAAAATTTTTATTAAAAATATGATTTGTGAATAAAATTTAAAAGAAAAACTTAATTATGTGATATTAGGTTAAAAAATTTTTTACTTATCCTGTTTTTATTAAACAGTTTGATATTAAAAGCATAAATACTTTGCTTAAAATATTTCCATGCAACTTAATACTTTGCTTAAATTATTTCCATGCAACTAAGTTAAGAATAGAAACAATCACAAGTAGGGAATGAGTAATATATTATAATTTTCATCAATAAACAAGTTTTTCTTAAATTCAAACTTATTCATGTAAAATTTATTCATATAAAATTACAACAAAAAATAAAATGTTTAAAACAACTAATAATATAATTTAAAACTCATACAATTCTATGGTTTTTTATAACATTTTATTAATTAATATATATAAATCTATGTATAAATATAGATAAATTAATCTATATATACACTACGGGTCTAGAACATGATTGATATTATACTAACAAAACCCATTTTTGAACTCTTAAACTACTCATAAAAGTTTTTATACTTAAGCAGATAAATTTTATGGGTAACCAGAAGATTTGATAATTTGCCCCTTCCCAGTTGAGGGTCACTGGCTTAGTTGATTGCTGACTCTGAAATATGTCAAAGTAACGTTTAGGGCTTGCCAGCTTGCTGACTTTTGATTGTGTCAGACTAATATAAATATGATTATAATTAAAAGTAGCAATGATATACTAAAATTTTGTCTCTACATGTTAAGTAAAATATTATGCCAAAATGTAAAGAATTCTCTCAATTTAGAGAGTTGTATATATAGTTTACTCCTTTTAACTTTAATTGTTGTTTATAAATCCCGTAAACTTTTAATTTTATATAACATTATATATTTATAATTTTTTTGGCCTAAAACGCTACCACCACTTATCTATGTAAGTTAAAAGCGGACAAATAAAAAGAAAAATTACATTCAACTTTACAACCCAAGTAGCAAACAAAAGCTTTATTTGTCACTTGGAATGACATGTTTATATATATATATATATATATATATATATATATATTTGTCTTTCTCAACTTACCTGAATAAGTGATGATATGATTTTCTTATCAAAAAATTAACGAAGGAGTTATATTGCATAAAATTGAAAATCTTGGAGATGTATTGTTAAATTTTAAAATTGAGGAGATAAATAGCACAATCTCCTAAATTAAAGGGAATTTTTTACGCTTTGGCCAAAATGTTACAAAAGATTGATAGCAGAAAAAATATATACTAGATTACTATGTAATAATTAACATCCTCTAATTTCAACAGCTAAAGTTGATTTTCTAATTCTAATTGTGCCTAATAATCATATTAAATTTTAATCTTATTACAAATACCCTCTTCTATTTGTCAATAGGGAAAGAAAGCAACAAAGGGATCATTGAGCTTAATTTTCTTAGTGTTTACCAAAAAAAAAATTACAAACTGGATTTTTTTAAAGTTATCAAAAAAGGAAAATAAGACAAGAAATGTGTGAGTTACAGCTTCTTTTTACTACAAGAGGGCTAAATGGTTGTGAGAGAAAGAGGGTGGGAAACACAAGAAGTCCATGGAGATGGAGGCAAGACAGAAAAATAAAGCACAGATAAATGAATAAAAAATATAAAAAAATTTTAACATTTGAATCATTTGCAAATAGTCTTTTAGTTGTTCCAGATTAAAAAATAAATTCCTCCACGTTCATATTTTTAAAAATAAGTCATTTCGATGCTACTATTTTATATGTCAATTTAGACTATATCTTATTACATCAATTATGTAAAAAAAAAAAAATTCAAGTAACATATAAAGGTTAAAAGAGTTCTTTCCCTCAACCTCTGTGTGTGTGTTGTGTTTCTTTGGAGGGGGGTGTCTGATAATAAACATGTTTATCAGCAAGACTTGTCAATAAGTAACTAAAGCCCGGTTTGATAGAGTGAAAAAATTGGATTAAAAAAAAATGGAATGTGAAAGAATAAAAAAGCTTGTTTGATATGCTGGTATTGCTTTCTTGCAAGCAACTACTTTCCAAGAAAGGAAGGAAAGATCTTTTCCTCGCTCTATGGAAGCAATTTCAATTTTTCTTTTAAAATTAGGTTTGAAATTATCATTTTACCCTCTATTCCTATTAACTAAACCTATTTTATTATTTTTTAAATCAGGAATATTTTGGTATATTTTTCAACCTTCTGTTTTATTTGTATATTATTTTTATCTAATTAAATATAAAAATAAAAAAAATATTTTCATTCTTTTTTAAGTATACCCAATGTAATTTTAAGCTATAAAATTTCTTTTAATTTTAATTTTCATTCTTATTTTAATTCCAATAAAAATTATCGCCGTATACCAAACTGGCTTTGACTTCCTCCGCAATTTGAGTCTTCTCTTAAATAGTTTATGTCAATTTATTTAAGAGATTATTTGCATTTGAGTCTTCTCTTAAATAGTTTATGTCAATTTCCCCATCCAGTTTTTTTGTATCGATGTGACGATGGGACACATTTCCAATAATTAATTTTGTCATTGACTTTCATTTTCAATTTGTATCAAGGGTAGGTGAAAATTACGTCGTTATCAAATTAGTATGTACCGATCTGATTTTAAATCTTAATATTAATTATTATAGTTTACAATGTTTGAATTAATTAATATTGTGTTTAAACTTTTTGTTTTCTTTCTTCATTTTTTACTTTCAAGATAATATGCTTTTTTATAATAAATAATAATAACCATTATTTGAATTTGTTTCGAATGCAGACTTTTTCATATAAAAATAAAATATATCACATCTATTATTATATATAACAATTATTTTATTATATTATATTTAAACACTTAGAATTTCTTTCATATACAAATTGAGCAGACCTGGCTGGTTTGTAAAATATCGGCTCAAGTTCTGCCTAATTTTATGATGAGCTTCAAATTTCGTTAAGATCAACTCTTGAGCTTTTTAATAATCAACGATCTGCTCAAATTTTTAAGAATATATTTTTTGCAGCATTACACAGTACATAAAAAAAGAGAAAAGAACTAAGTTTTTAATAATAGCCCCCACTCATAATTTCTCACTCGAAATATATATCATGTATTTATTTGCCAAATATAAAAAAATTCAAATTACAAAGTTTTAGAGTTGGACTCAGAGTGCTAAACGTCCACCACTACTTTGTTGTAATGATCTTTTTATCCCAATAACATTAATCCCAATACTTTTAGCAAAAGAGTACTTACCTGTATTAAAAAAAAAAAAAATGCTCCTATCAAATTTGACATTGAGGGGTCTAAATATAAATATGAGAGGGCGCAAGGGGTGAAGGTGGTGAGGCCTTTCCTAATTTACTTTCATCTCCTCTGTTTTCTTGCTTCCTCCTCATGCCTTGCCGTTATCCCTGTTCCTTCATAGCGGGGACTTATTTCTATCTTTTGCATTTCAGTGGTACAGGAACCCATGAGAATTTGCACATCTATAAAATTTAATGTAAATTTTAAGTAAAATCTTCTGAAAATTAAGTGTAGTTTTAAATAATAAAATAATAAATTTGATTAGCATACATTATAACCATAAAATTATATTATATGTATAATTAAATAAATAAAATAGATTTAAACAATTTTAATATTGTAAGATTCTCAGAGTGGGGATTTAGTATGGTCCCATATTTTAAGTGGAGAAAAAATTGGCCATGCCTTTTACTTCTTCTCCATGGGAGGCGATTTCTCATGAAAATTTCTTCAAAATAAGAAAAAATGTGATCCCTATGCACGAGTTTCAATCATTGAAATATGCAACTAATAAAAATGAAAAATCATAAGATTTAAGTGTTCACATTTCACCGCAAATGGTACAAATTTAAACATACCAAACCTTCCCGTGGTTCTGCAGGTGAGTGAGGAGATTGAGAGGTCAGAGTCAACCAGAACCTTGTATATATAGAAAAGTCACCCCACGTATGTGAGAGCGGGTTGGTTGTTACTGTAGTAGAGTTTAGATGGCCAACTAATGAAGAGATGGATAGATAGAGCATGCTAATACCAAGCCGGCCACCACAGCTTCGGTTGGAGTAGTTATTCCATTTCTTCAAGTGCGTTGGCAAAGTGTGAGAAAGAGAGTGTGAAACGGACTCTGAGCTCTCAAACAAACCACTCCTTCTTCCCCTCTCTTAAATTAGCTTCTCTCTCTTTCACTATTGTGTGCTATATTTTCTCTCTTCAAATTTTCTAAATTTTCCAATTCCAACTACCCTTGATATACCCAAAATAGATGCAAAAAACCAACAAATTTTATTAAAACGGGTGTGTGTCAGGTTGTAAGATCTACTGCAACACCTATTTTAGTAAAATTCTATTAGTGCTTGTAAGTATAAAGAGTGTATATAAGAATTTTTCGCTAGCCTATATATAAACACTTCATTGGAGGATTGATTCACAGTTACTGTTCTATTGAATGGTTTTTGACTCCCCCAATTTAATTATATCCTTCACTACCTATCTATATAAAACACCAAACCCCCACTCTCTCCCTCCATTGCTTCCTTCTTAACCTCTCCCTCTCTTTAAGCTCTTCTTGTTGGTGTTGGTGCAAGAAATGAACGTCGTGGAAGCTCCAGAGCAACAAGTCTCTTTGGGTTCAAAAGAGCAAACAACCCACATCATCAAAGGGAAGAGAAGCAAAAGGGTAAGGCCACAATCCCCCATCCCCTTCACAGTCATTGCAAATTCTTCAAATGGAGAAGGACACACAGAAGATCATTCCCATTTTAATGCTCATAATTATGATGATGACGACAACGAGAACGACTATGACGATGATGCCATTAATAATAACAACATCACCACTTGTTCTGCAGAATTACAATGCAGCACTGAGGAAGAGGAAGACATGGCCAATTGCCTAATCCTTCTAGCTCAAGGCCAATCCTGGGAATCCCCGAAGCCGTTCGAGCAAGATGATAAGAATAATGGGTTGAATTACAGCATGTATAGCAGCAGAAAATTCATGGAAGCTGTTACAATGGGGTATGAATGCAAGACTTGTAACAGAACATTCCCTTCGTTTCAAGCACTGGGAGGCCACAGAGCGAGCCACAAGAAGCCCAAGGCTTCTCTAATGGTGTTTGATGATGAAGAGTTTCAATTTAAGAACAAGAACCCATTTTCCCTTCAATTGAATAATAATAATAATAATAACAGCAGAGGGAATAATTTGTGCGGCAACAACAAGAACAGGTCCAAGGTTCACGAGTGCTCTGTTTGTGGTGCGGAATTTACATCAGGACAAGCTCTCGGTGGCCACATGAGACGACATAGAGCGCCGGCCGGAACCGCCAACACCACGTTGTCGTTGACCCCAATGGCTACTTTGGAATCAGATGAGGATCGGCCTAAAAAGCGAAGGAAATTACTGTCGTTGGATTTGGATCTCAATCTTCCTGCCCCAGAAAATGACCAAAGAGAACCCGAGTTTGCATTTGGATCCAAGCAACGACAACATCAACCACAAGAAGCAAGTCTTGTCTTCTGTGCTCCTTCCTTGGTGGATTGTCATTACTGATATGGTTTCATTCTTTCAAATTACTTATTATTCAGATTGATTCAATTCAAATCCAGGATTTGTCTCTTACTTTTTCTTCGAAGTTAATTTTGGAGAAAAACAAGTCAAAAGCGTGATAGATTTATTTGAGTATTTTGATCTCATAATGATTGGCCTCACATTGTGTGTTAATCCGGATTATTTTATATTTAATTTCTTTGTCAATTTGGGAAAAAATTTTAAGAAGATCTATTTCCTCAAGTTGTCCATACTGTTCAAAATTAGTACAAGTTTTTTTGCCCGGGGGTGGGGCGGGGGAGGGAGGGATGAATTCAGTTGTATACTGAAGAATTTTCAATTTGTTATCTGAAAAAGCCTTTTGGACTTCATGGATGAATTCAATTTGTTATCTGAAATTTCCACTGTTGCCCTCTTTGGCAACAACAAAAAACTGTTGCCTATAAGGAATAGGTAATAGTTTTCTTAGTATTGGCATTTTTTTTTCATAACTGGTTTCATGTGTTCAGCCATAAAAGCATAGTTAAAGGCTCCTCAATGATGGTAGTGGGTACATCTTTCCTAACCAAATCAATTTCACCCATATCAGTTGGTATAACAAGGTTGAATGGAAGATCAAATGGCTTAGCCTGATAGCATTATTTGCCAATCATTTGATTCATCTCCCATACTGAATATGTAACAACCCTAATCTTCTAATCATGGTAATTAAGCTTAAACATGTGATCGATAGTCATAAATCAAGGTCTAGCACCATTTAAATTAATCAATTTAGGGTAAAGTGAAGAAATTTAAACCTTAATGTTATTAGAATCATTAACCAAATATTTACAAGCATTCATGTACGTGAGTGAGACAAATCTCCAATTAAAAGCCTTTAAATCTATTATCCATTGATTTTCAACTCTCAAGAACTCCTTACAGGTACTTCTAAGTTATCCCTTGATGTTGCCATAGGAAAAACCAAGGTTTCTAAGTTAATATAAGAGTTTCAGGATCTTCACGAAAGCTAAATACTTTCACGCCACGGCTAAATACTTTCAGGTTCATTTCTTATAGCTTCACAGATTTCAGCGCGGCGAATTGGAGCTCCGCCGCTATGAGGGGACCTCTTGTGACGACCCTAACCCCTAATCACTGTAATTAAGGTAGATCACGTGATTAATAACTGTAAAGCAGGGTTACATGGCATTGAGACTAATTACATATTATGGAAATACAGGGAAATTTGAACCTTAATGGTGTCAGAGTCATCAATCACATAATTAATACCACTTACATGCCTCAGGGGAAAGCAAACATTCATTTATAAGCCTTGATTATATTACCTATCATTCCCACATCACATTTATCTTCTATTAATGTTTCTAAATCATCCCCTGAGGATACCATAAGAAAAACCAAGAATTTATAGTCAATATAGGGATTTCGGGACATTAGCCGCGGCCAATTTCCATCTAGCCGCGGCCAATTCCCCTCGGCTTGACCCTTCGCATCGTTACTAATTTCGTCATGGCGATAGCCGCGGTGAGTTGGACCTTAGCCGCGGCCAACTTACATGGCGCCGTGACGAAGAAGCCTCTTGGAACTTCCCTCGCTCGCCTCTCGATATTGGCCATGGCCAACTACTCCCTTAGCCGCGGCCAATTCCTCTCTGGAATGCCTGGCTCATTTTCGTAAAAGTTTGCCGCGGCCAATTCCTCAATTTGCCGCGGCGAATTTCCCTCTGGACGGCTCCCAGGTTAGCCTCTAGAAGTTAGCCGTGGCCAATTACATATTAGCCGCGGTGAATTTCTCTCTGGTGCTCTCCCTGGGCAACTTCGCCACTATTGGCCGCGGCCAACCACCTCCTGAACCTACAACTCTCAAAACCTTGCCTCATACTCTCCACTCTTCCTCCAATAACCCCCCCTAGGGTCACTCTACCATGAATTATGTAACTCCCATGGTGTTTATGCACCTTATTTACCCAGCTATCCTACCATCTCTAATTTGAAATTTAAGTATGAAATCCTACCCATCTAACTACCATATGTCAGTAATTACACATATTGATATTTCAAGAAATTATATAAGCTTCCAACAATTAACATTTCGTTAAGGTTCCATACATCACTAATTCAAGTCGACAATCTAATATCAAAGGATTTCATTACTCAAAATGAATGTTGAGGTTCATACATCGATCAACAGCTAATGTAAAGCCTATATCTCATTAGTTACATTCCATGCTATCAAAATACATTCTCCTACACTTGGCAATGCAGATACATGATGATACTATACAAGACTTAACAAAATTAGAATCTACCCTATTCTACTCAGACCAAGTGTAGTTCCCCACACCGGGCCTCCGCTCATGGATGTTCATCCACTTGCTTACCCTTATCCTTACTCGAAGAACCTTCACCTGAAATGTTAATTCCATGAAACGGGGTGAGATATGAATCTCAGTAACCAAGACAATTCCATCATATACTCCATATTAATTCACATACATGCATAATTTCACATAAACACCAACAGTAGACCGTTCATAACAGTAAATGAAATAATTAGGCTATCATGATTACTATCCCATACTAGCAATCATATTATCACATGTTAAAGGCCATTAACACCGGAGAGGCCCGTCCACGGCACCTACTCCTCATTGAGCACAACAGGGGCTCAGTGCATCTGGGGTTTGATCATAACCCGGTGCTCGATCGAAGCACATGCACGGGTGGCAGCCGCACCACAGCTCCACCATGGACTCACAAGGTCCAATCACAATTCAATAGATAGCCAACCAATTCATTCAACATTTCAAATCATTCATGTATAGCAAAATATGAAATTAACACAGATATATAAATGGAATTAATGTAAACCCGGTTACCTCACTTGTAGACACTTGCAACGATCACCAATGGTGCAGAATCCCCCTATAACCATAGCATCATAGAATTACTACTCTAATTCATCATTAATAGTCATAATCAGTACCCAAGGAATTTAAAATGCTAATGACTACCCAAGAATCATTTACCCAGCCACAACAAGTCCCAATTTCGGATTTAAGTGTCATCTAACAGAAAACTCCACATTCCACCGAAAATCTCAAGCAATTTCGTGCAAAACTAACACCCATTTTCTAAATCAGCTATGGGGGTCTCAAATTAACCAATAAAGCATCAAAATGGAGGGTTTAAACTCACCCAAAGTCAGCCCTAAGCTCAACCTACGAATTTCATCAAGAAAACCCCTAAACACTTACATTTCAGATTTTGAGTAGGATAAAAATGCTCCAAATGAAAAACTAATTAGGCCAAATTAAAGGGAAAGATGAGGGGATTAAGTTGTATAACTATTACGTTGGCTGAATCTTGCTCTAAGTGTGAGAAAATGCAGAATTTTGGTCCCACACCCTAGCCTCCTTCTCCACCTCCGAATTTGCCTCTTGAGTCTTATGTTTCAGCAAGTGAGAAAGTGGCTGGGGTATTAGGGTTTTAGTTGGGTCAAGTATGGATCATGGGCTGCTCCAAGATCCATTTTCATTTGGGCTTCAGATTTTTAAGTTTGTTGGGCCAGTTTAGAGGTGTTGGACTGTAGAATTTACTGGGCCAGTTTTTACACTTAAGTTGCTGAAGTTTAACTAGGTTTGGGCCAAGTTTGAAGAGCTCAAGAGTTTTAGGTCTGCACATAATCCATTGGGCCTCCATTAGCCTCTTCTCATGATCTATTAATTTAGGCCTAGATAGAATTTCTATCCCAATTAAATCTCAAACCCATATTAATAATTTATCTCTCTAAAGTCTCCATTCACTTAACTTGCCCAACGAGCCCATATTAATTACTTTTAATTAATTTTAATCCATGATTAATACCTTAATTAATTATGGGGTGTTACACCTCTTGGAGCCTACCTCACTCACCTCTCACTATTGGCCGTGGCCAAATCCCATTTTTGTCATGGCTAATTCCTCTTTGGAACACTGGGACATTTTCACAAAGTTTGCTGCGGCCAATTCCCCATTTTGCCACGGCGAATTACTGACTGGACGACTTCCAATTTAGCCTCTCATATTTCACCACGGCCAATTCCCTATTTTGCTATAGCGAATTGCTCTCTGGTACTCTCCCTGAGCAATTTCGCCTTTATTGGCCGCAACTAAGACTATTTTGGCCGCGGTGAAACACCTTTTGATCCTACAACTTTTAAAATTCTGTCTCATACACTCCAACTCTCTCCCTAATGACACCCTAGGGTCACTCTACCTTAATTTGTGGGGCTCTAATGGCTTTCCTCTACTTAATTTACCCAACTTATCTATTGTTACCCATTCAAGACTTAAGTGTTAATTTCTACTCATCCAGCTGCCATAATCAGCAAGTTCATGGATTAATGACAACAAGAATTTCATAAGCTACCAACAATTATCATTCAAATGTATATTCCATTAAAGATTTCATGCATCACTAGTTCAAGTCTACATCCAACCTATCATATAATTACATTTCCCAAATGGTAAACCATATCATAGGTTCAACAAAGTTCATAATAGATGTTATAAGTTCATACATCTAATACCAAGCTAAAATGAGGCCTAAATCCTCAATAGATACATTCCAAGTAGTCAAAATACAAACGCCTATACTTGGAAACATGATTACATGATGATGTTGTACAAAAAGAATATAAAATTTAGCATCTACTCTATCTAAATCAGTCTAAGTGTAGCCTTCTCTACACATGGTTGGAGCTCATAGATTTTCATCCACCTGCTTCTCCTTATCCTTACTCGAAGATCCATCACCTGAAAGTATAATCCCATGAAATGGGGTGAGATGCAAATCTTAGTAACCAAGGTAATTTTCATTCATATAATCCAATTTAATTAACATATATGCATGAATCAAAATGAACATCAGAATCATATCAGTCATATCAACAAATAAAATGATTAGGCTACTATGATTACTATCTCATACTAGCAATCATATCTTCACATGTTAAAAGCCAATAACACCGGGGGAGGCCGGTCCACAGCACCCACTCCCCAATGAGCACAACCAAGGCTCAGTGCATCTGAGGTCTGATCATAACCCGGTGCCTGATCGAAGCACATGCACGGGTGGCTGCTACACCATAGTCATGGACTCACAAGGTTCAAACACAATACAATAGATAGCCAACCAATTTATTTAGTATTTCCAATCATTCATGTGTAGCAAATATGAAATTAAAGCAGATATATGCATGGAATTATTATAATCCCCAGTTACCTCACTTGCGGACAATTTTTTGGAGAACCAACAATAATGTTACCTTAGCCCAACTGTTATAAGAGAAAATTCGGATTAAATGTTTCCTCCGCCAGAAATTTCAATGTATCATCCTAAATCCTAAGAAAATTCGTATAAAATTAATACACATACTATAAACTAACCATGAGGGTTTTAAACCAGTAGAAAATACATTAAAATAAAGAGTTTATGCTTACCCAATATCCCTCCTAGCCTCTACCTCTGAAAATCCTCTAAGAAAATACCAAACCAACACATTTTAGATTTTGGACAAGGTGAAAATGCTCCAAATGAGAAGCCAATTGGGTCAAATTGAAGAGAAAAAGAAGAGGATTAAATTATATAACACTCACCTTTGCTAATTTTGACTCTAGAAGTGAGAAATGAGACCAAGAGGGTAGGAGAAGACTTAGCCTCCAAGGGACCTCTGAAAATGTGTTTGTGTTTCTTGTGGTTCTACAGAATGGGGGGTGGCTAGAATAATTTTTAGGGTTTAAGTTAGGTCCCAAATGGATTATGGGTTGACCTAAAGGCCCAAATCCATATGGGTTTAGATTTTATGCTTATTGGGCTAGATTTTATTATGGGCTGCAGAATTTTGATTTGGTTAAACTAAGTGTTAAGAGAACATTTGATTTGGGTTTGCATGAGGGTTGTTAGGAGAATTATAAGAGCTTATATAAGTTGGGTCTTAGGCCTTTATCTTACTAAATCAAATTAGGCTATCACTAGATGTTCTCTCTTAAGTCAAGTCTCACATTAAAAGGTTAAGTTTGCACTTAAAATCATTGGGCCTCTATTAGTCCCTAACTATGGCCTACTTAATTTAATTTAGGCTTAGATGAAGTTTCTAACCCAATTAAATCTCAAACCCATATTATTAATTTACTTCTCTCTATATTTCCATTCATATGGTTTGCCTAATTATTCCCTAATAATTATTCTTAATTATGTCTAACCTATGATTAACACTTTAATTAATTTTGGAGTGTTACAGAGTAAGTCCCTATGGAACTATCTTTATAACATAATGTCTACTGTCATCAAAAGGAACTTGGACATAAAAGCATTGGTGCACTTGAGATGCTAGCATAAAAGGATCTTCATTGTACATCTTTTTATTAAAGTGAACACATTTAAGTCCATAAATATCTTCTTCAAATTCAAATTAATCATATCTAAATAACATATATTTACAATGTCCATAATAATCTAACATAATTATATCAATTACTACTATATAGTATGTTAGGTAATCTTATCTTGGTCTTTCATCTTTTGAGCTTCCAAAGCTTCAAGCTATTGCCTCCATTATCATGCCACTATTTCGAGTTTTACATCTTTCATCACACCTCTTAGTATGAAATCTATATCCATTAATAACACACCCTAAAAACTTTTTTGTAATTTTATTTTGGTCTTCTAGACAATTCCTCAATCTAACATGATACATCATCACTCATGGCATGAGTTTCAAACCATTGGATGAAATCATTGCTTTGGCTCTTAACTTTGTTTCACTTTTTTTCTTTAAGGTAATTATCAACAATATCCCCATGCTCTCTACAATAAAAGTGACACTATTTATTAGTACCAATATATAAGAAGGTTTGTTAAAGGAATCATAGGCAATATACACATAAATTATGTTAAAGGATTGTTAAAAAAGTGATAGGCAATAAGCATGTACCTAATGTATTGGTGGATATCATCACAATTGAATAATATGTATTCATGGGATTGGTTTAATGACTAATTATCTAGCAATATTATTTGCTTCGCCCTTATAGGATGGCCTATAATAGAAACATTATCTTGACGTGAATTAAGTTTATCACTATTTTGTCTTATTTTCTTTGACCTTATCTCCATACCATTATGCAAATACATTGAGCTAAATGTCAAACACTCCTCAACCAAATATGCCTTTACACTATATTGTTTTGGATGAGTCTTGTTGTGAACATAAGACTTTAGTTTATACAAATACCTTTCAGACTACCTAATCTCACCTCATTTGGTAGGTGAAGAGGCAAATGAACCATTATGTCAAAGAAACTAGGAGGGAAAATTCTCTCTTGATGGCAAAGTGTTTTTGTAATCTATGTTTCTAATCTAAGTTTTCTACTTGTATAACTTTTTGACATAAACAATGAAAGAAGGAACTAAGATAATTAAAAGGAATAGCAACACAATTAGACTATAAGCCTTGCATTGTTATGTGCAACAAGCAGTGTGATATAAAATTTGTATAATGACTTTCATTGTTATACCTCATTATATAATGCCTTTCCTACTACAAATGCCTTATATGTAGAACTTAGAAAAGCCACTGGAAATCTGAAATGATGAAAATTTTCTTTTCTTTTTTTTTTAAAGAACTTCCTCATACAATTTTACTATTCATTTGGTCATTCTTAAAATACTATCTAACTTTGAAAACAAGCAACTAATTATAGAAAAATCGTATGAGGTTGGTTCAAGGCTATAATTCAAGCTCTCTAAGTCTTTTACAAGAAAAAAAATACTTTCTCAGCCGAATACATATAAATTTGTATAAAAATGTCCTTACAAAGATTGGAAAATTTTACTCCTCATTTAACATATTATAAGATTTTATTTGCCCTTACATAAGCACATGTATCTTTGCATTCTAAGCACGCTAGTCATATTCTCTTTACTTAAGAGTCGACTATATACATGGCTTCTTATTTCATACTTGAGTACCTTATAATACCATACCATAACTCATACATACAAGAAGCCAAGATACTTAATTACATGACCAAAATGTGATGCATAAAAGTAAGGTCCTTAGTTTATGCCTCCATACCTTTTGCCCTTTCTTTGCCTGAGCTCAGCCCTAACATAGGTTATGTTTGGGGTGAGATTATGAAATCTCAATAGTAGTAAACCAATCTCATTCACAAGCTAGCATGTAAGTACATAACATAATGTCAATCAAGGTATTACATACTACATAATGATGCAAGGAATTTCATACAAGGCCAAGCAATATCCCAGCATACATGTCTCATCTTATAGCATAAATGACACTCAGTATAACATAACAATTATCATTATACCAATACACAAGCTTAAAGAAAGAGAAAGGAAAACTACTACCTTAGCAATCTTACTCCTCAAGCTTTGGGACTCGGTCTATTTGCTCTTGGAGTTTCTAAACAATTATCAAATCCTATAATCATAATAATAATTCATTACAATCAACATATAGACCTAAAATCCTAAAGTAATATAGCCCTTTGTAAACTTAATAGGACCATTGGAATTGAAAAAATCTAACTTCTTCCCTTCCAATTCACTATGGCCGAATAGTACACATTTCTTGGCCAAAAGTTAAAAATTTTATTCCATGAGTTTTGGGGGCTTACCTATAGGTATTCCTAGCTAAAAAAATCCTTTTGAATCCATTGGAAAGGATAAAATTATCAAATTCTAGCCCCAACAACACGTTTTGGTCATAACATAATCTAGCTCCATTTTAGGCCCAAAAGTGAGTTTCTTTGGTTCTAAAAATTCCATAGCCTCTTCCTTTATGTTTTAGGACTTGAAATTTGGTATACATGACTTTAAGACATTAAGAAAATACCATAAAAATTTTGGAAAAATTTGGACAGCATCTCCCCAATATTTCCATTTTCTCAAAAATTACAATCTTTGTGTTTTTAAGGTTCCAGCATACAACAAAAATGGATGAGCTCATATGGCCTCCATAGCCAATATATAAACTCCATTCCTAGGCCTTCATATTCAACATATAAAATCCATTTCTAATGATCTATATGCTGTCCAAAAGTGACTCATAGTTAGGGTTTAACAAAACTAACTTAAGCCATGTGATTTTCAAGTGTAAGGTGGAGAAAACTTACTCTTTAAGCTTAATCCTTGCTTCCTTTTCTTTTCTCATACTAAAATCTCTTCTCTTCCTACTTATAGCAACATTCCACCTTGAAGAAAAGATGAAGATGCAGCTGGCCTTTGGTGAAAATGGTTGGAGGATGAAGAAGATGAAGAAATTTGGTAAAGAATGGTGGTAGTTTTGCTTGATTTCACTTCTTCTTCCACTTTTTCTCCCTCTCTCTCTCTCTTCATGTTTTTCTCTCCTTCTTCCTTGTGTGTGATGTAAAAATGGTGGTATGGAAGTGAAGGAGATGAATTTAAATGAAATTAAATGGTCATACCAAATTTGGACCCTTGGATCAACCTTTTTAAGATCAAATCTTAGCCTTCAATTTCTTTTTTCTTTTGATTTTCTAATTTCATAACTAAATATCTTCTTCCAAAAATTCCTTGGCCACACACTTGGACACCTTTTCTTAGCCCTTAAGTTATGGTTAGTAACCATGGTTAGTTTTCTTAACTCAACCATGGTTAGTTTTTAATTCAACCATGGTTAATTTCTAACCTAACCATGGTTAATTTTTTAAACTAACTACAATCCTTTTTTTTCTTTCCTTTTTATTTCATATTTATATTTGGGTTTCATCTTCTCTAAAACCCTAACTATATCTTCTTTTCTCTTATTGGGCCTTTAGAATTGACATTGGGCCTTACAGCAGTCGAAAAATCGATGTCCAGGCCCGATTAAGGTTTTACAATACAATACGTACCTTTAGACATTCTAAAATTTATAAATAATTTTTCCTCTACTTTTTGGCCATACTGAGCCTCAAACATGGATTAAAGGCCCTCAAGCTTGATCCTTATAAATTTCAGTGTCAATCAGACATCCAGATCTTTAGGTGTAATTTTCACCGTTCTGTATTATAATTGTGTTCTAAAATTTTCATTTATTATAATTTAGTCTCCAAAACTCCTTCAGGGTTTCTTAGCCCTTTATCTATTTCTATTTCTATAGTTGTTACAACTTCCTTTTTCTATTTTGCTGATAGCTATTGATCGGGCTAACCGAATCTCAGACTGGATCCCGCTAGGCCATCCGAATAACGTGGCATCATTGGACCCGTCTCATCAAATGGAATTTAACTGTGGGTCATGAATTTTTGAGATTCTTGCCTGATTTTTTGATATTCGTGCCTAAAGCCACGAATAGAGGGTGAAACTAGGGTTTCTTGAACTTTCATGAAATTTATACATTTTGCCTGGCACATAACTTTTCTTTACATTTTAGTCCCTAGCTCCTTCATACTTTACTTCAAAGACTCTTCGGGACCCCCTTTTCTTTTTTTTTTTTTCATCTATTTTGGGCCCAATTTGATGGCACCTCTGACCTTGACTCATCATTATTTATAATCTAGAATATTATTCTAATTTTTGTTGGACCTCAATTTACTTTATTTTGGGGATTCTTTTTGTATCTAGTAAATTTCGTATGTTGACAAAGAAATCGTATGTTAAGTTTCTCGCGTTTCCTTACTTTTTCTTGCATTTTCGAGGGACCGGATATTACATTTATAACTAGATATTTTTCTTTTAGTGACTTCACACATCATGAAATATTTGATGCACTACCATTTGGTAGTTTTGCTGACTTTAAAACACCACAAAAAATTAATTTCTCTTTTGCAGTCACAGAAGCATGCTTTGGGTTTTCCAACCATCATCTATCTCTCATGGTTGAAGATTCTTTCTTATGCGCATACCCTGTAGGTTATGACGAGCATTTGCAAGATCCTTAGTCTTCCCTTAGATTTCCAAGAAAGTCCCAATTATATGATCGCATTTGTTTTTCTCAATTTGCATTACATCAAGGTTATGACACAATTTGTAAGAAAATAGATCTCTTCTTCCTTGGACCATCATTGTTCTTCTTTTGCTTCATCCCAAAGACATTAATAATCTTTTGTAAGTCTTCTTAGATTGTTTCCCTACCAAACAATGGAGGTGGAGACCTATGTTCTATCTTTCTATTAAATGACCTTGTATTAGATCTCCATGGGTGGTTTGTAGGCAAAAATACATCATGATCCATATAGTACATCTTTCAATTGCATTTTAAATAGTTTGAAAAAGTCCTATAATTGCAACATAAACATGCCAACTTTCCTTTAGTGTTCCAACTAGATAACATAGCATATGCAGGTGTCATACCTAGCTTAAATTCAATCACTTCCATTCCTCTTAGCAATAATCTTAATATTCATAACCAATTACACGCACTCATTGGTAAAGTTAGTCTATTTACATATTAAAATAAGATGTAGGGGTTTAATTTCATTTCTTTCCTTTTTTTAATTCATATTTATCATAAACATACATGTTTCAACTCAATAGATTAGAAAATATGCATTGGAGTCCTTAGACACCTCTCTAACCTGAAATGGTACCTTAAGCCATATTATGCACCAATTTCGAAAATTCATAACTCAGGTTACAAAATTTTAGTTTGTGTAAATTAGCTGTTTACAAAAAGTTTAAGATATGAACTATAGGTTATAAAAATTTCAAGTGCAAATGAATCCATTTGACCCACTAAAACCTACAAAGAACGGAGGTTACTACAGTGAATGACCATAACTAGACCCCAAATTTCAAAAATGCACATTTTTGGCTACACAACTCCAATTTGTACGATCTCAGTGGCTACAGAAAGCTTATAATGTGATCTTTATGCCTGTAAAATTTTATGAGCATTGGAGTTCATTTGACTCCTCAAAATATCAAAACTAACCAAATGCTAGACCAAATATGAAAATTCTACAAAATTTCAAAAATTGATGAATTATTCTGTACAGCCCTAAAAATTCTGATTCTTAGCTTGTAAGAAAGCTCTATTAAGGTTCTAATTGTATGTCAAATCTTATATTCAACTAGGTCATTTGGATCACTTTTGACATAGATACAATTTAGGCCAAATTTAAGACCATTCTTGGGTTCCAAGTGAACTAAACGAAATCCAAATTGAATTCTTCCACTTGGAGCAAATTTCAATCATCTTAAACATCATTTCTAACCATTTCATTTCATGCAAAGAGGGTTGGATCAAAACTTGACCCATTTGCACCCAAGTATGCGTGTCTACATATTAGCACCATATATGCCATTTGTTATACAAAAGTTCATATCTCTCCACAACATGTTATACATTAGAGTATTCTAACTTATACATATGGTCTCATCATCATACATGAAAGATGTACATTATTTGACATCATAAATCATTAAGGATACAAAAGAATGTCATATTACTATATACATTAAAATCTAGTACATGTAACATTTTTAATACAACATTTCTAATATTTAGGTCTTCTCAATATCCTTGCTTTAACTTGGTAACCATGAAGAGGTTAGTGAGAGCATGAAGGTGAGGTTCTAGGAGAATCTCAATAGCCAATCTCAACCAAGTCAATACACACATGAATACCAGAAGTAAATGCAATGCATGTCGTGTAGGAATGCTATTCATATGCATCATATAACTCAAATGCATCTTATAACATGAAAACTCATTCATTCTCAAGCCAAGGCATCATCATAAACTTGCTAGGCTTAACTAATCTCAACCTAGGGCCAAGGAAGAGCTACTATACTCAATTCCATGCCTTAAAGAGTTAGGAGCCATCACATTGCCTTTTCATACACATATAGTACGCATATAACTCATTTGGAAAGGATAATAAAAACATTTCTCATGGAAACATCAAGCAACAACGTACACAAGAATTTAAACTCGATTAAGCATTCAAATGCATGCAAGAAAGAGAGATGAAGCTACCTTAGAATTTGTAAAACTTCAAATGCCACTAACACACTGGGTCTTAGATTTTCCCTTGACTTTCTTTCACTTGACACCCCACTTAGGGGGGTCTGAGCTAGATTGGCCTACAAACATCAATTCATAAGGTAAAATGATCCATTAGAATCTATTCTAAATCCCATCATCCTCCTTTGAATCCATTAAAGCTTAATATGGGTTTAATGTCTATTTTAAGTCTAACAAGAAGAAATCTTAGGTTTCCACTTTCCAAACCCCAAGCCCTTGCTTGCTATAAGTCTTATAGCTCTTAAGAAACTCATTTGAATCCTTATATGCTTGGTTAGAGGAGTTTAGAACTAACTTGCTTCTTTAATCCCATTTAGGCCCTAAAAATTAAACTTCCAATCTAGGGCTCCTAAATTCAATCTAATGGTTTCATAATTATTCATCAATCATATCTAATCCGCTAAATTTGTTGGAACTCAAAAAATTACTCCTTAGGTGCATCTTCTTCCTCTTGGCCGAGACCATATCTAAGGAAAAACTATATGGAATTTTGTTGCTTGCCTTTTTGGATTTTGATACATATTCATATTCCTTGGATTCTCTTTAGTCTAATTATACTTTCATATGCGTTAAATTAGGCTCCTAGGGTTCCATAGTTCCTTAAGTGCAACTAAAACCCAAAATTCAATATCTTGAGTTTTAATGCTTCTTTAAGGATTCTAACTTCATAATCTTACTCTCCATGTCTCAAAACTTTAGTTTTTATTCTGTTTTAGCTAAAATTCATCTCCCCTTAGATCCTTCTAATGTTAGCCAAACCTAAGGAGATGAAGGAAAGCAAGGGAAGCAACCATTCCATTAAGGTACATACCTCGTGTGAATCCTTGCTAGATGGAGATTCTTGTGGTGCTAATGGTTTCTTCAAGCTCTCCCCTCCTTCCAAAAGTTTAGTCACAAAAATAATTCTTTCAAGAAGTTAAAACCATTCATAGGAAAGGTTTAAAGAGGAGAAATTCTATGAATGGAAAACCATGAGAAATGGTATTGTTTTTTATTTAGAGTGGCATCCTTTTTACTTTCTTCTTCCCTTCTTTTTATGCACCCTTGGTTCTATTCTAGAATGCTTTAGGTCAGTTTTGAGGAGCTGGTGGCATGGGTGGCCTAATATAAGGGAGAACTATAACACCCCAAAATTAATTAAGGTGTTAATTATAGATTTAGGTTAATTAAGAATAATTAATATGGAGGAATTGGGAAAGTTATATGAATAGAAATTTTGGATAGATAAATTATTAATATGAATTTGAGATTTAATTGGGTTAAAAACCTCATCTAGGCCCAAATTAAAATTAAATAGGCCATGGTTAGAGATTCATGGAGGCCCAATAATTTTAGGTGCAGACCCAACCTTTTAATGTGAGACTTGGCTCAAGAGAGAGCACCTAATGATGGCCTCATATGATTTAGTAAGATACGAGCCCAAGACGCAACTTATATAAGCTCTTATAATTGACCCAACATCCCTTATGCAGACCTCAACTAAATGGGCTATTGAAAACTTAACTCAACCCAACTAAAAATTTGAACTCTTGTAATTGGTCTAACAATTAAAACCTTAGCCCAACAACTAGTGGGAGCCCAATAGGTCCTTGAAATATTATTTCAAATTATGTAAGAGTATAATTGAACTAAAAAGAAGCTAAGGAAGCTTCACAGATATCAATTTCCCAAGACAAATAAACAAAACTCCATGAAAGGCTATTTTAGGGTGTGTCTTAGCCAAGACCTATTTAGGGCACCTAAGGAGATTTTTTCTTGATTCTAATATTATAAATGGTCTAGATATGAATTATAAATACCAAAGGAACCATTGGGTTGAATTTAGAAGTCTTATTTTGAAAGGTAGAAATTTAGGGTTCCATTATGCATAAAGAGGCAACTTGGTGCTGGGCTCCTTGAATTGATTTCATGATGGCTCTATTGAGTTCTAATGGAGTCATATTATATTGGGTCAGATTTAGAGCTAAGAAATTGATTTACAAGGATTTCTTCATTATGTCACTAAATTAAACCATATGGGAGCCTAAAATTCTAACTAGTTTGTATAAGGTTTAGATGAGTCCAAGTATGGTTCCATTAATGATATTGTGCTTTATTTGGTGTGTCTAGGCCAAGCGAGTGAAATCTCCCTCAAGTGTAGGTGTGAGGCTGAGAGACCAAGCCAAGAATCAAAGGGAAACTAAATTGAATTCTTGCATAAAGGTAACTTTTCATCTATTCTTGCACATGTATGTTGGTTGCTTGATTGAGGTCTTGGGTTGCTTGTATGTATTACTTGCTAATTATGTATGTTATTGATTGATTGATGATCATATGCAATTGCATGACATTTGATTGCATTTGGAATTGATTTGGCTGTTGAATGGGTGAGGTTATGCCAAAAGTCCCTTAAATTAGGTGAGATGAGGCCAAAATTCCTTAAATGTGGGTGAGACAAAGCCAAAAGTCTCAATTGTGCATGAGGCTAAGTCAAAAGTCCCTAAAAAAAGGTGAAGTTGAACTAAAAGTCCTTAATTGTGGGGTGAGTAGAGCCATGTGATCCCTTATGCATGAATATGATTAATATTTGATGGTGTAACATGCATACTTGCTCTTTTTGACCTTGATAATGCCATATATGTGTGTTTGAATGATGAATGAGCTATTGGAATTCTTTGAATCTTATTCTTTCCTATATTTTCCCTAATCATGTCTAGGTAAACCTTAAAGAAGCAAAGATGGTGAGTAAAGAGCATGAGAAGCTTCATTTTGATGCTAGTTTAAAATTTAATATATATTCTTGCAAGTATGAAGATGTATATGTATAATATGAGATGTAACTATTCCCACACACCCAAAAGTATGGGATTATGATGCATAAACCATTTTTGGATGTAAATATGTGATATTATGAAATTTGACCATATGAGTTCTTGAATTTGCATATGTGTAATGGCAAATGGGAGTGTGATTTTGAGTTGCATAGCTTTTAGGGTATGTTAGACCAACCATATATGTTGTATTTATTATTTAAAACTTGCTCAGATCATGACATAGCATTATATGGCTCAAAATGAACCATCTAGAACTAAATTTGACACTTTTTTGAGCTTGGAAATGTCCTTGAACCAATGCTTGACCAAATGAACCAATTTTAGGCTAAAATTTGGCAGGCATTTAGAACTCATCTAGAAATTTTCACAGAGCTAAAGAACATAATTTGTGGAGCTTTGTAAAATTTATTATGAATTTTCAAAATTTGACTGTATTATGCAAATTTTTTGGGATACTATTCATTTGGTTTAGTTGTTGTTCTCATACATTTTGCAGGAACAAACGAGCTTTTTTTGAGCTAAAATTTTTGTAGTACATAGTTATCATTGTAAGCATTTTGTAGGCATCAAGTTTGCATAAATCATAGTTGTGTAGCTTAAGTTATAATTTTTCAAAATTAGATGCATATTATGTGCTAAAGTTGTGAAATTGAGCATATGAAGTGAGATTTAAATTTTAAGTTTCTTTTATTTAAATGTGAAAAATTATAGTAATCGAGGCTTTAATAACGGTAAATTGTACTACTAAAAGTGTGAATATGAGAAATTGTTACTATAAAAGGAAGATGGCATGAGATACATGTATAGTTTTTTATGGTATGACATTTGTTGGTATCATAGCAATGGTTCGGGCAACCTAGTTCTATGTTTAAGCCTTGGAATGTTTGAATGAGTCGTGCTTGGGGTGTAATTTGAAATAATATATGTGTATTAAGGTTATGGTTCTTTTCAGATATTATGGTGAACACTAGAAGGGGCAGAGATAGGTTATGCAACAACAGTAGGAAATGATGCTACAATTATAGAATTCCCTAGCCAAGAGAGATGATGATGATAAGGGAAACGCCTCAGACCCATAACCACCTGCTCTTGACAATCCACTAGCACCCCTTCAAAATCAAGTACAGGCCCACCAATAGCTATTGAATCAGTTCACAAAGAACCATCCACCTTTGTTTGATGGAGAATTAGATGTAAAGAAAGCAAAGGCATAGATTATGTAGTTGGAGAAAATCTTCAAAGTGATAGGCCTTATGTCTGAGTAGAAGGCAATGCTTGCCACCTTTATGCTGGAAAGAAAAGCTAATCAATGGTGGTGCAATACAAAGGCAATTATGAAGAAAAAGAATATTCCTTTCTACTGGGAGAACTTCTTAGTTAAGTTTTATGAGAAATATTTCCCTAGTTCTATTCGTGATAAAAAAGAGATGGAATTCATAAATCTAAAGCAAACTGAGGAAATGTCAATTGATTAGTACATGGAAAAATTCATTGAGCTATCTTAGTGTTCCTTTTATCTTTAGAAATTTGATAATGAAAATTGGAGATGTGAACAATTTGATAAAGGTTTGAAGCCCTTGATTAGAGATAGGATAACTTCACAGAGAATCAGAACCTTTAATGTTCTTGTGGAGATTAGCAAGGCAATAGAGAATAACTTGCTAGATATCTTGCCAACAGTGACTGGGGCTAGCTAGAAGGAGACCCTAGAATTAAAGAAACTGAGATAGGAAGATAGTACCAATATAGCTGCTAGCAACCAGAAGAAAAGGAAGGTACCCTAGAGGAAAAAGGAATAGAAGGGAAAGAAGGTGCAGCCTAGCAAAAGATAGTTATCTACAGTGACTTGCTTCATATGTAGAAAGCTTGGGCATATAGCTTGGAATTGTCCTCAAACGAAGATGGTGCCTCCACCCAAACTGCAAACCTAAGATAGAGTGTTCACCCTTACTTAGTAGGAAGCCAGTGTGTTTTCTAGTTTAATCAAAGGTATGATCATAGTGAATGATTTTCCTATGATTGCTATGTTTAATTTAGGTGCTAGTCACTCATTTATATCCTATGATTGTGTGAGGAAACTTGGTATGGCTATTGGTAATTTACTCTATGATTTATCTGTTTCTACCCTTATTGGAGGCCATGTGATTTTTCTCACATTTGTTTGAATGTCACTATATAGTCTAACCATTGTTATACCACCATTGATTTGATTTATATGCCTTTCCATGATATTGATTTGATTACTGGTATGAACTGGATGACTAATAATAATGCTGTGCTTGACTGTAAATATAAACCTATTACCTTACTTGAATGTGAGACCATACTTAGTACTGGGCTGAATTATCTTTCTTTACCATCACTCAGGCTGAGAGATACTTAAAACATAGATTTCAAGGGCTTCTAGTCTTTTTCTATATACAAGTAGAGGTAGATTAAGGGATAAAGGAGATCCCTATAGTTAGGGAATTCCTAGAGGTTTTTTCTAAAGATTTTGATTTTAGTGGTCTACCTCTAAAGAGAGAGGTATAACTCCCTATTGATATAATGCCTAGGACTAGATCGATGTTTAAAGCTCCTTATAGGATGTCTCCCACCAAGCTAGCAAAAATGAAAATGTAGATTGAGGAATTATTAGAGAAGGGATTCATACGCCCTAGTGTGTCACCTTGGGAGCTCTTGTAGTGCTCATTAAAAAGAAAGATTGTAGCCTAAGGTTATATATAGATTATAGAGAACTTAAAAAGGTTACCATTAAGAATAAGAATCTTTTCCCTAGAATAGATGATCTTTTAGATCAGTTAATAGGGGCATTGGTATTCTCTAGGATAGATCTTAGGTCTGGGTACTATTAGTTGACGGTTAGAGCTAAAGACATCCAAAAAATAGCTTTAAAACTAGATATGGACATTATGAGTTCCTAGTGATGCTGACGAGTCGTGTCGCGCAACCCTCAAAATAAAACTAGGTTAGATTGATTTTATAGTTAGTGGCATAACCAAGATCATCTCACTTGGAAATGGAATTCAATATTCAATTAGGTTTTTTAAGTATTAAAGGATCCTAGAATTACCTAAACTAAAGGGGGTTTTGATCTAATTAAACTAAGTAAATTAAAATTGAATTAAAATGACTAACTTCTTAATTGTATGAATTATGGTTGAATGATGGACTTGTGACTAACTTTGGATCCATCCCTTAGTATCCACTATCCTTATCCTAATTCAATTGTGATTAATTTTGGTCTAAGAGTTCCTAATTGTGTCCATAATAAGTTATCTTGAGTGACCACTCAAGAATTAAGGGATTAATAATTTAATGTTGAATTGAAACCTCAATCCCACATTAAATCGCTAACTCTTGTCATTAGGATCAATGAATACTTGAATTGAATGATTAATTGATTAATTAGCCTCTGAATTAACACTCTAGAAGATTCAATTAACGAATTAAACCCCCATGGATCCTCAAATTAGACAATTAAACACACTAATTCTCACAAGCATTTTATCAAACACCTTGATTGTACACATGAAAAAATGATAGAAAAATGAAAATTCAGCACTAAAATTAATCAATTAAAACATCAATTGCTCTCCTAATTAGTATCTAACTAGCTACTAATCATAAACTACATTAATCTAGTGAATTACAAGTTTAACCAAGCTTATAAAATAACAAAAATCAATGTAGAAAGAGAGAAAAGAAATAAGAAGCTTAGCCAAAATCCTTTGCTATTCTATAGACTCAAGCTTCAACCAAGGATCCTTCTCCAAGCTAATCACAAGGATGAATCAAACTCTTATGGAATGGAGGTGGAGATGGAATGGGAATGGAGGTTGAGATGATGGAGCGTGTTTTGTGAATGGAAAAGACGATGGATGAATTCACCTGGAATGAGTGAATAATGTAACAACCTAGAAAAGAAATGAGAAAAGGAAAGGAAAAGAGAAGCTGGAAAATTTTCGAAGAGCTGAGAATTTTCTAAGTCTTCTCGCCATAGCAAGAAATGGAATCGCCATAGCGAGAATGCCTCCTCGCAATAGCGAAGATGTTCCTAGCTATAGCGAGTGTGGCATTCCATATAGAGACCAGAGAGTTGCTCGCTGTAGCGACACCATAGTGAAGGCAGAGGTCTGGAATAGACACGATCTCGCCATAGCGACGCCATAGCGAAGGTCAAGAATAGACACGATCTCGCCGTAGCGACGCCATAGCGAAGGCAGAAGTCTGGAATAGACACGAGCTTGCCGTAGCGAGGGCACTAACTCCCTATAGCGAGAGCGGTCCAGAAAAGCGAGAAAAAGAGAATTTGACTTTTTAAAAGCTTCCAAATCTCTTCTTTCTTCTTCTAACCGACTCAAACTCATCTTAGGAGAGAGAAAAGGGCGGAGGAGAGAGAGAGAAGCTGAAGAGAAGAGGAAAGCATAAGAAAGGTAAGGATTCTCATGACTTCCTCTTAGTATTTTGCCATTCTCCCCTTTTTCCCCTCTTTCCTACGGTTTAGATGATAGAAATGGTTAGGTCTTGAGTCTGGTTCAGAGGAGAGAGAGTGGGAAACCATTCTTGAGAGAGATTAGGAGTAGATAGTCTTCTCTTTCTTGCTTTTCCCCTTTCTTAAGGGTTGAGAAAAGAGAGGGATAGCTCATAGACCCTAGTGAGAGGAAAAGACCTAGAGTGAGAAGCTCAGTAGAGCTGATTAGAAGTGATCCCTAGCTTAAGAATTGAGTATTGAGGTCTTGATTCCATGCTTTTGTATGGTTAGGCTCAAGAGAAGCTCTCCCATCTAGAAGTTGTTGTGAAACCAACAAGGGAGGAGTCAAGTGTAAGAGCAAGTAGCGAATAGCCAGCAAGGTAGTTCTCTCCACTTTCTCTCATGTATAATTGTGTGTTTACATTGTCTTGCTTGTGTGTATGAATGATATGAGCTATGAGAAGTGTGTTAGCATGATTATGTGATATGATTGAGATGATGTTTTAAATGCTTGATTGGTTTGCTTGAGGAAATGGGAAAGCCAATAACCCTATAGCCAAGGTGAGGATGAGCAGAAGCCTAAGTTGGTTGAGCCATGTCTCCCAAAAGTGAGGTTGACTCCCAAAGAGTAAGGGTGAGTCTAAGTACCTCTAAAGTATGGGAAGGAAAATCCAAAAGCCATAAGGGAAGGGGTGAGGCCGATCCAAGTACTCAGCGAACTCTTGAATGTTATCCATGGCCATTTCACATGTTTTAAATGTTTTTCATCATGTTTTATATGCTAACATGCCATACATGCATAATGAGACTTGTTGCATGCAATATATGTATGTTTGAATGAGAGTTGAACTACTGAGATTCTCCGAATCTCACCCTCCCTCTCCACCATCCAACCATGCCAGGTGGACCGAGTGAGATTAGAGATGGGAGCAACCACCACCAAGCATGATGCTAGGGATAGAAATGAAGAAGAATGTAAAGGCTTTTGCCTTATGTTGTATATGAAACTTGTACATGAGATATGAGATGTAAATGATGTATATGATGTAGCATTTACAAATGTTGTAAGACAATGTATCTAATAATGATGAATGTATGAGAATGAGATTTATGATGAATGAAAGAGCATGGTTGAATGAGAAAGTAGATTTTGATGTGCAATGATCATAGTAGCATAGACTATGTAGGTGCATAAGTGGGCATGGGATAGTGAGTTTCCCCAATCTAAGTTATTAGACACTTGAGGCATGATTAATAGCTTCTAAAGATGCTTTCTCATGTGCTCAAGGAGTCATAGAAGTAGAAAACTTAAGATTGGACCCCATTAGCCACACTTTTGGCCAAGAAAGGGCCTTTTGCACATGATGTCATAGAATAGCCATATGACCTCTTCTAGCTATGAGATTTGACATGTAGCTAGATTATGTTTAGATCTTTTTGGGAAGCTAGAGTTCATGTCATTTAGAGGTCTATAGCATTTTCTATGATTTATCAAAGTTGACATCAGAAATTCGGATTTCAGAAAATCACTGTTCATTTGGTCAATTTAGAAATCATGTCATCCGAGGGGCAAACATAGTCCAATGGCTACGAAATTTTATACACAGAAACTAGATGGTTACAGTGACTTGTAAGAACTAGAAGCACCTCATTTAGAGGTCCAGAGAGGAAGTTATGCAATTTCAAAGTTCCTACCCAGAATCAGACACCCAACCAGACCCGAGGTACTGTTTCATCGGTTTCTGGGAAATTGGTTTGGTGGACTGATCTGGAGATATTTGTCTCCTCTAGCTAACATCCACATATTTCCATAGAGATATAGTTTATGAGCGTTGGATTTTTGTGGAATTAGTTAGACATTTTCAAAGTCCATATCAGTAAACTGTGACAGTAAAGAGGCCCCCTCTGACAAGTGAACTATTTCGATGTCAAACGCAGAGTATTAAGAGATTGAGACTTCTAAGTATTTTTAGCATGAAATAGATGTCGCAAGCTTTCTAGAATGACCTAGATCATGTAGTTATGATTTTTCTGCATTTAATTATGAATTTCCAAAGTTAGCCTAGAAATGAAGCAAAATCTGCCCATAGCGGAAATGCATGTCTCCAATCCCTTTTTGCTTTCCATAAGCTTAAAGCATATGTTTGGGATTGAAATAAGTCTCAAAAGAGTAATTGAGCAAGAGGAATCAGAGAAAGGGCTCAACCGGTCCATGTTACTTCTAAGTGGAGCTCTACCCACACATAATGCCATAGAGAAAGTAAGCATAAGGTAAAGAAAGTGTCTCCCTTATGGGTTCCGCACTGCCATATGGGCTAGAGGGCACGTTGGGTATGAGCTAGAGGTCAAGGTGTCACAAATAACGATGGAGTGTAGCGCTCTTTTTTTATTCGATGTTTTTAATTATATTCTGCCACTAGCCTCCTCATTAAAAATCACATGCATGAGATGATATGTTCTCCTTTTTTTTTAATGAATCCAGCTCCCATGTACTTGCTTTTCTTCTATCGGTAGCAATCCACGTTCATGTGTGATTCTTGATTTCCTACATGTAGCTCACATGACTTGGCATGCATGTTTTATGTACTGTCCGTAGCTCTTTCAATCACACACTCCTTCATGTGCTTACAAGTCATTATTTACTCCTTAGCCTTTAGATGCAAAGATACAAATGAATGGAATGGCATGGATGTGTTTATTCGATATGGAATGGATGAAGGAGCCTCTTCTGGATAGTAGCATGGAATGTGTATATCAATCGAGTGTGCCCCGATGAATGATGTATTCTGCCCAGTTTCAGCCTCTCTTCCATACTCTCCCTTACGTGGCTTACTTCTTTCTTTTATTTTATTATTATCTTTAATCAATGGACCCTACCTTCTTTCATTTATTCCCTCACACATTCTTCTCTTCCATGTCAGCTTTGCATGCATTATTCAGCCCATGCTTCTTACTTTCTTCAAATCTAGAACATCATCATGATCTCGTGGCCTCCAATGAGCTTCTTCTTCTCTTAAAAACTTTTAATAATTGCTCTCTTGCTTCTACTCTTCTCTAGCCCAGCTCCCTTGCATTTTGATGTCTTTGCAATCTGCCTTTTCATCTCGTTATGCCCCCAGTCAGCATGTTGTTTATCGTGTTGCTTCCAAGCTCCTTCATGCAGTTTCCTTCAGTTATTTCCATATGAAACTCTCCTCTTCATGGGCTCCCCCTTATGTATTTCTTTTATGCTTAACTCTTCTTAATAATCAAGTAGCTTTATTTTACATTTTTGCCACGTTGTTTTTGCCTGGAGTCCCAGCTCATTCAATCCGTATCTTTTGTGCTTCTTCACATGTTAAAACCATAGCTTTGCCTTTTTCATGAAGCTCGAGTGTGTGTTGGCCATGGTTAGTTCTTTATTTCTGCATGTGTAGCTTCTTCATACATGTTTTCTCTTCATTTTTCACATGGCTGTGGCTTCTTGTTTCAGCTAAGCACGAAGCTTTGTGTGTTTCTACATTTCTGCCTTACATGTGAGACGTTGATGCTATGGCTGGTGTGAGAGTTGACTGTAAGATGAACATGTGGCTTCCTTCTTAAGTCATGCATGTGTGTTAATGTTGAATGAAGAGCTGCTCGAGTAGTGCAGGGAGATGTGGATGTCTGTGGCTTGCATTTGTGTATAAGTGAATGAATAAGCCATGCATTTTGAGCTACCTTCCATGCAAATTTCCCTAAGTAAAAAGAAATAAAAACTAAAATAAAAATCAAAGCCCAAAATAAAATAAAACAAGATAAAATAAAATAAAATGAAATAAAATAAATTAAAATCATTAAAAATCCTAATTTATTCAATAAAATTCTAAAAGATGAAATTATTTTCTAAACTAAATAATATCCAATTTAAAGCTTAAAATATCATCAATTATTTATCAAAATGCCTAATTAGAAGGGAAAAAATATATGAAATATAGCCTTCATTAGATGCCATTTGGTTTGACGAATGCACCAATTGTCTTTATGGACTATATAAATAAGGTATTCAGACCATATTTGGATTAATTTGTAATGGTCTTTATTGATGACATTCTTGCATACTCTAGATCTTCTGAGAAATATGAGAGACATGAAAATAGTCATAGAAATCTTGAGAATAAGAGATTATATGTCAAACTTAGTAAATGTGAGTTTTGACAAACCGAGTGAGGTTCTTAGGCCATGTTATATCATGGGGGGTTACGGTTGATCCCTATAAATTTGAAGCTGTGTTATAATGGAATAGGCATAAAACTATCACTAAGTTAGGAATTTTTTAAGTTTGGCAAGGTATTATAGAAGGCTTATATAGGACTTTTTTTAGATAGCTTTACCATTGACAAGGCTAATTAGGAAAGAAATACCCCTTATATGTGATGATAGATGTGAGAGAAGTTTGCAAAAGTTAAAACTTTGATTGATCACTGCCCCTGTATTGATTATGCTTGACCCTAGTAAACCTTTTGTGGTTTATAATGTTGCTTTGAGAAAAAGGGTTAAGATGTGTGCGAATGAAATATATAATACCAGTCTTCCTAAAATTGAACTGAAACCAATGAAATATAAAAGAAAGGTCTTTGAATTAAATAAATTGAGGCCAAACAAGATTAGAATAATAATTTAGACACCTAGAAATAAGGATACAAGGTTAAAGATAATCTGAAACCAGAGCCAAAATGGGTAAATAAATTTAATCGAAAGGTAGTAGCAAAATTGTAATTTCAAGCAGTTTTTAGAAATTCAAATGAGGGAGTTTTAAATGGTAAAATTAATTTTCCTAGGATTCTTAGAGGCCCTAAAATCTATAAGAACCCTCAGAATGGCCAAAACTCTTTCGGTGTATATTTTAAATCGTCAGTTATCCCAAACTTTGATAGGATGCTTCAGGATGGCTTTGAACCTCATAAAATTGAAAATAAATGTTTTTAATAAACTAGAGAACTTAAATTTCATATGGAAAAGATAGTTTCAAAAAAAGACCTAAGGTGAGCCTAAATGAAGGGATTTAAGTTGAAGGATAAAACGGATATTATAGAAATTTTTATAATCCAACTCCATTCTCCCTTATTTCAACCATGCCACCCTCTTCCAAGTTAGAACCAACTTATTTACCTTTGAAACAAAACTCAAGGTCACACAAGAAGGAAGAAGAAAGGAGAGAAAGAAAAGGAAAAAAAGTTAGATTTTAGCCACTTTTTCATAAGATTTCCTTCACTAAACTTTTTCTCCTCTTAAAGCTCTTTCTGTAATGTCTGGTTTTCATTAAACAATAGAAACAAGTACATTTTCAAAGCAAGTCCTCTGAAATAAATTAGTTAAGGTCCCAAAAAATTTAAGTAGCATTCTAGAATTTTAAAAATGAGAATGCCAGGCTCAGACAGAAAGAAAAATGGAGTTAGAATAAAGAAACGAAATTGAACGAAAAACTTACGAAATGTAATGGTATTTTTGTAATTTTGAGAAAATTTTGGAATTCACATAGGAGGGCTTTTTAAATAAAAGTTTTGAGTTCTTCGAGGTTCTCAATGGCTTTGAAAATCATGGGAAGCCCCAGGATAGTTAAAACCTCTCTGGTGGATGTTTTCCAACAATGGTGGACCTGAACTTTGACAGATTTGTTCAGAAAGATTTTAGCTCTGATTTGAATGATTCCAATTTCATTTTACTAAATTCGGAACCTAAATTTCATAATGGAAAAGAAGGTTCTCAAAAAGGAGCTAATAGAAACTAGAAACAAAAATGTCAAGACGAAAGGGCGAAATTGAGACTTTTGAAAAAGTCTTTCTTAGACTCCACCTATATATATAGGACGCCCCACCTCCTCATTCATGTAGCCACATATGTGTCTGCCCTAAACCAGAGGAGGAACCCTAAGAGTGAGGGGCACCAAGAGGAGAAGAAGAGAAGGAGAAAAGCAAGGCAAAAGGTATGGAATTTCTTGGTTTTTTCATGTTTTCTCTTTAGCAAACCTGTTCTCCTCCATTTCCCTTTCTTTCCTATAGTTATATTGAAGTTTATGGATCTATTTTGAGGGAAGAACAGAGGAAAAATTTCAAAATTGAAGTGAGGAAGCTAAGGAAGGTAAAGAATAAGCAAGAAGAACTAAGGAAATCAAGGTATTTTGCCATCTTTTCACTTGATCTTCCTCCTTCCTTCACTTATGGGTATTTCGATCTACATATAACCAGCCTTGTGACAACCCAATCTTTTAGACATGGTAATTATGGTTAAATACATGATTAATAATTAATGATCAAGGTTTGGAGTCGTTACAATTTATTACATTATGGAGATATAGGGAAATTTGAACCTTGATGTTAGGGTCACCACTAAACAACCACAAATATAAGAATTGCATAAAAGAAATTATACTATCATGAGAGATTTGTGATTCATCCATTCATCAATTTCAACATACAAAAAGCTCTCACAAATGTTCTTATATCATTTCCTAGCATTACCATTGAAGAAATTAGGGTTTCTAAGCTAAAGGTAGGAGTTTGGGGACCTACGCCACGACCCCGACCTTTCGCACCGCAGCTAAGTTACTCTCGAGAATCATTGGGTAATTCACGCGAATTTCGCCACTGTAGCGAGTTGGACAATTGCCGCGGCTAGCCTACGTGGCGCAGCGACAAAAATGCCTCCTGGAGCTACTATTCTAAGTCCCATGATCCTCACCACGACGAGTCTAGCTACTGTACATCCCTTACCTAGTTTCCCTGACTAGCGCCGCGGCGGTACATGTTGCGTCGCAGCGAGGTTTCTTTCTACCATCCTCCTGGGTGAGTTTTTTTTGCTTCGAGCCACGACATTCCTCGCCACTGTTACTCTCTAAGCTAATTTTCTTCTCTTGTGCCGCAGTGAGATGCCTCTTGCTGCGATGCCCTCACCTCTGTCACTCATTTGGCCATGGCGGGGACTTAGTAGTCGCGGCGTCACTCCCTCCTATAACTACATCTCTCACAATTTTGTCCCATACATTCCAATTCTCATCTTAGAAACACCTTAGGACCACTTCTTCTCATTTTATATGACTTTAATGGTGTTTATGTACCTTATTTACCCAGCTATTCTACCATTACCAATTCAAAACTTAAGTACTAATTCCTACTCGTCCAATTACCATAAGTCAACAAATTCATGGATTCATGATAGCAATAATTCATGCACTATTGACAATTAACATTCGATATACATTCCGTTAGAGATTTCATACATCAATGGTTCATATCAAAATCTAATACATCACATAATTATATTTCCAATAGTATACCATACCATAAATTCAGCAAAATTCATACATCAGGTGTTATGGGTTCATACATTTAATATCAAGTTAAGATGAGGCCTAACTCCTCAATAATTACATCATAAGTAGTCAAAATATAAGAGCCTACACTTGGCAACATGATTACATGATGATGCTATACAAAAAGGAATACAAAATTTAGCATCTATACTAAATAAATCAGCCTAAGTGTAGTCTTCTCCCCACATGGTTGGAGCTCATGGATTTTCATCCACTTGCTTTGCCTTATTCTTATTCGAAGAGCCTTCACCTGAAAGTATAATCCCATGAAACGGGGTGAGATGTGAATCCCAGTAACCAAGAAAATTTCCATTCATAATATCCAATTTAATTAACATATATGCATGAATCAATATCAACATCAGGATCATAACAACCATATCAACAAAGGAAATGGTTAGGATACTATGATTACCATTCCATACTAGCAATCATAATTTCACATGTTAAAGGCCAATAACACTAGGAGAGGCCCGTCCACGGCACCCACTCCCCAATTAGCACAACTAAGGCTCAATGTATCTGGGGTTTAATCATAACCCGGTGCCCGATCGAAGCACATGCACAGGTAGGAGCCGCACCACAGCTCCACCATGGACTCATAAGGTCCAATCATAATACAATAGATAGCCAACCAATTCATTCAGCATTTCAAATCATTCATGTACAGCAAATATGAAATTAAAATAGATATATGCATAGAATTAATATAATCCTAGTTACCTCACTTATAGACAAATTGCAAAGGCCACCAGTGGTACAAAATCGTCCCCACTCTACAAAGTCCCAAAATTCAGAATGGAAGTGTCCTCTACCAGAAACTTAAATATATCACCCTAAATCCTAAGCAAATTCATGAAAAATTAATACTTATACTATAATCCAATTATTGGGGTCTCAAACCAGTAGAAATACCTTAAGAAGAAGAGTTTATACTTACCTAATGTCAGCCTTAGCCTCAACCTACGAAATTTCACCATGGAAGCATCAAATGGCAAGTTTCAGATTTTGGATGTGGGTGAAAGTGCTCTAATTGGAACATTAATTAGGTCAAATTAAAGAGAAAGATGAGAGGATTAAGTTATATAACTATCACCATAGCTGAATCTTGCTTTAGAAGTGCGAAATGGTGGAAACATGCCAAGAACCCTAGCCTTTCATTTAGACCTCTGAATTTTGTGTGTGTCTCTTATGGTTCTGCAGAATGGGGGGTGGCTAGGTTATTTTTTAGGGTTTAAGTTAGGTTTTCTATGGGTTATGGGTTGCTCCAAGATCCAACTCCAAATGGGCTTCAGATTTTAGCTTTGTTAGGCTAGCTTTAAGGTGTTGGGCTGTAGAATTTCATTGGCTAGACTTAGTTTTAAGAACTCCATTGTTTTAGGTTTGCACAAGGATTATTGGGCCATTTATAAGAGCCTATAAAAGGTGGATCTCTCAACTCATATTAATAATTTATCTCTCAAAATTTTCATTCACTTAACTTACCTGATTATTCTATATTAATTATTCTTAATTAACTCAAATCCATGATTAGCACCTTAATAAATTTTGGGGTGTTACATTCTCCCCTCCTTTTAGAAATGTTGTCCTCAAAATTAGACATACCTTACTCAAATAATGCAGGATAATCCTTCCTCGTTACCTCCTCTATCTCTCAAGTAGCTTCATCCGAAGTGAGTCCCTTCCATACTACCTTTACCAGGAGGATGTCCTTATTATGCAGCTTTTTGACTTTTGAGTCCACAATCCTTTCTGGTTCAACCATATAAGACAAATCATCTTGTAAATGCACATTCTCATGCTCAATGACATGCAAAGGGTCCGAGTGGTACTTTTTTAGTTGGGACACATGGAACACATCATGCAATCTGGCCAGGTTTAGAGGTAAAGCAACTCTATAGGCCACGGGTCCTATCCTTTTAAGGATTTAGAAAGGACCAAGATAATGAGGACTGAGTTTTCTTGTCCTGATAAACCATCTTACCCCTGTCATTGGAGTAGCCTTAAGGAACACATAGTCTCCTACCTCAAATACTAAGGGTCTTCTTCTCTTATCCGCATAACTCTTTTACCTACTCTGGGTAGCCAACAACTTCTTTCTGATAAGTTCTATTTGGTGGATGGTTTGGTCCACTATGTCTAGGCCTAAGAGACTCCTCTCACCAAGTTCTACCCAACATAAGGGTGACTGACGCTTCCTCCCATAAAGTGCCTTAAATGGTGCCATCTGGATACTGGAATGGTAACTATTATTATAAGCAAACTCAGCTAATGGCAAGTACACATCCCAACTCCCTTTTGAACTCTAGCACACTAGCCCTAAGCATGTCCTTAAGGGTTTGAATGGTCCTCTTGGTCTGTCAATCAGACTGAGGATGATAAGCAGTGCTAAAGTTAAGACTAGTACTTAAAGCTTCTTGTAGAGACTGCTAAAATTTTGAAGTGAACCTTAGGTCTCTATCTGACACAATGCTATTAGGAACACCATGTAATCTTACAATTTCATGAACATATAGTTGAGCTAGTCTATCTAGAGGATAAGTGGCTCTAATAGGTAGAAAGTGGGTAGACTTCATCAATCTATCCACAATCACCCAAATAGCATCATAACCCAAGGATGTTCTAGGCAAACCCATCATAAAATCCATGGATATACTATCCCATTTCCATTCCGAAATTTCTAAAGGGTGTAGCAAACCTATAGGTCTTTAGTGCTCAATCTTAACCCTTTAACAAATTAGACATTTAGCAACAAACTCCGCTATGTCTGACTTCATCCCAGGCCACCAAAAGCTTTCCTTAAGATCCCTATACATCTTAGTGGTGCCTGGATGAATGGTGTACCGACTCTTATGAGCTTCTGATAACAATATGTTCCTCAACTCTTCATCCTTGGGAATGCACACTCTACCCTGGTACCTTACCAAACCATCTTCTGATACGTCAAAATCTTTGACCTCACCACTCCCCAATTGCTCTCTAATTGCTTCCCAGTAGGCATCTAGCTCTTGGGCCTCTTTAATTGTCTTCTTAAGGTCATTTTCTATCCTCAATTCTCCTAAAAGAAGGCTACTAGGGTTCATTGAAATTGATAAATTCAAATCTCTCATCTTCTCAATCAACCTTTACTCTCTAAGCATCATCATTGCCATGTGAATAGATTTCCTACTCAAGCCATCGGCGACCACATTCACTTTCCCTAGATGATACTTTAAGGAGAAATCATAGTTCTTAAGAAATTCCATCCACCTCCTTTGTCTCATGTTCAATTCCTTTTGGTCAAACAAGTACTTTAAACTTTTGTGATCGCTATAGATCTCAAATTGGGCACCATAAAGATAGTGCCTCCAAATCTTAAGGGTAAAAACTACAGCCGCTAGCTCTAGGTCATGGGTGGATAATTCTTTTCATGGGGTCAAAGTTATCTAGAGGCATAAGCTATCACCCTACCTTGTTGCATTAAGACAAACCCTAATCCTTTCTTAGAAGTATTACTATAGACTATGAATGTTTCTTTAGGGTTAGGTATTAGTAACACAGGTGCGGTAGTAAGCCTATCCTTAAGCTCTTGAAAAGCATTCTCACACTTGGCATCCCACACAAATGGTTGGTCCTTCCTAGTCAATTTTGTCAAAGGCATGGCTAACTAAGAAAATCCCTTAATGAACCTTCTATAGTAGCCAGCTAGACCTAAGAAGCTACGGATTTCGGTCACCGTTTTAGGTCTCTCCTAATTCAGTACCACTTCTACCTTGCTAGGATCTACTCCTACCCCTTATTTTGATATCACATGACCTAGGAATTCGACCTCCTGCAACCAAAACTCATATTTGCTTAACTTAGCATACAACTAATGTTCTCTCAATGTTTGAAGAACTATCCTAAGATGCTCTTTATGCTCTTCACTACTTTTAGAGTATAAGAGAATGTCATCAATGAACACTACCACAAACCGGTAAAGATAGGGGCTAAAGATCCTATTCATGTAATCCATGAAAATGGCAAGGGCATTGGTTAACCCAAAAGGCATAACTAAGAACTCATAGTGGCCATATCGTGTCCTAAAGGCAGTTTTAGGTACATCCTTAGCCTTGACTCTAAGTTGGTGATATCCCGATCTAAGGTCAATCTTTGAAAAGATCGACTCTCTAGTTAATTGTTCAAGTAAGTCATCAATTCTAAGTAAAGGGTATTTATTCTTGATGGTCGCTTGGTTTAATTGCCTATAGTCAATGCAAAGCCTAAGGCTACCATCCTTCTTCTTGGCAAATAACATTGGTGCTCCCTATGTAGACACATTTGGCCTAATAAACCCTTGTTCAAGCAACTTTTCTAATTGACTATTCAACTCAACCAACTTAGCAGGCGCCATTCTATACGGGACTTTAGAGATCGGACCTGTATCGGGTATTAGATCAGCAAAAAATTTTAGCTCTCTCTTTGGAGGTAGTCCACTAAACTCCTTAGGGAAAACCTCAAGAAACTCCCTAATCACAGGTATATCCTCCAACCCATCATCAACCTCAACATGCAATGAAAAGAATACTAGAAACCCTTGGTAACCATGCCTAAGGCACCTCCTAGCTTAGGCTACAGACACACAAGTAAGCTCAATCATAGGACAGGTTTTAGGTATATTTGCAGGTAAGAAAACAGTCTTACGGTTATAATTAAGTATCACATTATTAGCCGACAACCAGTCCATACCAATGATTACATCAAAATCACACAAAGGGATGCAAATCAAGTCAAGGGTAGTACAACGGCTATCTAATTGTATAGTACAATTTAAGCATACATCAGATGTAATTATAGAATATCCAGTAGGGGTGGACACAGATAATTCAAATGGCAACAAGCTAATTTTAAGACCCAGACACTTAACACATTCATATGAGATGAATGAGTGGGTCACACCTGAGTCAAACAATGCATCTACGACATGATTATGGACAAGTAAAGTACCTTGGATCAGACTAGGGGATCTAGTAGCCTCTTGCTACGTAAGTGCAAACACCTTTCCCTAGGTAGGTGGTTTAACAGATGAGGCTAACTCTTTGTGACACTATGAAAGTCCGCGTATAGTGTCCAGGCTTCCCACAATTATAACACACCGAGTATGGGCCATTCTCATGGTTCTTCCCACACTTGGCACAAGTGGGTAGGACACTCATTGCACTTCTTGGTGGTCCCATGCTTCTTCTTTGAGGGACATTCCTTGGGGGTGGTTTCTTACCCCAAGAGCCACTCCCATTATTGGCTCCCTTTTTACTTTCGCCCCTAAAGGGCTTTATGCCCCAATCACGCTTACCCTCCAGGGTCTTCTTCCTCTTGGCCTCACTTTCCATCATAGCCCTCTCTGTTATTCTACACTTCTCCACCAATTCATCAAAATTGCAGATCTATAGAGATACAATTTTATCTTTAATCTTTGGTTTCAAGCCTTTTTCAAATTTCTCAGCCTTCTATGGCTCATTATCAAATCGTTTCAAGTAGGAGGAAAAGCGAGACAACTAAATAAATTTGGTTGCATATTGGTCCACATTCATGTTCCCATGTTCAAGGAAGTTAAACTCAGCTTCCTTGTCAGCTCTCACTGATGGTGGAAAATACTTGCTCTCAAAAGCAGTTTTAAAGCCTTCCCAAGTCAAGGGTATCCCCCTTGCAATCAATAATCTGGAGGCATTCCTCCACAAATGCTCAGCCTCACCCTCTAACTTGTAGATGGCCAACTTTGCCTTTTGTTCTGTGGTGCAGGTCATAACTTCAAAGATTTTCTCTAGTTGAATTAGCCACCTCTCAGCTTTCTCAATGTCTAACTCCCCCAAAAAAGACGGAGGATCAGCTTTTCTGAATTTGGCCAACACAATAAAGAGGTTGCCATCCTCCCCTTGGTGTCCCACACCATGGTTATGACCAGCCCCCACATGGTTTTCCATTGGCACCAGCTGTTGCAGCACTTGTACAGTCGCTGCATGAGCCTTGGCTTGCTCTTGAAGCCAGTCAGTCATTGCCCTAACTATAGTTTCATGGGCCTTAGCTTGTTCTCTCATTCGGTTGGCCATTGCAATCATGGCCTCTTGCATCTCTCTTAGCATCTTAGTTGTTTCTCTACATGTAGCCATCTAGCTCTATAATGCTACAAGTACAACCACAAGCATCCCCCATTAAGCTACAGCCTAAGGCAAACAAAACACATCTCCACCCATAGCAGGTATATATAAGTATAAGAGTTATCACTAAGTCATAATGTTCCTATTCCTATCATGCATGCATCATGATTGCTAAGTTTTCTAACCACAAAGTTGTAAATCAAACACATTTGCTTGAACCATTGCCTGATACCAACTATGACAACCCTATCTTCTAGACATGGTAATTATGGTTAAATACATGATTAACAATTAATGATCAAGGTTTGGAGTCGTTACAATTTATTATATTATGGAGATGTAGGGAAATTTGAACCTTGATGTTATGGTCACCACTAAACAACCACAAATGTGAGAATTGCATAAAAGAAATTATACTATCATAAGGGGTTTGTGATTTATCTATTCATCAATTTCAACACACAAAAACCTCCCACAAGTGTTCCTATATCATTTCCTAGCATTACCATTAAAGAAATTGGATTTTCTAGGCTAAAGGTAGGAGTTTGGGGACTTACACCGTGGCCCCGACCTTTCACACCGTGGCTAAGTAACTCTTTGGAATCATTGGGCAATTCATGCGAATTTCGACACCGTGACAAGTTGGACCATCGTCGCGACTAGCCTACGTCGTACCATGGCAGAAATGCCTCTTGGAGCTACGGGTCTAAGTCCTATGATCCTTGCCTCAGCGGAATACACTTATGCTGCGGCAAGTCTCACTACTGTACACCCCTTACCTAGTTTTCTCGACTAGCGCCGAGGTAGTACATGTTGCGCCGCAGTAAGGTTTCTCTTTGCCACCCTCTTAGGCAATTTTTTTTCGCTTCGAGCCATGGTGTTCCTCACCATTGTTACTCTCCAGGCCATTTTTCTTCTCTTGCGCCACGGCGAGATGCCTCATGCCGCGGTGCCCTTGCCTCTGGCACTCATTTGGGTGCAGTGGGGACTTAGTAGTCGTGGCGTGACTCCCTCCTGTAACTACATCTCTCATAATTTCGTCCCATACACTCCAATTCTCATCTTAGGAATACCCTAGGACCACTTCCTCTCATTTTATATGACTCTAATGGTGTTTATCTACCTTATTTACCAAGCTATTCTACCATTACCAATTCAAAACTTAAGTACTAATTCTTACTCATCCAATTACCACATGTCAACAAATTCATGGATTAATGACAGCAATAATTCATGCACTATTGACAATTAACATTTACTACACATTTCTTTAGAGATTTCATACATCAATGGTTCATATCAAAATCTAATACAACACATAATTATATTTCCAATAGTATACCATACCATAAATTCAGTAAAATTCATACATCAGGTGTTATGGGTTCATACATCTAATATCAAGCTAAGATGAGGTCTAACTCCTCAATAAATACATCCTAAGTAGTCAAAATATAAGAGCCTATACTTGGCAACATGATTACATGATGATGCTATATAAAAAGGAATATGAAATTTAGCATCTATACTAAATAAATCAGCCTAAGTGTAGCATTCTCCCCACATGGTTGGAACTCATGGATTTTCATCAACTTGCTTTCCCTTATCCTTATTCGAAGAGCCTTCACCTGAAAGTATAATCCCATGAAACGGGGTGAGATGTGAATCCCAGTAACCAAGAAAATTTCCATTCATACTATCCAATTTAATTAACATATATGCATGAATCAATATCAACATTAGGATCATAACAACCATATCAACAAAGGAAATGGTTAGGATACTATGATTACCATTCCATACTAGTAATCATAATTTCACATGTTAAAGGCCAATAACACTAGGAGAGGCCCGTCCATGGCACCCACTCCCCAATGAGCACAACCAAGGCTCAATGTATCTTGGGTTTGATCATAACCCGGTGCCCGATCGAAGCACATGCACAAGTGGGAGCCGCACCACAGCTCCACCATGGACTCATAAGGTCCAATCATAATACAATAGATAGCCAACCAATTCATTCAGCATTTCAAATTATTCATGTATAGTAAATGTGAAATTAAAACATGCATGGAATTAATATAGTCCCGATTACCTCACACGTAGACAAATTACAAAAGTCACCAATGGTACAAAATCCTCCCCACACTACAAAGTCCTAAAATTCAGAATGGAGGTGTCCTCTACCAGAAACTTCAATATATCACCCTAAATCATAAGCAAATTCGTGAAAAATTAATACCTATACTATAATCCAATCAGTGGAGTCTCAAACCAGCAGAAATACTTCAAGAAGAAGAGTTTATACTTACCTAATGTCCGCCTTAGTGTAACATCCGGTCCCTTGAAAATCCAAGAAAACGTAAGGAAATGTGAGAAACGTAACATACGGTTTCTCCGTCAACGTACGAAATTCACTAAATGCAAAAAAAAGTCCCTCGAATAGAGTAAATTAACGTCTCATAAAATTAGAATAATATTCTAGATTACAAATAATGATGAGTCAAGGCCAGAACTGCCCTGAAATTGAGGCCAAAATAGATGAAAAAAGAAAAGATCAGAAAAAGGTCCCGAAGAGTCTCCGAAGTCAAGTATGAAGGAGCCATGGATTAAAATGCAAAGAAAAGTTATATGTTGGGCAAAATATATAAATTGCCCTAAAGTTCAAGGAACCCTAGTTTCACTCTTTATTCATGGGTTTAAGCATAAATATCAAAAAATTGAGCAAGAATCTCAGAAATTCGTGATCCACAGTTAAACTCAGTTTGATGAGACAGGTCCAATGATACCATGTTGTCCAGATGGCCGGGCGGGATCCGGTTCGGGATCTGGTTATCCCGTTCAGTAGCCATGAGCAAAATAAAAAAAGGAAGTTGTAACAACTATAGAAATAAAAATAGCTAAAGGGCTAAGAAACCCTGAAGGAGTTTCAGGGACAGAATTACAGTAAATGAAAATTTTATAGCATAATTATAATACAGAACGGTGAAAATTACACTTATAGACCCGAGTGTCCGATTGACACCGAAATTTATGAGGATTGAGGTTAAGGGTCCCTGAACCATGTTTGAAGCTCAGTATGGCCAGAAAGTAGAGAAAATAATATTCATAAATTTTAAAAGGTCTAAAGGTATGTATTATACTATAAAACCTTAAAATGACCCGGATATCGATTATTAAACTGTTGTAAAGCCCAATAGCTGATTCTAAAGACCCAATAAGAGAAGAGAAGATATAATTACGATTTTAGAGAAGATGAAACCCAAACATAAATATAAAATGAAAGGAAAAGAAGAAAAGGATTTTAGTCATTTTAAAGAATTAACTATAGTTAAGTTAGAAACTAACTATAGTTGAGTTAAAAATTGACTATGGTTGAGTTAAGAAATTAACCATGGTTACTATTCATAACTTAAGGGCTAAGAAAAGGTATCCAAGTGTGTGGCCAAGAATTTTTGGAAGAAGATATTTAGTTATGAAATTAGAAAATCAAAAAGAAAAAGAATGGAAAGTTAAGATTTGATCTTGAAAAGGTTGATCCAAGGGTCTAAATTTAGTATGACCATTTAACTTCATCCAAATTCATCTCCTACACCTCCATTCCACCATTTTCACGCCACACACAAGGGAGGAGAAGAGAAAAACGTGAAGAGAGAGAGAGAGGGAGAAAAAGTGGAAGAAGAAGTGAAACCAAGCAAAACTACCACTATTCTTCACCAAATTTCTTCATCTTCTCCATCCTCCAACCATTTCCTCCAAAGGGTAGCTGCATATTCATCTTTTCTTTAAGGTGAAATGTTGCTCTAAGTGGGAAGAGAAAGGATTTTAGTATGAGAAAAGCAAAGGAAGTAAGGATTAAGCTTAAAGAGTAAGTTTTCTCTATCTTATACTTGCAAATCACATGCTTTAAGCTAGTTTTGTTAAACCCTAGCTATGAGTCATTTTTGGATAGCATATGAATCATTAGAAATGGAGTTTATATGTTGAATATGAAGGCCTTGAAATGAAGTTTATATGTTGAACATGAAGGCCATATGAGCTTAGTTATTGTTGTTATGTGTTGGGACTTTGAAAAACACAAAGATTATAATTTTTGGGAAAACAAAAATCATGGGGAGATGCTGTCCGAATTTTCCCAATATTTTTATGATGTTTTCTTGATGTCTTAAAGTCATGTATACCAAATTTCAAGTCTTAAAACATAAAGGAAAAGACTATGGAATTTTTAAAACCAAAGAAACGCACTTTTGAGCCTAAAACGGAGCTAGATTATGTTATGACCAAAACATGATGTTGAGTCTGGAATTTGATGATGTTATCCATTCCAATGGATTAAAAAGGGTGTTTTTAGTAGGAATACCTATGGGAAAGCCCCCAAAACTCATGGGATAAAATTCCTAAATTTTGGCCAAGAAATACATACTATTCGGCCATAGTAATAAGAAGGGAAGGAGTTAGATTTTTCCAATTCCAATGGTCCCATTAAGTTTAAATGGGTCATCCTACTTTAGAAGTTAAGGTTTATGTGTTGATTGTAATGAATTATCATTATGATTATAGGGTTTGATGTTGTTTTGGGAACTCCAAAAGCAAGTAAACCGAGTCCCAAGGATTGAGGAGCAAAGTTTGCTAAGGTAATAGTTTTCCTCTCTCTTTTTTTACGCTTGTATGTTTGTATAATGATGAGTGTTATGCTATATCAAGTTCTCATTTATGCTATAAGATGAGACATATATGCTTAGATTGTGCTTGGCCTTGTATGAAATTCCTTGTATTGCTATGCGATATGTGGCATCTTGACTGGCATTATGTTATGTACTTACATGCTTGCTTGTGAATGAGACTGGTTTACTACTACTGAGATTTCATAATCTCACCCTAAATATAACCCATGCTAGGTCCGAGTTTAAGCAAAGAAAGGGCAAAGAGTGTGAAAGTATAGATTGAGGACCTTACTTTTATGTATCACATTTTGTCATGTAATTAAATATTTTAGATTATTGCATGTATGAGTTATGTTATGATACGGTAAGGTACTCAGGTATGGAATGGAAAGCCATGAATATGATCAACCCTTGAGTAAATAGAATATGACTGATGTGCCTAAAATGCAAAAATGCATCTGCTTATATAAAGGCAAAAAAATAATAATAATATGTCAAGTGAAGGGTAAAATTGTCCAGTTTTTGTAGGGACACTTTAATATGAATTTATACGCATTCCGCTAAGGAAGTATTTTCCCCTTGTAAACGGCTTAGAGAGCTTAAAGTAGAGCCCTGAACCAACCTCATACGATTTTTCTTTAATTAATTATGTATTTTCAAAATTAGATAAGAAATTGGAAATAACCAAATGAATAGTGAAATTGTATGAGGAAGTTTTCAAAAGGAAAAATTTTAATTAGTTCAAGTTTCTATTAACTCCTTTAAGTTTTATATGAGGTAATTGTAGTAGGAAAAGTGTTATAAAATAAGGTATGACACTTAGCCTCAACCTACGAAATTTCACTATGGAAACATCAAATGGTAAGTTTAAGATTTTAGGTGTGGTTTAAAGTTCTCTAATTGGAACATTAATTAGGTCAAATTAAGGAGAAAGATGAGAGGATTAAGTTATATAACTATTACCTTAGCTGAATCTTGCTCTAGAAGTGGGAAATGGTGGAAACATGCCAAGAACCCTAGCCTTTCCTTTGGACCTCCGAATTTTGTGTGTGTCTCTTGTCGTTCTGCAGAATGGGGGGTGGCTAGGTTAGTTTTTAGGGTTTAAGTTAGGTTTTCTATGGGTTATGGGCTGCTCCAAGATCCAACTCCAAATGGGCTTTAGATTTTAGCTTTGTTGAGCCAGCTTTAAGGTGTTGGGCTACAGAATTTCATTGGGCCAGACTTAGTTTTAACAACTCCATTGTTTTGGGTCTGCACAAGATTTATTAGGTCATTTATAAGAGCCTATAAAAGGTGGATCTTAGGCCTCTATCACATTGAATTGGATTGGGTCTGCACCTAACTTATTGAGCCTCCATTAGCCTCTTATCATGATCTCTTACGTTAATTTGGGTCTAGATAAAGTTTCTATCCCAATTAATTCTTAACTCATATTAATAATTTATCTCTCAAAATTTTCATTCACTTAACTTACCTGATTATTCCATATTAATTATTCTTAATTAACCCAAATCCATGATTAGCACCTTAATAAATTTTGGGGTGTTACAAGCCCTAAGGAGTTGAGTTTTCAACTAAACCAAGGGTGAATCTTAGGAATTTGAGGGAGAAGAACAAGGATATGCAAAGGAAACAACAAACTAGCCATTAGATTTCAAGATAGCAAATCTAGGGTTTCAAGTGTTCATTATAAAATCTAATTCGATACCTTAATTCCTAGGTCTAAAGAAGTGTTTGAATGAACTCTTAAGATCCCTAGAATACTCCCCATATGCATCCTCCATCAAGCAAACAAAGCACACTCCCATGGAGGCTAAATGCTTCATAGTCTTGGCCAAAAGGGGTTGAAGCCCCTAAGGAGAGTTTTAAATTTTTCAAGCCCATTTTTGAGTCATATATGATGAGTGAATATAAGAGGAAACCTTGGAAAAAGTTTAGAAACCATAAGAAGTGAGATGGCCTTATATGTTCCTTAATATGACCTAAGGAAGCAACATGTAGTTAGGCTCTTTGTTTTAATTGTGTGATGACTCCAAGAGACTTAAAGGGAGTTAATAATCATATATGAAAGGAAAGAATAGAGCCTAAAACTTATTTGATGAGTGTTGTTTCATTAAGTGCATTATTGGAACCAAAAAGGGGTTATTAGACCAAGTTAGTGTTTAAGGAAGATGTATGGCTTTAGAAATGATTCCATGAACCTAATTGGCTTCCATAAATTGTGTTTAGGCCAAGAGAAACCAATTCCACACCCTTGTGTGTGTGAGGCCGAGAAAGGGAGCATTGTTTCAAGAAGAAAAGTGTTTGGTTGCACCAAAGGTAGCTCACTCCTCCTTCTCTCATGTATGAATGTATGCTTGACTTGTCTTTGAATATGTGTACGTGTGTTTTAAGCTATGAAAAATATTCTAGCATGAGTTTTTATTCCATGGTACCATGATGATGCATTATGTTTTCAAATGATGTTGATTATGTTTGCCTAGTTTGCTTAAGTGTGGAGAAGCCAAGAACTCTTAGCCATGGTGAGAATGAGCCAAGAACCCTTATAAATGGTTGAGACAAAGCAAAGTGTCTCCCAAGAGTGAAGTTGAGCCAAAACCTCCTTGAGAAAATGAGTGTGGCAAGTCCAAAATCCATAAATAAATGGGTGAGGCTAATCCACTTACTTGGCAAGTCTATGGATGCCTTGTATGACTTACTCACATGCCAAGATTGCTTCTTAAATGATCATGTCATCTATGATGCTCATGCATGCATTTTCAAGACTTGTTTTACATATTTTATGTATGGTTGAAAGGGAGATGAGCTATTAGGATTCTTTGAATCTCATTTCCTCCTATCCAATGTCCTAACATGCTAGGTAGACTAAGTGGACAAGGCAATGGGAGCTAACAACTTGGAAAATAAGAGATTGACAACAATTTGCATATATTTTGCTTCTTTATGGCCATATTAGTGGAAAATATTGTAATCCATTGTTGTATATGTCTTATGACATTATGAACATGTATAATTATGCTAAAGCATCATCTACAAATGAGATTTAATGTTATATGTATGGTGTAGTGCATTTTAAGTATGGAATGGCAATATTAGCATTATGTAACCTTGTGTATAACTTGGGGTGGATGAGTAAGTTTGAGAAATTTGGATTTGTATACTTTTGAGACAAGTTTAGAATGTCATTTTGGTGCATTCCCACATGCTCAAGTAGCTACACAAGGTTAGGAAGCAAAATTGGACACTTTGATGCTAGTAGATATCATAAAAATGACCATAGCAGAACCTTATAGTACAAACTGACCAAATGGATGAATCTTCCCATGAAATTTGGTTGACATGTAGAACTCATTGAGATCTTTTTGGCAAGGTAAAGTGCAGAAAAATAAGAGTTCTGTAAAATTAATTATGAATTTTCAAATTTGATATTTTTCTGTTATTCTGGTGCATGTACTATTCATATGGTCAATTTTGTATTTTGTGTTATTTGAGGGACAAATGGTGTCCAATGTAATTTCTATCTCATCTCATGCCTTTAGATATCTCATTTTCAAGAATCATACAAGCTTTCAAGGAAAAAGACAATAGAAATAATGAATATTTTCATGTTACATCGTGTATAAAAATTTTATTCGGTGTCACGTGGACCACATAAGCTCATACATCGTATTCTCATATTTAATTACATGAATACAACTCATTTCCATCATAAAATGTGGCCTACATCTTAAGGAACTCAAAGGAATGCATGAAATATACATATATAATTTCGGCTAGCTTTGTCCTCATTTCTGTCACAACTTTGAAAAATCATAACTAAATCTAGAAAAAAAAAATCATGCATTCTTGGCATTATGGAAAGCTGTGGATATTAGCTATAGGAAAAAAATAACTCAAGACCAGCTCAGGTACGCCTAGACCTCGAAATCCAATCAAACAGTAACTAAGGTCGGGTGAAGTTCTTGATACTGCATAAATTCTTTGAAAATTCATATCTCCCTCTCTAGACCTCCAAATGAGGAGGTGTTTCTAGTTGGCACAAGTCACTGGAAATATCTAGTTTCTTTGTATAAAATTTTGTAGCAATTGGACATTATTTGAGCCCTATGTGACATATTTTATTTTCGGACCTGAGTGAACAGTGAAATGCCAAAACTAGAATTTTTGCTAACTTTTGAAAATTTCTTAAATATTCTGTAGACCTCCAAAAATTATGTTCTTTAGCTTTCCAATAAGCTCTAATTGCATACCAAATCTCAGATCAAGAAGAGCTCATTTGGACAAAAAGTGACGTAGGGTTCTAAATTAGTCAATTTTGGCTCCATGTAGGATACCAAAATATCCAAATGGCTTTTCTTGGGATTTGACACCTCTTGGGCAAGTATAAAAGCATAATTAGGACTTGTGTGAGCTGTCCAAATGGTCCCAAACTCCATGCCTCTCATTTTGGCTATGCCACATGCAATCATACATATTCACATCAAACTTTCAAGAAGCATATCTTGGCATTACATACTCAAATCACATTCTATCATTCATATATCATATCCTCTCATTTATACATCACATATTACCATAATTACATATGTTCAAGGGGTCATAGACCATATACAATAGTAGGTTATATCATTTGACATGAATATGGCTTGAAAGACTAAAAACCATGTATTATGTTGTCAAACTCTCTTCTTCAAGGTGGTTGGCTTCTATTACCTTGTCCACTTGGGGCACGTAACATGTTAGATCATTAGAGAGAAGGGAATGAGATTCAAAGAATCTCAATAACTCATCTTCCATTCAATTATACATAATGGATGCAAAGCAAGTCTTGAAAATGCATGCATGGATATAATAGGTGACATGAACATTAAATAAGCAAGCTTGGTATGTGAATAAGTCATACAAGTCATCCAAAAGCTTGCCAAGTGGATGGATTGGCCTTACCCTTTTCCTCATGGATTTTGGACTTGTCTCACCCATTCTTTAAGAGATTCTTGGACTCAACCATGTTCTTAGGAGCCCACTTTACCAATCTTAAGGGTTCTTGGCTCATCCTCACCATGGTTAAGAGTTCTTGGCCTTTCCACACCCAAGCAAACTCAAACAAACATCATAACATCATTTGGAAATATAATATGTCATCATGAAATCATGGCATATAAAATCATGCTAACATACTTTTCATAGCTTGAAAATACATAAACACACATTCATGCATGCGAGAAGGTGGAGAGAGCTACCTTGGAAGAAATTACACACTTTTTCTCTTGAAATTCCCTTCCTTGCTTTGGCCACACACCCATAAAAAGTGTGGAGAAGATTTCTCTTGGCCTAGATACAATTTATGGAAGCCAATTAGGTTCATGAACTAAATTCTAAGACCATACAATTTGCTTAGACACTAGGTTGGCTTATAATCTCATTATGGTTCCATAATTGCACCTAATGAAGCAACACCCCTCAAATAAATTCTAGGCTCCATTCTTTCCTTTCAAATATGATTCTTGACTTCTTTTAAGTCTCTTGGAGTCATCACACAATTAAAACAAAGAGCCTAACTACATGTTGCTTCTTTAGGTCATAATATGGAACCTAAAGCACCAATTCATTTTCTATGGGTTCTAAATTTTTTCTAAGGCCTCCCCTCATTTTCATTCATCATACATGACTCAAGAATAGGTTTAGAAAAATTTAAAACTCTCCCTAGCTATGCTTTCCTTACTTGGCCGAGACATAAAGCCTTAATGTGTTCCATGGAGCTTTCTTTGTTTTCTCAAGGGGAGACGCATGTGGGGAGCCTTTTAGGGATCTTGGGAGTGTAAACACCGTATTTTGTCCGGGTATATCTCAAAAATAATAATAAAGTTAAAATAATAAAAAAAAATGAAAATGAAAAAAAATAAAAAAAATCCTCTTAGTTTAATAAGCTAAAAAAAATATAATAATAATAAAAAAAAGGACTTAAATTTAAAATTAAAAAAAAAAGAGAGTAAATGCCAATTAATCCAAAATAAAAAATATATATATCAATGGGGGAGAGTAACAAAAATCCAAAACAAATGAAATAAAAAAAGAAAGAGAAAACTAAAAGAGAATAGGCCCATTTTGTAAAAAAAAGGAGTTCAACCCAAAGTTAATCCGAAATTGGGCCTGAAATAAAAAAAAAAAGAGAGAAAAACTAAAAGAGAATAAGCCCATCCATGAGTTCTGGGCCTCCAGCCTCTTTAACCCGAACCCACTAATGCATTGGGCCTTCAGCTTCCCTAACCCGAACCCACTAATGCATTGGGCCTTCAGCTTCCCTAAACTCGAACCCACTAATGCGTCGAGAATTTTTGAAACTGAAGGAAAAGAACGGAGGGAAGAGAGGAAACCCTAGAGGCTCACTGGTCCCCCCCCTTTTTCTCTCTGCTCTGGCGTCCCCTCGCGAGGCCACTCCAGAGGTGAGGTGACGCGATTCGTACGAGAGGGAGTCGCGAATGGAAATGCTGGAATTGGTGGAGCAGAGGGGGCACGGAGATGGGGGCACAAGAGGCCCTCGTCTATAAAAGCAGAGGGAAGGGAGATGCTGAGGAGGTTTTTTTTCGGGGAGCGAGGGAGAAATCGAAGCGACGGAGGATTAGAGGTTTTCTAGCCGAGGAGGAAAAATCGAGCGAGGGAGTCGGAGAGGCGAGGGGGTCGATCTTTCAGAGGGGATTCGAGGAAGGGCTGAGTGAATATCGTGAAGGAGCGTATTCAGAGGAGAGATTTAAGGAAGGAAAAGGTCGAAGCTCTGAACCAGAGAATCAAATCGCCTCCGTGTGTGAGTTGGGCTTTGGCGCAGAAGAATTTCATCGAAGAACCCTGAAAGGGGTCTGAGGTATGTTTTATGTGCTTTCCCAAAACAACGAACTCCTGTGTGAATTCTGATTCGTGCGTGCTGAAATCAGGGATTTCTGTGTCCTGAATATAACCTGATTCAATGGATGTTGAGTGCTGATTTGTTATGAATATCCTGGGTCTTGAATGTGCTATGAGTCTGTGGTTAACTGGATTTCGATTATTTAGATTCCTAGTTCGTCTATTCTCCCTCATCTGGTCTGGTTTATCTCCCTGTCTCTGCATCCCCTTATGCCTTAGCGAAAAATGGTGATATGCTTTGTGAGTTGAATCCCCTAGATTATCTGTTTGAGATAGTTGAGATTGAAATCTGGAACTCTTGATTGGTGTTCAATTGTGTGTAAGTTCGGGCTGCTCATCAAAATTTAATCCACACTTAAATATGGTTATTGATTCATGTTAGTGCTGGAAAATTTGTTAGTCCTTATGGTAGGATTTTAATATAGTGACCAGAGAAGTGATGCAACGATTGATTGGATGCTACCTTGACCGATTTCTGCTCTGGCGATGTTTGTTATTTTTCTTTTTTTCTATTTTTTGCTTTATTATATTTTGTGGATTGTGCTAACCACCCTGGTAACACGAATGCATTGATGGAGTGGAATGGGGAGCCTGGTCACGCTACCCCAGAGGCTGACTGTGTGGACCTCGATGGGAAAAGACAACATGTTGCAACATCAAATTGTAACCTATGTTTTTTATTTTATTTTTCTTTTATTTTCCTTGTTTATTCATTTTTGTCTTATTTCCCTTTTTATTTATTCATTTATTTATGTATCTTATTTTTTTTCTTTTTTTCTTTTTTTATTTCTTTTGTACGGATTATGTAAACATTGCCTAATAGTGATATTGAACACTGGACACTAAACACCCACTTCACAAATCTCAGCTATTTCTTTCGTTTATTTCTCATTTCCTTAGCATGGCCGTGTCGGATTCCATATCCCCTCAAGCCCATAGGTACCAACCAAAAGGCCATGTGTGCCAATAAGCTTCCATGATGCCTTTTGGGTCGAATAGGTTTAGTATTTGTGGGCTTCAATAGCCCCATTCATTTGATTGCAAAAGAGATCCAAAAAAAACATTTTGGGCTCCTAGCCCTATTCAAAAGTATTCCAAAAAAATGCTTTTGGGCTCCAATAGCTTCGTTCAAAAGATTGCAAAAGAAAAAAAGTTTTGGGCTCCTAGCCCTATTTAAATATTCCAAAAAAGGTTTTGGGCCCCAATAGCCCCATTCAAAAGAATGCAAAAGAGAAAAAAGGAAAAGGGAAATAAAAATAATAATAACAAAAATAAGTAGATTGAGCAAAATAAACCAAAGCAAAAATAGACAATAGAAAATAAAAAAAAACGAAATTGAAATAATAATGAATAGAACAAAACGTGAAGAGAAAGAAAAATTGAAAAATTAAGAAAAAAATCAAAAAAAATCAAAAGGCAAAAAAATGAAAATAAAATAAAAAATATATACCAAAAGGGAAAAGGGAAAAAGAAAAAAAACAAAAAAAGAAGAAAACAAAGAGACACAAAATTCAAAGGAAACACCAAATAAACTAAAAATGAAAATAAAATATGCTAAAGATAAAAGGTAAAAAAAAATAATGACAAAAATTAAACAAAATAAGAAAAAGGGAGAAAAAGGGAGGAAAAATATAATAAAACAAAATATCAATAAAACAAAAAGATTAATAACACCAAATCAAAAAATTAAAAAAAAACAACAACAAAAAAAAAAACAAAAAACAAACAATAGAAAAGGACAATTAAAAAAAAGAGAGAAAAATGAATCAAAAAGCAAGAAAACAAAAAGGAAATAGAAATCAAAAATTAAAAGACAATCTAAAAATAAAGACAAAAATAGAATTGAAAAAAAAAGAAGAACAATTAAAAAGGGGAAAAGAGAACCAAAATCAAGAAAACAAAAGGAAAACAAAAGATAAAAAATAAAAATAAAAACAAAAAATAATAGAAAACAAAAATTGAACGAAAAGTAAAAAAATGATATGAAAAAGAGAGAAAAATTGAAAAGATAATGGAAAATAAAATTATTTTTACTTTTAGCAAATTAAAACACAATCAATCAATTTCAAAATCGTTTTATTTGTTAAAAGGAAAAGTAAGTTTTAATTTCTTAGTCTTTCAAAAACCAAAAAAAACATAACAAAATCAATTAAGAATTAAAAATCAAACATAAACAACAAAAAACCAAAAAAAAAAAAAACAAACAAACAAACAAAATAAAACATCAACCAAATTAAATCATCGATCGAACTACGTGGACTTTGATCCCTCTTGAAGGGTACGTAGGCCCTAGGCTCTCATCCTAGGTCAAGTCCGCCCTTGTAAATAAAATATTTTTCTTTAAATTTCTTTTCTTTCCTTTTTATTTAATTATTAAATTTCTTTGCATTTTATTTTAGTATTGATTTCCTTTTCTACTTTTAACTTTATTTCCTTCAATTTCTTTATTCCCATTTCGCACGTGATTTGTTAGGGAGAATTGAAATAAAATTAAGGCCATTTTTATTTTTGTACAACTGACTTAGGGTAACCGTTCTTAGTAACGGGTGTAGTGGGGTGCCTAACACCTTCCCCACTCAAAATAGAGCATGCAAATAAATGAAGGATATGAAGTTGAATCACTTGGGAAACTCGAGCTTGTGTGAAGAAGAAACGAGATAGGTGAGCTGATGAGATAATTAAGCTACGGGTTAACGTGGAAGATCTAATTGAACATTTGATGAAGCTAGCTGAATACCAACGCTGAGCTTTGAGTTTAGAGAACAACGTGAGACCAGAAGACGCTGGATCGAGAAGCTAAACGTGGGCTAGAAGGAGCTGAAGTAACGAGCTGGAGGCAGCACGTGGAATCATTAAAGCCTCACGTGAGAGGGAACAAATTGATTCATTCACGCCTCCATATATTCGCAAAAATGCCCGAGATTCCATTCCATTCACACAACTCCATTCATTCACCTATTTATTCATTCATACCCTATTTCATTAGAAGACTTCACGCCTAGTTCGTTCATTCATTCGGCCATATTCATCCATCTTTCGCCCTTCTTCCATTCCACGTCCACCCATTCATCCATCGCCTCCATTCCATCTTCCATCCATCTCCACCATCCCATGAAGTTCTAATCCATATGTGGCTAGCTAGGAGGAGCTCTTGGAGAAGCTTGAATCCATGGATGAACTCAGAATTTTGGCTAAGGATTTCTTTATTTTCCTACACTTTTTTCTCTTTCATATATTTTCGTGGTTAAGTTGTATTTGATGGGGAATTTGTGTAATTGTAATTAGTGGCTGGTTAGACACTAATTAGGAAGTCTTTTTGTTGATTAATTGATTTGATTAGACATTGATTAATTTCAATATTATCTAATTTCCCATGTGTGCTTCGGAGGTGTTCGATAAAATACATGAGTGAGATTATGTGCTTGAATGTTTAATTTGAAGATTCCTTAGTGTTTAGTTGGTTAATTAAACATTTTAGGATGATGATTCAAAGTCTAATTAATTAGTTAATCAATTAAATTGGGTGTTCATTGATCTTAAAAACAAGAATTGACAATTTAATGTGGAGTTGAGGTTTCAATTCAACATTAGATCCTTAATCTCTTGAATCTTGAGTGGTTACCCAAGATAATTTGTTATGAACACAATTAGGAACTCTTAGGCCAGAATCAATTACAATTAGATTAGGATAAGGATAGTGGATACCAAGGGACGAATCCAAAGCTAGTCACAAGTCCATCTTTCACCCATAATCCATATAATTAAGTAGCAATTAGGAATTTTAATTCAATTTAGTTTTAGGTTAGTTTAATTCAATCAAAACCCCCTTAGTTTAAAAGTTTTTAGAAGCTTTTAGCATTTAGAAAACTCAATTAAACATTGAACTCCAATTTCAAGGGAGATGACCTAGGTTGTGCCATTAGCTACATATTTTATCAATCTAGTTTTATTTTGAGGGTTGCGCGACGAGCTTCTCAAAATTTGGCGCCGTTGCCAGGGAATTGGATTCTCGATTGTTTGAGAAAGTTTTCTAGGTGTTTCAGCTCTATTTTTGTTCTATTTTGGTTTAATTTTTGTTCTGTTTTGAGCTTGGAATTGGGTAATTTCGGTGTTCTGCGTCAAGTGTCATGTTTGCTGAAATTTTTGTTTGAAGTGCCCAGAAAATTCTCAAACTTCATTTTCCAAGGTTTTTGGGTGTTTTAAGCAAAAGTAATAGAAAAGCTATTAGGTGCACCATTTTTTGGCCAAATTCCAAAGCTTAAGGCACTTTTTCTAATTTTTTATTATTTTCTCGAATTTTTTTAAGAATTTTTCAATTTTTCTAGATTTAATTTCTTTATTTTTTGTGAATTTATTTTACATCATTAACCTCTGTTTAGGAGTGTTTTTGAGAGTTAAGTAAGTCTTAGTTTCATTGAAATTTTATTTTCTTGAATTAGAGTTAATTTTAGTTATAATTTGTTAGTGATTTTTCTTGTATTGAAATTAATTGAATTTCTCAATTTTTCTTTGCTTTAAATGAATCCATATCATTATTCTAATCAAGGTGTCTATGATTCATGTGCAGAGCACAGGATTTCTCAAAAGTTGGATGAAGCCATGTCAATGATTCAAGGTCTTCTTGAACGACAAAGACAAGAACGGCAAGCACAACAATATCAACAAGTCCAACAACCATGCTACCAACCACACCATCATTCTTATGAAGTTCACCCTAGCTACCAACCATACCACGACTTCCATAGGCAAGAGCCAGAGTATGATAATTACAATTATCATGAGGGGTATATGCAACAAGAGGTCCAAAGGGAACCAAGTTGGGAAGAGCAGCTAATGGAAGCTTGTATTATTCAAAACCAACAATTGGAGCAAATGGTCCAATGGGGAACTGAATGGTTGCAACTCCAAGACCAGCAAATGGCAGATAGCGTCATGAAGGATTCAGGATTTCAAATGAATCAATCAACTTCAAGTCCTATTGAATTGATTGAGGAGCAAATTAGAAGGGAATGTATAGAGGAGGAAGAATCCTATTCATTGGGTAATATCCTTCCATCTTTTAATACATTACAATTTGTTGGAATTGATTCTAGTATACATGATAGCACTGTGATTCTTGATGCATATAATGTTGTTGATTCTGAATTACATAATGATGATGTTGATGAGGAAATTGTTATTGAATCTCCTGATTTGGTTAATTGTGGTAACTCATTAAGCAAAATTGACACATTTGTTGATGTTTATGATTCCTTGTGTACTGATGCACTTGGAATTTCTACTCCTATATGTTGCAATGGATCTTTAAGTACATTTGACTTGAACTCTTGGGTTTCAATTTGCAAATCATGTCCCTGGGCTTGAAACTTAGCACCATATCCTTCATCAGGTCCATTTTTATGCTCAGCAAGGTCTCTTGGTGCTATTGCATCATTCCCCCCCTCTTGAAAAGGATTCGTCCTCAAATCTATAACATCAAAGGAAGAGAGATAAGCTATATTAAAAGTAGCACTAATATTTCCATAAGAATTAGGCAAGTCAATTTTATAAGCATTATCATTAATCCTTTCAAGAACTTGAAAGGGACCATTTCCTCTAGATTGGAGTTTTGACTTCCTTTGCTCTAGGAAATGTTCTTTTCGCAAGTAAACCCACACCCAATCACCGGGTTCAAACACCACATACCTTCTACCCTTGTTAACTTGGTTGGCAATTTGCTCATTCCTTCTTTCAATATTGGCTTTCACCTTCTCATGCAAATCTTGCACAAACTTTGCCTTCCTAGCACCATCAAGGTTAGTAAACTCATGTGAAGGTAAAGGAAGCAAATCTAATGGGGTTAAAGGATGAAAGCCATAAATAATTTCAAAAGGAGAGAATTTTATAGCAGAATGAACAGCACAATTATAAGCAAATTCGACATGGGGTAAACACTTCTCCCAATTCTTAAGATTCTTTTGAATGATAACTCTTAATAAAGTAGAGAGGGTTCTATTAATAATCTCGGTCTACCCGTCAGTTTGTGGATGTACTGTAGTAGAAAATAAAAGCTTAGTACCAAATTTATTCCACAATGTTTTCCAGAAATAACTCAAGAATTTCACATCTCTATCACTAACAATAGTTTTTGGCACACCATACAACCTAACAATTTCCTTGAAAAATAATTCTGCCACATACATAGCATCATTAGTTTTGGAACAAACAATAAAATGTGCCATTTTACTAAACCAATACACAACAACAAATACACTATCTTTCCCAGTGGAAGATTTAGGCAAACCCAAAACAAAGTCCATAGAAATATCAGTCCATGGGTAAAAGGGAATTGGTAAAGGAGAATACAAGCCATGTGATTAAATTCTAGACTTAGCATGCTTATAAGTAATACATCTAGAACAAATAGCAACCACATCTTTTCTCATACTAGGCCAATAAAAATGCTCATTCAAAAGAGCCAAAGTCTTTTCTACACCAAAATGGCCCATCAATCCCCTGCCATGAGTTTCCTTAACAAGAAGCTCATGAATGGAACACATAGGAACATATAACTTGTTCTTTTTGAAAAGGAATCCATCAAATCTGTAATAGTCATTAGCACCATATAATTCACAAGATTTCCAAATATCAGCGAAATCAGAATCAGACTCATACATGCCTTTTAACATCTTAAAACCTATCAATCTAGCATGTATGGAAGTAATCAAAGTGTAACACCTAGATTATGCATTAGATGTAACATTTTCCTTTCCCTGCTTATGCTTAATCACATAAGGGAAGGTTTCAATAAATTCAAGCTAACTTGCATGCCTTTTGTTCAATTTACCTTGGGACTTAAGAAACTTAAAACTCTCATGATTAGAATGGATAATAAATTCTTTAGGCCATAAATAATGTTGCCAAGTTTCTAAAGTTCATTTTAAGACATACAACTCTTTATCATATGTGGAATAATTTAAAGCAAGACCACTCAATTTCTCGCTGAAATATGCAATAGGTTTAGAATCTTGCATCAACACACCACCTATGCCTATACTAGAAGCGTCACACTCAATTTTAAAAACCTTAGTAAAATTAGGCAACACAAGTACAGGGGCATTAGTTAGTTTTTCTTTCAGTATGTTAAAAGCATGCTCTTGTGCTTCACCCAACTTGAATATCACATTCTTTCTTACCAAATCATTCAAAGGGGCAACAAGAGTAGAGAAGTCCTTCACAAATCGCTTATAGAAGCTCGCCAATCCATGGAAACTTCTTACTTCACCCGTATTCTTTGGAGTTGGCCACTCTCGAATTGCTTTGACCTTTTCCTCATCCACTTGTATGTCATGAGCTCCTACAACAAATCCAAGAAAAACCATAGAATCAAAACAAAAAGAGCACTTCTCTAAATTGGCAAAAAGTTTATGCTCCCTAAGCACAACAAACACATCATGCAAATGACTCATATACTCTTTTAGACTCTTAGAGTAGATCAAATATCATCAAAGTAAACCATAACAAATCTTCCAATGAAAGGTCTAAAGACATAGTTCATTAAACTCATGAAAGTGCTAGGTGCGTTAGTCAAGCCAAATGGCATAACTAACCATTTATATAACCCAAACTTGGTCTTAAAAGCAATTTTCCATTTATCAGCTTCTTTCATTCTAATCAGATGGTAACCACTTCTAAGATCAACTTTAGAGAAAACACATACACCATGCAACTCATCAAGCATATCATCTAACCTAGGGATAGGATAGTGATATTTTATCGTTATTTTGTTGATGGCACGACAATCTACTCACATTCGCCACTTGCCATCCTTTTTGGGCACAAGAATCACCAGGATAGCACACAGACTCAAACTTTCATGAACAAAGCCTTTATTTATGAGCTCTTCCACTTAATGTTGTATTTCCTTAGTCTCGTCTAGATTTGCTCGATAAATAGGTCTATTGGGAATAAATGCCCCTTAGATAAAGTCTATACGATGCTCAATGCCTCTTAGAGGGGGCAATCCATCAAGTATTTCCTCTAGGAATAAGTTACAGAATTCTTGCAATAAAGATGTAACACTAGCAGGCAAAGAGTGATCAAGATCGTTGATAGTAAGATAAACATATTTATAAAGCAATAAGAAAGCATTTTCACAAATAAGAGCTCTCTTGATCTCACTTCTACCTAAAAATAAACTCACTTTCTTTTCCTCATGTTTTTCTCTAATTTTCTTTTCCTTTCTCTTGCTTCTTCCCATTCTCAACACTCACACTCACTTTAACTTTCTTTTCTTGCTCTCTCCTTTTACACTCTTTCAATTTTTAACTGATCCTTATATGCTTGAACAGGATGAAGAGGGGTCAACACAATGGTCTTACCATTAAAAACAAAGGAGTAATAATTTTTATATCCATCATGTTTTACCTTTTGGTCAAACTGTAATGGCCTACCAAGTAACAAGTAACCAGCATACATGGGTGCTACATCACAAAGAATCTCATCATGATAATTACCAATAGAAAAAGAGATGAGCACCTGTTTTGTTACCTTTACCTCCCTACTATCATTAAGTCATTGTAATTTATAAAGGGTAGGGTGCCTCAAAGTGGGCAAGTTTAGCTTTTCCACAAGTAAAGTACTAGCTACATTTGTGTAGCTACCACCATCAATAATCAAACTACATACCTTCTTGTGGATGAAACAACGAGTATGGAAAATATGCTCACGCTGCTTTACCTCAAGATCTTATTTAGGTTGAATGTTGAGAGCACACCTAGCCACAAGGGCTTTACCATATATAGCTTCAATTAACTCTAAATCTGAGTCATTAGTCAGGGGTGGCATCTTATCCTCCTCATACTCACTACTAGCACTAGTCACATCACCATTCTCAAGAATAATCATAGTTCATTTATTAGGATATTGTGAAGCAATGTGACCAAAACCATTACATTTAAAGCATCTAACCTTAGAGGAGGAAGTAGTAGGATTAGAAGACAAGAAAGGATTTGAATCAGTTTTACCCTTAACCTAAAAGGGTTTTACCTTACTTTCCTATTTAGAATTGAAATCAGTCTTTGGCTTGAAGGCGACTTTGGAATCCCTTCAAAAACTCGAGCTAGATGTCACTTTCAACTTTTGTCGAACCCATAGTTGCTTTTCCACCTTAATAGCTCTATGCAAGAGTTCCTCCATATCCAGGTAATTGTATAAATCAACTTGGGTAGCTATATCAGGATTTAAGCCCTCAATGAATCGGGCCATGGTTACTTCACGGTCTTCCTCCACATTTACCTTAATCATGGCAATCTCCATTTCTTGATAGTAATCTTCCACACTCATAGACCCTTATTTCAGATTTTGGAGCCTCTTATGCAATTCCCTATAATAGTAACTAGGGACAAACCGTTTGCACATGATAGTTTTCATCTCCTGCCAATCACGAATTGGACCTTCACCGATACATCTTTTGGTGAGTAAGAGTTGATCCCACCAGATGCTAGCATAGTCAGTAAACTCCACTGCAGCAAGTTTTACTTTCTTTGCCTCAGTATAAGAGTGGCACTCGAACACATGCTCTACTCTTCTTTCCCAATCTAAGTACTGGTTCGGGTCATTTTGCCTAGGAAATGACAGAGTCTTCATCTTGATATTTCTAGTACCACCATCCTTATTGGATGATGATTGTCTGCCTCTCTAAGTATAGGACTCCTGAAAGTCAGACTCAGCATCATCATCAAGCTCCACTTGAGCTCGCCTTCTATGGATCCTCCTATTGGAAGAAGACTCCACATCATTTAATTTGGCACTAAGTTTCTTAAGAGTACTTTGAACGACTCTAACCCAGACTTTCATGTCAAAGTCACTGTGCTCAGATTCTCTAGACATCTTGAAATATTAGTTTGTACAAAAACAAGCAAAGAAAGATATGGGACCTCACAACTCACTAGCTTACGTGTTTACACTCAAGAATAGTAAGTCACTCGTGTTTACTCTCAAAATTTGGCTTTTATCAAGATGGTAGACTCTAGCCTTTTACTACTCAATAATTTGCTTTTTACAAGTGTTCTAAGCAAGTCACAAGCAAATCAAATGAAAAGATCAGACTGGTGGCAATAAAAAATACTAAAATCCTAAAATATAAATTTCCAAAGAATCAAACAAAGGAGAAAAAGATGTGTGTAACAAAAAGGGAAAGAGCAAAGGAAAACAAGGAGGAAAAGGAGGTTGGGATAGCTTGGAAGGAAGGAGAATAAAAGGGAAAATTTGAAAATAAGAAACTTTAAAAATAGAAAACTACTTGGAAACTAAGTTAATAGGAAACTACTTACAATTCAAGTTCAAAACAATTAGGAAAGAAAATCCTTACTTGAATGCAAATAGGAAAGTAGATAACTTGGTGGCTACTGAATGCAATCAAATTAGGAAACTAACTCCAATTAGGAAATTAACTCCAACTAGGAAACTAAGTCCAATTAGGAAATTGACTCCAATTTAGGAAACTAACTCTAAGCTTTAAGCTTTGAATTTTCACAATTGCAATTTCCTTTTTTTTCACTTTTTTTTTTATTTTCTTTTCAAATTTTTTTTTGAATTTTTTTTTTGAATTTTTTTTGGAGTATCACACTCTCCTTATTTTTTTCAATAAGGATGGAGGCATATAATAATAGAAGAAAGAAGAAGATGGAAGACAAAGGCGAAAATGAAAAAGGTAACACAAATGGAAGGAAAGAAAGTATAAAAAATAACGGTAGGGAAACACAAAGATATACCTTTTACTAGCGAACCAAAGCTCTGATACCAAATGATGCAAGACCTTCTAGGAACCTTGTCCTAGGAACCTTCAACAAGATGACACTTTGCTTGGGACCGGCTAAAAAACAAGAATATTGGTCAAAGGAAAGACCTTAAGAGAACTTTTCTCTTAGAACCCTAGCCTTAAGACGCCACAAAGGAAGACCAATCTTTTGATAAGTCATGTGAACTCTCAGAGAACATAAAGAAGCAAAAGCCTCACAGAGAATTGAATAATACTCAAATTCATTCATGATCTAAAATAGAGTACAATAGGAAGCCTTTTATAGGTAAAAATTTTTAAAGTCTAAAATCCTAATAAAAGTTAAACTCTAAAATCTGATTAGAAATATTTTAAATAGTGCCTAAAATCAAGGAACAAGATTAAGATACTAATTTTAACTTAATCTCAAAGATAAGATCTTTGACCAAGTCCTAAAAATAATAAAATAAATAAAAATGAAATCCATAAGAATCCTAGTCAAAACTAATTAGCTCCTTTAAATAGTCACATGGGATGCTCATACTTCATTAAAAATCACATGGTTGACACATGATTTTTAATCTCTTGCAATTGGACTCCAATTGGGCCTTAGCACTCCTCTTGTAGAATGGTTAGTATGATCACACCTTTTACATCTTCTTGGGCCTTATCTTAACTCAAATAAATCGGCTCTAAGTCATGAAACTTATGAATCAAACAATTGAAGGCTTCTTTCATTGCTTTGGACCTAGCTCTTATTATTAGGCCTCCTATGCCTTGCAATGGATCTTTAGGTACATTTGACTTGAACTCTTGGGTTTAATTTGCAAATCACATCCTTGGGCTTGAAACTTAGCACTATATACTTCATCAGGTCCACTTCTATGCTCAGCAAGATCTTTTGATGCTATTGCATTAACATTTCTCATGTTAGCCTAAATATGACCAATAAGGCCTTCTATACAACAATACACTCTATCATTGCTAATTACTTCCTTCTAGCTATATGATCCAAGCCTTAACTACCTTTGTATTTAGCCCACCATTAAGGCTAAAGGGTTCTGCCCCTTGCTTTATTCATTAGTAGCCAACAGATCTATCTAGGCTATTAGGGCTTTATGGAGTATTACCTATAGACTCTAACCTTTGGTTTGAAAGAATTATTTTCTAGGCTCTCTACTTTATCTAGACATCTAGGTGTCATGGTTGGGGGAGTAGCTCTTTCTCATTTTCCCCCTCTAATTTGATCCTTGTGTAGCCATAGTTTTAACTCATACTATGTTGTATCACTACCTATCTCTACATCAGGAAAAACATCCCATAATGGTCAAAACATGGCAATGAGTGAGGATTAGGCCTCTTGTAATTTCTTTAAGCAAGCCTCTTTTGCAGCTACATAATTACCTCTTACTACTCATCACACAACTTGCTATTGATCCCAACAAGCTACCATAACTTATAGAGCTCCAGTTGTAGGATCACTTAGCTTTGCTCTAGGAACTCTAGAGGCCTATCTCTCATAATGTTCACTATTACATCAAATACCATTCCACATGTCACTTAACCTAAACATAGACATATGCCACCTTTAGACATTGAAAATGTCTTGTACAAGCCTTTACATAACATATCCATCCAAGTCATAAGCATCACAATTCATCTCATGTATCTTGGGTTTGAAACCATATATAAAAAAATCAAGTTTTGCTCTTGGGTTGGCATGCCAGATTTCTGATATGAATTTTGAAATTTATAACTAATTTTAGAAAAGTTGAAATCAAGCAAACCATATCAATCTGGAAAGCTCTAGATGTTAAATAATGAGTAAAAATTGTTCCAGACCAACACACTAGCCTTTAACTTGCAAAAATTGATGGAATAATACCAAAGGTCGAGCTGCATTACTGGTATTATCATGCAACCTCAAAATTTTAGTTCTCCCTTTACAAAGCTTCAAATAAGGTGATATTGCTGGTATGGAAAGCTCATGATGTCTAGTTTGTGCTTGTAAAATCTCATGAACATTGGACTTCATTTGGCCTATGTGTGACACAAAAACATAAACTGACCATATGAATAATGCATATACCATTTTTGCATAATTTGGCCAATTTTGAAAAATCATAATAAATTCTCTAGACTCCAAATCAAGTGATCTTTGGCTCTATAAAAAGCTCTAGATGAGACCTACTTGCTAGCCAAATTTCATGAAAAAACTCACTCATTTGGTAAGACTTTGGTTTTGCACACATAATGGTCAATTTTGAATTCCAAATTGGTATCTCAAGGCACCAAAAACCTTTCCTCTCATCCCATAACCACTTGGGCACATCCAAAAGCATAAATACAACATATAAAAGCATACCAAATGATCCTAATCATCATGGAGCTAAAACGTGAGAAACATAACGTATAGTTTCTCCGTAAACGAATGAAATTCACCAGATACAAAAGGAAGTCCCCTAAGATGATGTAGTTAAGGTCCTGAAAAATTTGGGAAGCATTCTAGACTCCTAAAAATAAGAATTTCAGGCTTAGACAAAAAGAAAAATGGAGCTAGAATGAAGAAACAATTTCTTACGAAAAGCTTACGAAACATAATGGCATTTTCATAATTTTGAGTAAATTTTGGAATTCACACAAGAGGGCTTTTTAAATAAAATTTTTGAGTTCTCTAGGGTTCTCAGAGGCCTTGAAAACCATGGAAAGCCTCGAGACAGTTAAATCCCCTTCGATGGATGTTTTCCAACATCGGTGTGTCCAAACTTTGACAGGTTCATTCGAGAAGGTTTTAGCTCCTATTTGAGTGATTCTAAAGGCATTTTATTTAATTGGGAACCTAAATTTTATAATGGAAAAGATGGTTCTCAAAAAGGAGCTAAAACAAAGGAGAAACGAAAATGCCAAGAACAAAGGGTAAAATGGGAATTTTTGAAAAGTGTGACTTATTCCCACCTATATATATAATGCACCCTTCTTCTCCCTTCATTATGCACGGCCATGTTCAGCCCAAAACCAGAAGAAAACCCTAGGGGATGAGGCACACAAGAGGAGGAAGAAAAGGAGGAGAAATTCAAGGTAGAAAGGTATGGATTTTCATGGTTTTTCATGCTCTTTCTCTTCCAAACCTCTCCTCCTTCATTCTTCTTCATTTCCTATAATTATAATGAAGTATATGAATCTGTTTTAAAGGAGAAATTGAGGGAAAAATTCGGATTTGAAGAGAGGAGCTCAAAAAACACAAGATTCAAGTGAGAAAAAGCAAGAAAACAAGGTAATTTCTCTTCCTATGGTTGTCATCTTTGGTTCCCTCCTCCTCCATTTCGCCCCACATGAGAAAACCCTAGGAGGAGATGAGTTTTAGGCAGAACCAAGCATGAATATAAGGAAAAAGGGTGTGGAGATTAATAATATGTAAAGAAAACAACAAAATAACCATTAGAATTCAAGATACAAAACTTAGAGTTTCAAGTGTTCCTTCCAAATTTTGATTTTGTATGATGATTCCTAAGTTTAATTAAGAGTTTAAATGAGTTCTTGAGATACCTAAGATGCTCCCCACAAGCTTTTTCCTTCAAGAAAACTAAGAGAACTCCAAGAAGGCCAAGGAAGCCCATGGTCTTGGCCAAGATGAGATGTCATAGATAGGGAGAGTTTTAAATTTTTCTAAGGTCATTCTTGAGTCATATTTGATGAATGAAAATGAAGGGAGGCCTTGGAAAAAATTTAGAACTCATAGAAAGTGATTTGGTGCCTTAGGTTCCATATTATGACCTAAAGAAGAAACATGATGTTATGCTTTTTATTTTAATTGTATGACGATTCCAAGAGGCTTAAAAGGAGTTAAGAATCATATTTGAAAGGAAAGAATAGAGCCTAGAAATTTTTTGAGGGATGTTGCTTCATTAGGTGCATTTATGGACCATAATAGAGCCTATAGAGCAATCTAGTATCTAAGTAAGTTGTATGACCTTAGAGTTTGTTTTATGAACCTAATTGGTTTCCATAAATTGTATCTAGGCCAAGAAAAACTATCTCCACCAATTTGTGGGTGTGTGACCAAAAGAGGAGGCTTGAAATCCAAGGAAAAAGTGTGTGATTGTGTGCAAGGTAGCTCTCTACACCTTTTCTCATGCATGGATGTGTGTTTATCTTATCTTAGAATGTGTGTGTGTCTCTTTTACAAGTCATGAAAAGTATGCTAGCATGATTTTAAATGCCATAATTTCATGATGTCATAGTATATTTTCAAATAAATGCATAATATTTGTTTAAGTTTTTTTAAGTGTGGAAAGGCCAAGAACTCTTCACCATGGTGAGGATGAGCCAAGAATCCTTGAGCTTGGTTGAGACAACGTAAACAGTCTCCCAAAAGTAAAGTGGGCTCCCAAGAGTATGGTTGAGTCCAAAGCTCTTAAAGCATGGGTGAGGCAAGTCCAAAATCCATGAGGAGAAGTGTGAGGCCAATCTAAATACTAGGTGAGCTCTTGAATGTCTTATATGATGTGTTCATATGCCAAGCTTGCTTCTTGAATGTTCATGATTTGTATTATGTTCATACATGCATTTTTAAGACTTGCTTTACATATATTATGTATGATTGAAAGGGAGATGAGCTATTGGGATTCTTTGAATCTCATTCCCTCCTCTCCAATGATCTAATATACTAGGTGAACCAAGTAGTTATGGTGATGGGAGCCAACAACATTGAAAAAAGGAGATTGACAACCATATGCCTAGTTTTTATCTTGTTGGAACAAGAACGATGCTTCATGATGTATATTGTGTTGTAAATGGTCTATGACCCTTGAATCATGTGTAAACATGATATTATGTGATGTATAAATGTATGGATATGATGTGGGGACTCTAGAATAGAATTTGAGTATGTAATGCCAAAGTGTGCAATTTGGAAGTTTAATGTAAATGTGCATAAGTGTGGGTTGAATGGCCAAAATGAGATGCATGGTTTAGGACCATTTGGGCAGCTCACATAAGTCTCAAATGTGCTTTTAAACTTGCCCAAAAGGTACTAACACCAAGGGAAAGTCATTTGGCAATTTTGGTATCCATATGGAGCCAAAATTGACCATAATGGAACCCTATATCACTTTTTAGCCAAATGAGTTAGTCTTGATCTGAAATTTGGCATAAAATTAGGTCTCATTGAGATCTTTTTGGGAAGCTAAAGATCATAATTTTTGGAGGCCTACATAATATTTGATGATTTTTCAAAGTTGGCAAATTTTATGGTTTTAGTCTGCTGTAGTATTCATTTGATCCAAAATTGAATTCTGTCACCCGAGCCTCAAATGATGTCCAATTGCCATGAAATTTTAGACAAAGAAACTAGACAATCACAATGACTCGTGTCAACTAGAAGTACCTCATTTGGAGGTCTAGAGAGGAAGATGTGAATTTTTGAATATTTTGTCTAGTATCAGGAATTTTACCCAACCAGAGGTACTATTCCATTGAATTTCGAGGTTTAAGCTTGATGAATTGGTTTGGAGATATTTTTTTCTCTTTAGTTAATATCCACATATTTCTAGATTGGTATCATTTGTATGGATTATATTTTTGTAGAATCAATTGGATATTTTCAAAGTTTTCTGCATAATTCTGTATTAGTTCCAAGATGTAGTCAAATCTTTGGACCATTTTGGATTTCAAACATCCTCTATGATGAATTTTATGATCTATATGTATTTTTATATGAAGTAGACATCCAAAGCTTTACAAAATGACCAAGATTACATGATTTTGATTTTTCTACATTTAGTTATGATTTTCCAAAGTTTGAGCAAAATAGAGGGCAAATTTGGCTCAAATTAAACAAGCCCATTTCATGCTTCGTTTCAGTTTCTATAAGTTGTGGACATGATATTGTGATGAAAATGAGTTTTTTTGATGTAATTAAATATGAGAATTTATAGTATCAGCTAAGATGGTCCACGTGACACCGATTGAAATTTTTAAGTGCGATGCAACGCTAAGAATGTCAATATTTTTTCCCTTTTTTCCTTATACTTCCATGAATAGAATGATGTAAGGCATGTGTATATAATGAGATGAGCTAGAATTTATGGTGTTACACTAACACTTGGCCATATGATTACATAATGATGATACTATACAAAAGAGTAATAAAAATTAGCATCTATCCAAGTGTAGAATTTCCTACACATGGTCTTAATTCATGATTGTTCATTTACTTGCTTTTCTTTATCCTTACCCAAAGGACCTTCACCTGAAATAGTTAGCCTATGAAATGGGGTGAGATGCAAATCTCAGTAACCAAACGCAAATTCTATTCATATATTCTAATTTAATTAACATATGTGCATGAAATTAGATAACTATAAGAAAATATACCAATCATATCAGCAAATGAAACAATTAGGCTATTAGTGACTACTATCCCATACTAGCAATCACATTTCCATATGTTAAAGGCCATTAATACCGAGAGAGGCCCATCCACAACACCAACTCCCCAATGAGTATAACTTGGGCTCAGTGCATATAAGGGTCTGATTACAACTAGGTGCCCGATCGAAGCACAATGCACTAGTGGCAGCCGCACCACAACTCCTTTATGGACTCATAATATCCAATCATAACATATCAGAGAGCCAACCATTTATTATGCATTCAAAATTATAACTGTGTAGCAAATATAAAATTAAAGTAGACATATACATGGAATTTAACATCAACCCTGGTTACCTCACTTGTAGACAATTCTTTGAGACCCAACTAAATCTACTTCTACTTATAGACACAAAACTAAACGATTATTATTCCTAATCATCATTTATACTAGCAAACCTAATATTCAAAGAATTAAACTACAAAGGACTACCTAGAGAACACTTACCTAGCACTATAAGAACCAAATTTAGATTTGGTTATGCCTACACCAATAACCTTAGAATAACACTCTAAAGTCATACAAAATCACCACTCATATCATAAATTAGCTATAAGGGTCCTAAACTAGCAAAAAATGCATCAAAATGAGAAGTTTATACTTACCCAATATCTTTCTTAGCCTTAACCTCTTAAAATCATCTAAGAAAAGATCAAACAACCCATATTAGATTTGAAGCGTGGGTGAAAATACATTAAATGAAAAACCAATCGGGTCAAATTAAAGAGGAATAGGAGAGGGTCAAGTTATATAACAATTATCTTGGCTGATTTTGGCTCTAGAAGTTAAAAATGATGGATTTACACCAAGAACCTTAGACTCCACCTTAAACCTTAGAAAATGCTTTGTATCTCTTATGTTTTTGCAGAATCAAGGGGAAAAGTTTGAAGGAACTTTAGGTTTTAAGGTTTAGGTGGATTGTGCGCCGACCCAAAGGCCCAAATCCAAGTAGGTTCAGAAGTTGGAACTAGTTGGGCCATGGTTTGGGTGTTAAATAGGTTAAATATGAGTTGGGCCTACACAAAATAAATATTGGGCTTCTAAGGAAAAGGAATTAGATAAAGGCTAGGATTAGGCTTCTACATATAGCTCAAGCTTAATTAAATTAATTATAAGACCCAAATTAATGTTCATCTCTCTTAGATAATTTTCCTAATTAAACCCATATTAATTCCTAATTAATCATATTATCCTTAATTAAATTTGGAGTGTTACACAAAGAACCTTCCGATCAATTGGAAGACATTTTTACTGGCCTTTTATGAGTAATATTTCCCTAGTTCTATTCGGGATAAGGAGTCAGAATTTATCCTTTTGAGATAGACTGGAGGGATATCTATAGACCAATAAATGGCTAAGTTTCCAGAGCTCTCTGGATATTCCTTTTACCTTCAGAAGCATGGTGATAAAAGATGGAAAGCTGACAAGCTAGAGAAGGGGTTATTACAAGAAATTAAAGGTAGAGTGGTGTCCTAAAGGATTAAGGACTTCAATGCTCTAATTGAGGTTTATAGAGTAACAAAAAGCAATTTAAGAACAATGCAAGTGGCTCCAAGTGCAAAACCTTCCCCTTTTTAGAATAAAAAGTGACGAGAAGAAGTACCAGCCACTGGTAGCAGTAAGAGAGGTAGCAGAGGACCATGGAAGAGAAAGGGAAAAAGTAGAAGGAGACCAACCCAGTCTAGCAAGGCCAGTTCCACACCAGTAGCCTGTAGCCAATATGGCAAAATCATAGAGGCGGGTCGTGCAATGCAAGTTAAAATATTTGTTTTAGATGTAGCATGTCGAGGCATATGGCCAAAGACTACACACAGCATAGGGAGGTAGCTCCTGCATTCAGACCACAAACCCAAGGTAGAGTTTTTCCCAAGAGACTAACAAATCCTTGAGTCTGACCTAAGGTACTATTAACATTAATGATTGTACTATAAATCCATTGTTTGATTTGGGTGCTAGTTATTCTTTCATATCCTATGATTGTGCCAAAAGGTTGCATCTGAGTATATATGCTTTACCCTATGATTTGTATATGTCCACCCCCAAAGAAAATCGAGCTATTTGATAAAGGCAATTTTTATACATTTTAATTCTCCTAACTTAAGCATTTTAATAATTAAATAAGGTTTAATGGGCTTTATTAGGTGGATAATTGAGTTTATTGGGCATCACTTGCACTTTATAAATTTATTTGCAAATTTTTTAATTTTAATGCACAAATTTCATTGAAATATTTCCTTTGTGAATTCTTCTTTCTTAATATTTTATTTTGTTTCATTCTACTTCATTTTATTTTATTTTATTTAGTTGTTGTGCAGATTTTAATGGAAAAAAATATTAAAATGAAGATGAATTGATGGCATGTGGAAGAGTAGGGAGGGTACAAGCTCACATGATAGAGTGCAGGGGAATAAGAATCAGCATATGAAAAGTAGCTCACTTCACTCATTGCACTTCACTTCAAGCAGCTTACTCACACACACATTGATTCACTTCAACTACATGCACACTCATGCAAGGGGTTGACACATTGAAACACAGACTCACTTACACACACATAGAGCACGTGAAGAAGCTTGTGAGTAGAGAAGAATGTGGAATGAGAGCAAGAGAAGCAGTTGCAAAATGGAAGAAGTCTTGAGCTTTGGTAGATGAATCAAGAAAAGAAGGCTTAAGAGGAAGAAGAGAAGAGCACATGGAAAGTTCTGTTTAGACATGGAAGACACTCATAAGCTCCTCTCCACGTCACAAATATACATATACAGAGCTAGAAAGTGAAGGAGAGGGCGAGCAGAAAAACACACACATCCAGAGGTAGAACTTGAGGGCTGGAATGAGCTAAATAAGAGAAGCAACGTGATTTTAAAGAAAAAGAAAGCCACAGGTTTAGAAGGGTCTAGGAGTGAGGAAGACCATGTTTCATTCACACATGGGTTTAGTTTCACGAAGTAACTCAAAAATAAAGCCACAGGGTCTAAGAAGAAGAGACATAAGCAGAACAAAGAGGGATATGGGCTGGAGATTAAATGAAGCAGCATGCATAAAAGAAGAAAAGCATAGAGAATGAAGAGAAGGAGAGAAGGTGGCTTCAAACAAATCATGTAGATTCTTAAATGAAACCAAACATGGGCAGCTCACATGGAGAAGAGGCAGAACGTGGAACACGTAAAAGAAGAACAGCTCAATAGAGATGAAGCCACGAGTTTATAGATGGAGTTCACACAGTAGCTTCCTCTCCCTCCACATAAGCACAAGGCACTAAACTATGTAGTAATAAGAAAATGATGTACGTGAATGGCATGGTCTGAACAAGCAAAGACTCAGTCACAAGTTTGTGGAAGCTTGAGGATAAAACACATGAAGGACGTGGAAAACTGAGTTAGAAAGAATGAGCGCATATGGGATAAAGGAATGGGCTGAACACATGATTCAGTAAGGTAAAAGAAGCCTCAGCCAATCCATGATCCAACCATCTAGATCATCGATCCATAATCTAGCTGAGCACGTGGAATTGCATGTAAGAAGAACACTTGAGATATCGACGTGGATTGTTATGGGCAAAAGAAAAGCAAGCACGTGGGAGCTGGATTCATTAAAAAAAGGGAGAACACATCATCTTATGCACGTGATTTTTAATGAGGAGGCTGGTGGTAGAATATAATTAAAAAAACATCAACTAAAAAAAGGAGGGGCTACCTTCCATCATTTTTCACTCATTCCACACAATTCGTCATTCATTCCATCACGCCATCTTTCGTCCAACAGCTACACCACTCCATTCCATTCGTCTCATCCATTCTCCATCTCCATCTCACCACCATAAAGCACTAATCCTCCATCTTGTGATTAGCTTGGAAAAAGTCTTTGGAGAAGCTTGAATCCATGGATTAGAATCAGAATTTTGACTAAGCTTCCTATTTTCTTTTCTCTCTTTCTACATTAATTTTTGCTCTTGAACTTGTTTGGTTAAACTTGTAATTGACTGGAATTAATGTAGTTTATGATTAGTAGCTAGTTAGACACTGATTAGGAGAGATATTGATTGATTAATTGCATGAATTAAGTACTAAATTTTACATTTTTCTTTAATTCCCATGTATGCCATCAATGTGTTCAATGAAATGCATGAGTGAAATTATGAGCTTTATTGTTTGATTTGAGGATTCTTTAGAGTTTAATTGGTTAATTAAACATCCTAGAGTGTTAATTCATAGGCTAATTAATCAATTAATCATTCAATTCAAGTGTCCATTGATCCTAATAACAAAAGTTAGCGATTTGATGTGAGATTGAGGTTTCAATTCAACATTAAATTGTTAATCCCTTGATTCTTACGTGGTAACTCAAGATATTTTGTATTAGACACAAATAGGGACTCTTAGACTAGAATTAATCATAAATGAATTAGGATAAGGATAGTAGATACCAAGGGACGAATCCAAAGCTAGTCACAAGTCCATCATTCAACCATAATACATACAATTAGGTAGTTAGTCATTTTAATTCAATTTCATTTTAGATAGTTTAATTAAACCAAAACCCCCCTAAATTAGATAGTTCTAGGATCTTTACACAGTTAGAAAGCCTAGTTAAATATTGAACTCCATTTCCAAGGGAGATGACCTAGGTTGTGCCACTAACTATAAAATTTAATCCAATCTAGTTTTATTTTGAGGGTTGCGCGGCACGACCCATCAAAATTTGGCCCCGTTGCCAGGGAATTGGATTCTTAATTGTTTTAAAAAGTTTTCTAAGTGTTTTTACGCTATTTTAGCTCTATTTTGATCTAATTTTTGTTTTGTTTTGAACTTGGATTTTGGACATTTTCGGTGTTGTGTGACAAGAGTATGCTTGCTGGAATTTTTGTTTGAAGTACCTAGAAAATTCTCAAACTTTGTTTTCCAAGGTTTTAGGTGTTTTTAGCAAAAATAATAGCATAGCTATTTGTTGCACCATTTTTTGGTCAAATTCCATCGTTTAAGGCACTTTTTTCTAATTTTTTAGTATTTTCTCGAATTTTTTAGGAATTTTTTAATTTTTCTAGATTTAATTTCTTTATTTTTTGTGAGTTTATTTTGTATGATTGACCTCTATTTTGGAGTATTTTTTATTGTTAGGAAGTTCTTAGCTTCATTTGATTTTTATTTTCTTAATTTAGAATTAATTTTAGTTATAATTTGCTAATGATTTTTCTTGTGCTTAAAGTGATCATAGTTCTCATTTTATTTGCTTTAAATGGATCCATATTATTATTCTAATCAAGGTGTCTATGATTCTTGTGCAAATGATGGGATCTCCAGGTAGTCGGATGAAGTCATGTCAATGCTTCAAGGCATTCTTGAATGACAAAGACAAGTACAAGAAGCCCAACAATACCAACAATTCCAGCCACCATACTACTAACCACACTACCATCCATATGAAGTTCACCCCAATTACCACTATCATTATGAAACATACCGCAATTACAATATGCAAGAGCCAGAATATCATCCTTACAACTACTATGAGGGGTACATGCAATAAGAGGTCCAGAGGGAATTGAGTTTGGAAAAGAAAAGGTTGCAATAAATGAAAGCTCATAATCTTTAACTCCAATGAGAAATTGCTCAGTTGCATTAACAACATTATGAAGGATTTGGGAATTCAAATGAATCAACCCACTTCAAGTGCTACTGAATTAACTAAAGAGCAAATTAGAAAGGAATATATAGAGGAAGAAGAATCTTATTCATTCGATAATATCCTTCCATCTTCTAATACTTTGCAATTTATTGGGACCGAATATAGTATGCTTGATAGCACTATGACTACTAATGCAGATAATGTTATTGATTCTGAATTACATGATGTAGATGAGGAAATAATCATTGAATCTCCTGATATGATTAATTGTGGTAATTCATTAAGCAAAATTGACACATTTGTTAATGTTCATGATTCCTTGTGTACTGATGCACTTGGTATTTCTACTCTTAGTTGTGACTATAATGATGAATTCATTTTCGAACCTATTAATGATGATTCTTTTGAGTCTAAGGTAGTAGATAAGTGTGGGGGTGACCTAGAATGTGATGATCATTCTATTCCTATTGTGGAATTAGTTGATCAGTTTGTTGCTGATGCATCTTGAGTTTAGGGACAGCATACCATCTGGACCATGTGATATAGTTGATTTAAATGATTCTGTTGATTGTGTGTATGTTGAATCCGCTATGTGTGATAAATACCCCTAGATTAATTCTTTCATTGAGACTAGTAAGTTCCTCACATATACTGGTCAACATGATTCCTCACTAGCATGTAATGATGTGATTGATGAAACAGTGAATATGGCATGTGATAAGAATATAGATAGTGAAATTGTTGAGCAACTTGTTGTTGATGAATCAGACTCTAATTTGAAATGCTTATGCGATAACATGCATACAGGTCCTGTATGTACTGAGATATATGAGTTTCTGGAGTCTGATAAGTTTGTTGAATTCGTGAATTCCTTTGTTTGCACTTAAATTAATGATAAGAATGATTCTACTGATCATACTAGTATTGATGAGAGCATGCATATGATAATGTTGATATTGAACACCCTATTGATGCTTGTGCTGTTATTGATACTAGTGAGAGACTGGATTTTGTTATTGATCATTGTTTAGAATCTTGTGAGCCTACTGATATCTCTTTGGTCAGGGAAGATACTGTTTCTCTTATTGAAAGTCCTGAACAGATTCTTGAAGTTCGTGAAGTAGTTCCCAACAATTCATAGACTCTCCCGACTGAGAAAAAGCAACTGCTAGATGCCTTTAACTCAAAGGATTGTGAGAAGTTGCAATCAAAATTTTTATTGATGCAATGACTCTTATTGATGAGAGTCCAGTAGATTTTATTGGCTTTGTTAGATATTTAGAGAGTCTAGAGTCTAGTGTTTTTAAAATTAATTTTAAATTTTTTTCTTTAGTTTTAATTATCCTAGATTTGATTTTTATTCTTTTCTTGCTCCTAAAATTGCTGACTTTGACTTTCCAAGACTACTGATGGTTGAGGAAGTCTATGAATCAACACTAAACGATCAATCAAAATGCTTTAAAGTAGTGAGACTTAAAATTCTTAATTTAAAAAGGAATAAAGTAGTTTTAATTTTGGTTTTTGACACTTATGATTAGTTGATCTTTAATAGAGTTCTTTTTAGTTTTATTTTTCTTTTCTGCATTACTTTTTGTTGTATTTCTGTTTTGTAGGAAATAAATTGCTGACCAGCTATATAGAAATCTGAGCCACCCTTGAGATCTTCGATTCAAGTCATCTGGTTGTATACTTTCCCTTTCTACTTTTTATATTGCGCTGTTTATCTGCTTACTGGATTGTGTGTTGGCATTGAGGACAATGCAATATTTAAGTGTGGGGGGAGAGTCATTTCATCTTCCATCTTCTCTTGTCATTTCATCTTCCATCTTCTCTTTGTTTTGTTAAAAAAAGAATTTGAAATTTTTGAAAAAAAAAATTTGAGAAATAACATGATTTTTTTTTTCAGTTTTTCTGTGAAATTTGCAAGTTGAGATGATTGTAGCTTGGATTCACTTTGACATGATAAGTGATGGATCTTGTGCCTTGATTAAAGTGAAGTGGCAATGAATTTGATTTCAATGAATTATTTGATAGCCATTAGCTAGTGAGAATTTGAACCATAATTGTTCATTTCTAGTGTGTACTCACCTATCACTACTTTTACTTTAGAACTTGTCTTGATTCTTTGTTGAGACCACATTTGCATTTGCATGCATGAAAATGATAAGGCATTCCTTTCTTTTGTAGCTAGTGAATTGAAAAGCCAATCCTACATGCATTTTATGCATTGTTTAACCACTTTGGACTTGATTTTATTTTCTTTGTTGAGCCCATAGCCATGAAAAGTAAAAAAAAATATTTCCCACCTTGTTTTAAGATACCTTATAGATTTCAAGGAGCATTACACTTGTTTAAGATAAGAGAATGTATGCTTTGCATCCATTTCGGCCATAGTTGTTCAAGGTTGAGGAATTTGTTCTAAGAAAAAGAAATGCAAAGAAAAGAAGAGAAAGAAAAGCAATGAAAAGGAAAATAAAAAAAATGAAGCAATTGAAAATTAAAAGAAAGAAGTCTTTCGAATTGAGTTTATAGTTGTTATACTAGTGGAAAATAAGGCCTAAATGCACATTCTTCCTTATCATAAGTTTCATTGATTGCTCTTGAGGTTCTAAGGTATCCAATTGTTTGTCTTTCCTTGTATGTCTATTCATTTCTTTCCCTAGCCCTATTACAACCATAAATAAAAGTCCTCTTGATTTATGCATTGTATTTGGCATGGGTGGTAGAGATTTAGAAGCTTGACAAGCCTATGGTAGTGAACTTTGATAGGTGGAACTTAAGTGAAACACATTCCCTTAAACACTAGAAAGTTGAGAGCAAACACCAATCCATGTGAGGGGCTATGCATTTTTGTTTCATTCTTTTCAAATGAAATTGCCATGGAATTTGCTTTCTTGACGCAAGTGAAGTTAGCTTTGATTGTTAAAGTGTTGAAAAGTTTAGGTCATTCTATAACTTATGATTTCTACATTTTCTTTTTCCATTTTCATTCTCCATTGGCCATTTCATTAGTCTTTCTTTTGATCTTCAGTTTTGCCTAAGAGTGCAAAGGTTTAAGTGTGGGGGAATTTGATGAAGGCGATTTTTATACATGTTAATTCTCCTAACTTAAGCATTTTAATAATTAAATAAGGTTTAATGGGCTTTATTAGGTGGATAATTGAGTTTATTGGGCATTACTTGCACTTTATAAATTTATTTGCAAATTTTTAAATTTTAATGCATAAATTTCATTGAAATATTTCCTTTGTGAATTCTTCTTTCTTAATATTTTGTTTTGTTTTATTCTACTTCATTTTATTTTATTTTATTTGTTTGTTGTACAGATTTTAATAGAAAAAAAATTAAAATGAAGATGAATTGATGGCATGTGGTGTTGGACATTGTGCCCTAGGCCAATCATTGTATTGCGAACATTGTTTTTATTACGAAATAAGAGTTTTCTTTTTACATTATTATATTATTTTCATGTTTATATATAATAATATCCATGGATAAATCATTTTTTTGAATTATCCAAAATATCCCTAATCAATCATCCTTGTGGGAACAACGATGAATTAAGATTAGTATGATTTTGATTAATTAAGTGTTAATCATGTATGATGATATGAATCAAAATCATAGGCGTGTATTAGAGAATAAGACGCTGGATAGACCCATCATGAGATAAGCTACATGGATTAGGTCATAAGTTTATCTCATATATAACCATGTCATTGATCCCTTGGACATGAGATCACCATAGATTCCTACATGAAGGACACTATACTTTGGCATAGTCTAATGTCACCTTTGACTGGGTGATTATAAAGACTATGATAAGGTATAATGGAATCCATGCAAAGGAAGATGAGTGGTCAAGATGGAATTTGTCCCTCTAATTAATAGAGAGATATCTCTAGGCCCCTCGATGAGTGTGACTGAAAAATGCATGGCCATGCTCAGATGGAAAGGATTCCATCTTATATCAGTCTGCTTGAAGATCAAGAAAGTTATGATCGAGCAAGTTGAGGATGACATTTCCATACCTCATACTCAATCTAGATATCGTGTGACAAAAGGGACATGATAAGGTTATAAGATAGGTTGCATCGGATCACCGATTCCATATAATTTGGGTAGTCACAATGTCTTGCTAGAGGCTGCTTGTGATTTGTGAGTCAAACAGTGTAGTTGGCCCACCGCCAACATCATATGGACCTACCAGTCGCACACAAGAAAGGACCAACTCGGGCTGAAATATCCACATTCATTGAATCAGAAATGTGTCTAGATTCAATACATATCTAGGATGAAGGAATTATTTATATATATATAAATAATTAAATGTGAAATATATTATATATATGTATATTATATTTGATATTTTATATGTATATATATATGAATTAATTTAAATTTGATTCTATTAGATAGATTTAAATTTAAACTAATTAGATAATTTAAATTTAATTCTATTAGATAGATTTAAATTTAAACTAATTAGATAATTTAAATTTGATTCTATCAGATAGATTTAAATTTAAACTAATCAGATAATTTAAATTTGATTCTATCAGGTAGATTTAAATTTAAATTAATCAAATAATTTGAATTAAACTCTAGATATTGTTAGTTTAAATTTAAACTATAAGATAGATTTAAATTTAAACTAATAGATATATTTAATTAATTTTGATTAATTAAATATATCTGAAACTCTAGTTTATAAATAGGGGTTTCCATAGCAGAAAAAAAGAGCTAGAGCTGCCTCCAAAATCCTTAGAGAGAGGGACACCGTACGGATATTGTACAAAAATGCACAAACGTCATATGGACTGTACAGAATTGTACGAAACGTTGTACGAACTGTACAAAATTGTACTGACTTGCTACTAGCACACCGTTTGAGTTGCTGAACCCTGTTCGTGTGGATACCAGTAGAAGGAGTTGATCTGCGATCAGTTCCTGTGATCCAAACAAAAGTAAACAACAAACTTAATCAACAGAAAATGTAATTCTCTTAACCTATTCAGTTTAAGTGATTTTGACGGATCCTTAGTAGAAATTGGAATAAAAATTTTAAATGTTTCCTCTGTGTGCCTCCCATAATTACCAACATGTGGAAGAGTAAGGAAGGTAGAAGTTCACATGATAGAGTGTAGGGAAATGAGAATCAACATATGAAAGTAGCTGACTTCACTCACTGCACTTCACTTCAAGCAGCTCACTCACACACACATTGATTCACTTCAACTACATGCACACTCATGCAAGGGGTTGACATGTTGAAACACACACTTACTTACACACACATAGAGCATATGAAAAAGCTTGTGAGCAGAGAAGAATGTGGAATGAGAGCAAGAAAAGTAGCTACAAGATGGAAGAAGAAAAAGCTACAAGCAATTGGCAAAAGAGGGAGCACATGAAACTATTAAAAAACACATGATAAGGGCATCCATTCAGCCACACAGAGAGGGGAGTCCATCGAATAAAAATCATTCATTGTCACATTCCATCAATCACCATTCATTCATAACACTCCATTCATCCTTCATCCAATAGCTTCTCTCCATGCCATTTCCACTCCATTCTCCACCATTTCACCATTCTAATGAAGCTCTAATTCGCATCTTATGATTATCTTGGAAAAGGACCTTGGAGAAGCTTGAATCCATATAGAAGAATAAGAAATTTTGGCTAAGATTTTCTCTTTTTCTTGCATTTTTCCCTTTCTTGTATTATCTTGGTTAAGGTTGTATTGGATTGGGAATTTGTATTGTTTACAATTAGTGGCTAGTTAGACACTAATTAGAATATTATTTTGATTGATTTAGTGTTAAATTTTTATTATTCTCTAATTTCCCATATATGCCATCAAGGTGTTCAATGAAATGTATAAGTGAAATTGTGTGCTTGATCGTTTGATTTGGGGATTCCTTAGTGTTTGGTTGGTTAATTAAACATCTTAGGGTGATGATTCAGAGGGTAATTGATCAATTAATCAATCAAATTGAGTGTTCATTGATCTTAAAGGTAAGAATTGACAATTTGATGCGGGATTGAGGTTTCAATTCAATATTAGATTGTTAATCTCTTGATTCTTACGTGGTAACTCAAGATACAATTGCCATGAACACAATTAGGGAGTATTAGACTAGAATCAATCATAATTGAATTAGGATAAGGATAGTGGATACTAAGGGATGAATCCAAAGCTAGTCACAAGCCCATTATCAAACCATAATTCAAGCAATTAGGTTACAATTAGGAATTTTGTTTCAATTTAATTCTAGTTAGTTTGATTAGACTAAAACCCCCCCTAAATTAGGAGATTCTAAGGTCCTTATATACTTAGAAAACCTAATTGAACATTGAATTTCATTTCCAAGGGAGATGACCTAGGTTGTGCCACTAACTATAAAATTTAATCTAACCTAGTTTTATTTTGAGGGTTGCATAACATGACCCATCAAAATTTGGCGTCGTTGCCAGGGAATTGGATTATCAATTGTTTGAAAAGGTTTTCTAGGTGTTTTTACTTTGTTTTAGCTTTGTTTTTATTTAGTTTCTCCCCTGTTTTGAACTTGCATTTTGCTAATTTCGGTGTAGCGTGACAAGGGTATGCTTGCCGGAATTTTTACTTAATGTGCCCAGAAAATTCTCAAACTTTGGTTTCCAAGGTTTTTGGGTGTTTTAAGCAAAAATAATAGCATAGCTATTTGGTGCACCATTTTTTGGCCAAATTCTAACGTTTAAGGCACTTTTTCTATTTTTTTAGTATTTTCTCGAATTTTTTAGGATTTTTTCAATTTTTCTGGATTTAATTTCTTTATTTTTTGTGAGTTTATTTTGTGTGGTTAACCTCTATTTTGGAGTGTTTTTTATTGTTAGGTAAGTCTTAGCTTCTTTGGATTTATATTTTCTTAATTTTAAGTTAATTTTAGTTATAATTTGTTAGTGACTTTTCTTGTGCTGAAATTAATTGTGCTTCTCATATTCTTTGTTTGAAATGGATCCATATTATTATTCTAATCAAGGTGTCTATGATTCTTGTGCAAAAGATAAGATTTCCCAAAAGTTAGATGAAGCCATTTCAATGCTTCATGGCATTCTTGAACGAGAAAGACAAGCACAATAATACCAACAAGTTCAATAGCCATGCTACCAACCATACTACCATCCATATGAAGTTCACTCAAATTACCACCATCATGAATCATACCACAACTTCAATGTGCAAGAACTAGAATATCATCCTTGCAACTATCATGATAGGCACATGCAATAGGAGCCTCAGAGGGAACCAAGTTAGGAAGAGAGGATGATGTAGCTAATGGAAGCTTAAAATCTTTAACTCCAATGGGAAAATGAACGTTGCAATTCCAAAACCAACAAATGATGGAGTGCTACTGAATTGATTGAAGAGCAAATTAGAAGGGAATACATAGAGGAGGAAGAATCCTATTCACTGGGTAATATCATTCCATCTTTTAATATTTTGCAATTTGCTAGAACTAACTCTAGTTTTCATGATAGTACTGTAATGACTAATGCACATGATGTTGTTGACTCTGAATTGGTTGATGATGATGTAGATAAGGAAATTGTTGTTGAATCTCTTGATTTGATTGATTGTGGTAATTCATTGAGCAAAGATGACACATTTGTTAATGTTTATGAATCCTTATGTACTGATGCACTCGATATTTCTACTTATAGTTGTGACCAAAGTGATAAATTCATTTCTGAGCCTTTTAATGATGATTTTATTGAGTCTAGGATAGTAGATAAGTGTGGGGTAACTTAGATTGTGATGATCATTCTATTCTTAATGTGGAATTAGTTGATAAGCCTGTTGATGATGCATCTTCTGAGTTTAGGGATAGTATACCATCTGGACCATGTGACATAGCTGATTTGAATGCATCTCTTGATTGTATCTGTGCTGGATCAATTATATGTGATAGATGCTCTCAAATTAATTCTTTCATTGAGACTAGTGAGTTCCTCACATATACTGATCAACATGATTCCTCACTAGTATGTGATGATATGACTGATGAAATGGTAGATGTAGCATGTGATGATATAGATAGTGAAATTGTTAAGCCGCTTGTTGTTGATGAATCAAACTCTAATTTGAAATGCTTATGTGATGATTTGCATACAGGTCCTGTATGTGTTGAGATTGATGAGTTTCTAAAGTTTGATAAGTTTGTTGAATCCATGAATTCCTTTGTTTGCACTAAAATTGTTGACAAGACTGATTCTACTGATCATACTAGTATTGATAAGAGCATACATAGAGATAGTGTTGATATTGAAAATCTTATTGATCCTTGTACTATTGTTGATACTAGTAAGAGACTGGATTTAGCTGTTGATCATTGTTTAGAATCTTGTGAGCCTACTAATATCTCTTTGGTTAGGGAAGATATTGTTTCTTTTGCTGAGAGTGTTGAACAGATCCCTGAAGTTAGTGAAGTAGTTCCCAATAATCAACAAATTCTCCTAACTGAGATAAAGTAACTACCAGATACCTTGAAGGATTCTAACTTAAAAGACTGTGAGAAGTTGCAATTAAATTTTTCTGTTGATGCAGTGACTCTTACTAATGAGAGTCCAGTAGATTTTATAGGTTTTGATAGATTTCTAAAGAGTTCAAAGTTTAAATTTTCTTTCTTTAGTTTTGAATGTCCTAAATCTCATTTTTCCTTATTCATTTTCCTGAACATGCTAAATATGACTTTCCAAGACTACTGATGGTTGAGGAAGTCCATGAATCAACACTAAATGATCAATCTAAATGCTTTAAAGTAGTGAGACTTAAATTTGTTGAACTAAAAAGAAATAAAGTTGTTTTAATTTTGGTTTTTGATACTTATGATTAGTTGGTCTTTTATAGAATTCTTTTTAGTTTAGGATTTAGTTTTCTTTTTCTTTTTCGCATTATTGTTTGTTTTATTTCTATTTTGTAGGTAATAAAATGTTGCTAACTAGCTACAAAAGGAAATCTAAGCCACATTGAGATCTTCGATTCAAGTTCATCCGGTTGTATACTTTCCTTCCACTCTTTATATTGTGCTATTTACCTATTAATTAGACTGTGTGCTGGCATTGAGGACAATGCAATATTTAAGTATGGGGGGAGAGCTATTTCATTCCATTTCATCTCTTGAAAAATTGAGAAAAAAAATTTGAAAAATATTGTGATTTTTTTTAAAAAAATTTTATGTGAAAGTTGCAAGTAGAGATGATTGTAGCTTGGATTCATTTAAACATGATAAGTGATGGATCTTGTGTTTTAATTCAAGTGAAGTGGCAATGAATTTGATTTAAATGAATTATTTGATAGCCATTAGCTAGTGAGGAATTTGAGCCATATCTGTTCAATTCTAGTGTGTATTCACCTATTAAGCTTTCACTCTAGAACTTGTCCTGATTCTTTGTTAAGACCATATTTGCATTTGTATGCATGAGAATGATAAGGCATTCATTTCTTTTACAGCTAGTGAGCCATAAAGCTAACCTTACATGTATTCTTTCAATTGTTTAGCCACTTTAGGCTTGATTTTGTTTTCTTGTTGAACCCATAACCATGAAAAATGAAAATATATTCCTACCTTGTTTGAAGATGCCTTAGGGATTTCAAGGAGCATTACATCTAATTAGGATGAGAGAATGTATGTCTTGCATCAATTTAGGCCATGGTTATTAAATGTTGAGGAAATTATTATTAAAAAAAATGGAAAGAAAAGCAAAAGAAAAGTAATGAAAAGAAAAAAAATGAAAATTAAAAAAAAGGGAAACATTAGAAAATCAAAACAAAGTAGTGTTTCAATTTTGTTCACATTTACTCTTATTAGATGAAAATAAGGCCTTGAATACACATTCTTCCTTATCCTAAATCCCCATTGATTGCTCTTGAAGCTCTAAGGTATCCATTTGTTTGTCTTTTCTTGTTATCCATTCATTTCATTACCTAGCCCCACTATAACCCTGAATAAAGTCTTATTGATTTGTGCTTTGCATTTAGCATGGTGGTGGAGACTTAGAAGCTTGACAAGCCTATGATAGTGAGGTTTTGATGGGTGGAACTTGAGTGATCTACACTACCTTAAACACTTGAGAGTTAAGAGTAAACACTAACCCATATGAGAGGCTATGCATTTCAATTCATTTTTTTCAAATTAAATTGCCATGGAATTTGTTTTCTTGATGCAAGTGAAGTTAGTTTGGATTGTTGAAGTGATGAAAAGTTATGATTAGTCTATAGCTTGTGATATTTACACTTTCTTTTCCATTTTCTTTTTCCATTTGCCATTCTACTAGCTTGGTGTTTCAATTTATTCTTTTATCTTGGATCCTGACTTTTGCCCAGGAGTGCAAATGTTTAAGTGTGGGGGAGTGGCGCACAAGAGGACGAAGAAGAGGAGGAGAAATCAAAGCTAAAAGGTATGAAATTTTTTGTAATTTTTCATGCTTTTTCCTTTCTAAACTTCTTCTCCTCCATTTCTTTTTCTTTCATGTAATTATATTGAAGTATATGAATCTGTTTTAAGGGAGAAATTAAGGGGAAAATTCAGATTTGAAGAAAGGAGGCCAAAGAAGACAAGATTCAAGTGAGAAAACAAGGAAAAACAAGGTAATTTCTTCTTCCATGGTTGCTACCCCCCTTGCTCCTCTTCTCTTCATATTTTTCCCCACTCAAGAAGCCATAAGAGGGCTTGGTTTTTAGGCAGAACCAAGGGTAAATCTTAAGAAAAAGAGTATGGAGATTAAGAATATGCAAAGAAAATTAACAAATAACCATGAAAATTCAATATGCAAATTCTAGGGTTTCATATGCTCATTGTAAAATCTAATTTGATATCTTAATTTCTATGCCTAAATGAGAGTTTAAATGAGCTCCTAAGATCCCTAGAAGTCTCCCTATGTGCTTCCTCTATCAAGAAAACAAAGCAAAGTCTATGAGTGCTAAGAACATAGGTTTAGCCAAGTGAGTTCCATATACCTAAGGGAAGTTTTAAATTTTTCTAAGCCCATTTTGAGTCATATATGATGAGTGAAGATGAGGGGAAGCCTTGAGAAAAATTTAGAAACCATAGAAAGTGAGTTGGCCTTATATGTTCCATACCTAATATGGCCTTAAAAGGAGTCAAGAATCATATATAAAAGAAAAAAATGGAGCTTAGAATTTATTTGATGGATGTTGCTTCATTAGATGTATTCTTGGAAACATAGAAGGAGTTTATAGGCCAAGTTAGTATGTGAGGAAGTTGTATGGCCTTAGAATTAATTCCATGAACCTAATTGGCTTCCATAAATTATGTTTAGGCCAAGAGAAATCATTCCCACACATTTGTATGTGTGAAGCCGAGGAAGGGAACATTATTTCAAAGAGAAAAGTGTGTGATTGTATCCAAAGTAGCTCACTCCTCCTTTTTTCAAGCATGAATGTATGCTTGGCTTATTTTTGAATGTGTGTATGTGTGTTTTAAGCCATGAAAAGTATTCTAGTATGATTTCATATGCCATGATACCATGATGATGCATTATGTTTCTAAATGATGTTATGATGCTTGCTTGGATTTACTTGATTATGGTGAGGCCAAGAACCCTTAAAATTGGTTGAGACAAAGTAAAGAGTCTCCCAAAGTGAGGTTGACTTCCAAGAGTAAGGTTGAGTCTAAAAACCTTTTAAAGAATGGGTGAGGCAAGTCCAAAATCCATAAGTGGATAGGTGAAGCTAATCCACCTACTTGGCAAGCCTTTGTATGCTATATATGATTGTGGTGAGGCCAAGAACCCTTAGAATTGGTTGAGACAAAGTAAAGAGTCTCCCAAAGTGAGGTTGACTTCCAAGAGTAAGGTTGAGTCTAAAAACCTTTTAAAGAATGGGTGAGGCAAGTCCAAAATCCATAAGTGGATAGGTGAAGCTAATCCACCTACTTGGCAAGCCTTTGTATGCTATATATGACTTGCTCAAATGTTGAAAATGTCTCTTGAATGATTGCACATCTTATGATACTCATGCATGCATTTTCAAGATTGGTTTTGCATCTTTTATGTGTGATTGAAAGGGAGATGAGCTATTGGGATTCCTTGAATCTCATTCCCTCCTCTCCAATGTTCTAACATGCTAGGTGGACCAAGAGAGCAAGGAAATGGGAGCCAACCACAAGAGATATGAAAGTTTGACATTAAAGTGTATTGATTTTGTTACTTTAAGGCCATATGAATGGCAAATGTTGTATTCCATTGTTGTATATCTTATGACATTATGAACATGTATAATTATGTTGATGTATCATGTAACACCCTAAAATTAATTAAGAAGTTAATCATAGATTTAGGTTAATTAAGAATAATTAATGTTGAATAATTGGGCAAGTTAGGTGAATGGGAATTTTAAAGAGATAAATTATTAATATGAGTTTGAGATTTAATTGAGTTAGAAACCCCATCTAGACCCAAATTAAATCAAATGGGCCATGATTAGAGACTATTGGGGGCCCAAGGATTTTAGGTGCAAACCCAACCCTTATTGTGAGGCTTGGCCCAAGAGATAGCACCTAGTGATGGCCTAATTCAATTTAATGAATTAGAAACCCAAGACCCAACTTGCATAAGCCCTTGTAATTGGCCCAATAACCCTTGAGTAGACCCAAATTAATTAAGTTTTTCAAACTTGGTCTGGTCCAATTAAAATTCTACAGCCCAACACATGAAAGCTGGCCCAACAATGCTTAAATCTGAAGCCCACTTGATATTGGACCTTTGGGTCAACCCATGACCCATATTAGACCCAACTTAAAATCCTAAAAACTAACTTAGCCACCCCCATTCTGCAGAACACAAGAAAAATTAGGAGGTTTGAAGGGAGGCTAGGGTTTGGGGCAAGAAATCTACCATGTCTCACTTTTAGAGCAAGATTCAGCTAAGGTAATAGTTGTATAACTTAATCCCCTTCTCTTTCTCTTCACTTTGGCTTGATTAGTTTTTCATTTAGAGTACTTCCACCATACCCAAAATCTGAAATGTGGTTATTTGGGATTTTCTTGGTGAAATTTCGTAGGTTGGGGCTGAGGGTGTTATTAGGTAAGTATAAACTCTCTATTTTAATGTATTTTCTATTAGTTTAAGACCCCCATGGTTGTTTTGAAGTATGGGTATTAATTTTGTACGAATTTGCTTAGGATTTTGGGTGATATATTGAAGTTTCTGGTGGAGGACATTTCAATTCGAATTTGGGGATTTGTAGTGGCTGGGTAAGTGTTCCCTAGGTAGTCATTAGCATTTTAAATTCTTTGGGTACTTGTTGCTATTATAAATGATGATTTAAAGTAGTAATTCATGCTATGGTTATAGAGAGATTTTGGTACCGCCAATGGCTTTTCAATTTTTTGCAGAGTGAGGTAACCGGGACTACATTAATTCCATGTATGTATCTGCTTTAATTTCATATTTGCTACACATGAATGATTTGAAACTGCTAAATGAATTGGTTGGCTATCTATTATATTGTGTTCGGACCTTGTAAGTCTGTAAGTCTATGGTGGAGTTGTGGTGTAGCTGCCACCCATGTATGTGCTTCGATCAAGCACTGGGTTATAATCAAACCCCAGATGCACTGAGCCTTGGTTGTGCTCATTAGGGAGTGGGTGTCGTGGATGGGCTTTTCCTGATGTTATTGGCCTTTAACATGTGGAAATATTATTACTAGTATTAATCATAGTAGCTTAACCATTTCCTTTGCTAATATGACTGATATGATTCTGATGTTGATTTTAATTCATGCATATATGTTAATTAAATTGAATATTATGAATGGAAAGTTCCTTGGTTACTAAGATTCGCATCTCACCTCGTTTCATGGGATCATACTTCCAAGTGAAGGCTCTTCGGGTAAGGATAAGGGGAAGCAAGTGGATGAAAATCCATGAGCTCCAACCATGTGGAGAGAAGGCTACACTTAGATTGGTTTATTTAAAATAGATGCTAAATTTTATATTCCTTTTGTATAGTATTATCATGTAATCATGTTGCTAAGTGTAGGCTCTTATAGTTTGATTACTTAGGATGTATCTATTGAGGAATTAGGCCTCATCTTAGCTTGGTATTGGATGTATGAACCTACAACACCTGATGTATGAATTTTATTGAATTCATGGTATGGTATACTATTGGAAATAGATTATGAGATGCATTAGATGTTGATATGAACCATTGATATATGAAATCTTTAACAGAATGTATATCGAAGTTAATTATCGATAGTTCATGAAATCTTGCCATGATTATTCTATGAACTTGTTGATATAGGGTAGTTGGAGGAGTAGAAATTCACATATAAGTTTTGAATTAGTAATGGTAGAATAGCTGGGTAAATAAGGTAGATAAATACCATTAGAGTCATATAAAATGAGGGAAAGTGGTCCTAGGGTGTTCTTAAGAAGAGAATTGGAGTGCATGAGGTGAAATTTAGGAGATGTAGTTACAGGAGGGAGTCAAGCCACGGCTAGGAAGGGCCTCGCCGCAACCTAAAGAGTGACAGTGGCGAGGAACATCACAGCTTGAGGAATCTCGCCACAACTCAATGCGAAAAAAATCGCCCAAGAAGGTGGCTGAGGAGAAACCTTGTGTCGTGGCGCAACAAGTCCTGCCCACAGCACAATTCAAGGAAACTAGGTAAGGAGTGTACAGTAGCAAGCCTCACCATGGCACAAGTGTATTATGCTGAGGTGAGAATCAGGGGACTTTGAACAGTAGCTCCATGAGGCATTTCTATTGCGGCATCACGTTAGTTTGCCGCGTTGATGGTCTAACTCATCGCGGTAAAATTCACGTGAGTTGCCCAATGATTCCTGAGAGTAACTTAGCCATGGCGCAGAAGGTCGGGGACGTGGTTGCAAAGTGAAAAACGTAGTTTTTGAGCTCCAGTATCTAACTTAGCCACGGCGGGGTTTCAAATTGCAGCGCAGGTCCCTAAACTTCCACCTTTATCTTAGAAACCCCAGTTTCCTTCAATGGTAATGCTAGAAAATGATAAAGGAACACTTGTGGGAGATTTTTGGTGGTGTGTCGAAACTGATGGATGGATGAATCACAAACCCCTTATGATAGTATAATTTCATTTATGCATTCTCACATTTGTAGTTGTTTAGTGATGACCTTAACATCAAGATTCAAATTTTCCTATATTTTCATAATATAATAAATTGTAATGACTCCAAACCTTGATCATTAATTATTAATCGTGTATTTAGCCATAATTACCATGTTTAGAAGTAGGGTTATCGCATATCATGTATAAATGAGAGCTAAGTTTATATGTATGGAAATGTGCAATTTGGACATGTAATGGCAACTTAGTGTTATGGAAATGCATGTATAAATGGAAGTAGAATGGCCAAATTAAGATGCATGAGGTTTGGAATCATTTGGGCAATTCATACAAGTCATATTCATGCTTTTAAACTTGCCTAAGAGGTGCCAAACATTAAGGGAAGTCATTTGGACACCTTGGTATCCTATATGGAACAAACATTTACCATATTGGAAACCTATACTATTTTTTATCCAAATGAATTCTTCTTGATATGAGATTTAGTAGGCATTTAGAACTTGTTGAGAGATTTTTTTAAAGCTAAAGTACAAAATTTTCGGAGGTCTATGGAATATTTGATGAATTTTCAAAGTTGGGAAAAATTCTGATTTTGGCTCATGGTCTGTTCACACTAGTCCGAAAATAATTTCTATCACTCAGGGGGTGAATAATGTCCAATTGCCACGAAAGTTTATAAGGAGAAACTAGACATTACTAGTGACTTGTACCAACAAGAAGCATCCCATTTTGATGTCTAGAGAGGGAGATATGAATTTTTAAAGTTTTTTCCCAATATCAGGCATTCAAAAAAACCTTAGGTACTGTTTGATTATTTTCAATGCCTGGACATGTCTAAAATGGTATAAAACTATTTTTTTCCTATAGATAACATCTGTATCTTTTCATATTGGTATCATTTTCATGGATTGGATTTTTGTGGAATTAATTGGACATTTTTTAAATTTGTAGCAGAAAGTTGTAGCTAACTAGACCTCTGTACATTTTCAAATGTCAAACGTCTCCTGTGTTATGTTTCATGGTCTAGACATATTTTTTGCATAAAGTAGACATATGTAGATTTCCATCATGGTAAAGAATGAATGATTTTGATTTTTCTAAAATTAGTTATGTTTTTCAAAGTTTGTAATAGAAAAGGCAAAATTCTGCCCAAATAGCTATCATGCATTTTATGTGTTTCCTTGCTTTTCATGAATTGTAGGCCACTTTCTTGATGGAAATGAGTTGTATCTATGTAATTAAATATGAGAATATGGTACATGAGCTCACATGGTCCCACGGGACACCAAATGAAAATTTTATACACAACGTAACACTAAGAAATTCATTATTTAGTGCCATTTTTCTTGCCTCTTGTGTGAGTAGCATAATTTAAGGCATGAAAGTAGTATGAAATAAGCTAAAAATATATGGTGTTACACTTAGAGAGTGTTTTCTTGAGTTCTAATAAATTTGGGACTTTAGATGAGATTAATAAATAATTGTGGAGCCATTGGATTGAATTTATGAGCCCTAAAATGAAGTTGACTTTTAGGACGAAATTTAGTTAAAGAAGTAAGTTCGTCCTAAACCCCTTTAACCAAGTGTAAGATGATTCTAATAAGCTTGGTTGGGATTATAAAACTTGTAGCAAGCAAGATTTTAGGGTTTAAAGAAACCAAAGGTTACTTCATATTGGACCTAATCTAGCCCTAAATTTCACCTTAGGTTTTCATGGGATTAAAGGAAAATAATAAGGCCTAGAATGAGTTCAAATAAATTAATTTACCTTATAATTGTTATGTGTAGGCCTATCTAGTTCAAATTGCCCTAAGTTTGGGTGTAATACCATATATATATAACCCCATTCATGGCATTCATAAGCGTCATATCATCATCATGGTCATAAAACAACGATAATGGATTTAATCGCGTTACGTCATGCTTAAAAATTCACAATTGGTGTCATGTGGACCGTGTGAGTTCATACCATGAATCCTTATATTTAAATACATCATTACTACTTATTTGCATCACAAAATCTTGCTCATGACTCAAGAAAACCAAAATGGAGCATAAATTGAGAAGTTATTGAATTTCGGCCAGATTTGCCTCCATTCTGTCCAAAACTTTGGAAATTATAACTAAATCTATAAAAATCAAAACCATGTAATCTTGTCATTTTGGAAATATTGGGATGTCTAATTTATGGTAAAAATATATAAAAGTCATAAAATCATACACACAGAGCATTTGACACATGAAATCATCTGGAGGTCGGACTGGGTCCTGATGCTGTCACAGTTTACTGATATGAACTTCAAAAATGTCTAATTAGTTCCAAACAATCCAATTTGAGGTGAATGATACCAATATGAAAAGCTAAGGATGTTACGTAGAAGGGAAAAATCACTCCAGACCAGTTCAAACTCTCCCAGACCCTGAATTTTGATCAAATAGTGACTAAGGTCTGGTTGGATGCCTAACACTGGACTGAATCCTTCGAAAAATCATATCTCCCTCTCTAGATATCCAAATGGGGTGATTCCAGTTATACAATTCACTTATGACCTTTAGTTTCTGCCCTATAAAATTTCATGGGAAATTAGACTTCATTGGCTACTGAGTGACAAAAAAACAATTCGGACCTAATGGAATAGTACATAAGACTATTTCAAGAATTTTGGCCAACTTTGAAAATTCATCAAATATCTCTAGACCTCCAAAAATTCTACACTTTAGCTTCCCAAAAAGCTCTCAACACATTCTAATAGCATGCCAAATATCAAATCAAGAATAAATCATTTAGCCAAAAGTGACATAGGATTCCATTTTGGTCACTTTTGGCTCCATATAGGGTACCAAAATTGCTATTTGGCTTTCCTTGGGTCTTGGCACCTTTTGGTCAAGTCTAAAAACATATTTAAGACTTGTGGGTGCTGCCCAAATGGTCCCAAACCATTTTCATCTCATTTTGGCCTCCTCACCTTCACTCATACACATTACACCAAGCTTTTCTCAAATGCATACATTGACATAAGCACTCACTTTATGATCTAGAATACATACACCATACTCATTCATTTATCTATCACATAATATCATTTTTACATTTTTCCAAGGGGTCATAGACTATTTACAATTATAATATACATCATGAAGTCTCATTATGAGTCAAAAATACAAAAATCAAGCATAAAGGTGGGCCATCTTCTTCCTTCAATGTGATTGGCTCCCATTGCCATGTCCACTTGGTCCACCTAGCATATTAGGACATTTAAGAGGAGGGAGTGAGATTCAAGAATCTCAATAGCTCATCTCCCATTCCATCACACATAATATGTGCAAGCAAGTTCTATGAATGCATGTGTGGGAAAAATAGAAGTCATGAACATTTAAAATCAGCTTGGCATAGAAACACATTATACAAGGCATTCAAGAGCTCACCAAATATTTGGATTGGCCTGACACTTCTCTCCATGGTATTTGGACTTGCCCTCACCCATTCTTTGAAATCTTTGGACTCAACCATACTCTTTGGGAGTCCACTTTGCTTTTGGGGACTCTTTACTTTGTCTTAACTAAGTTCAAGGTTTTTGGCTCATCCTTAATGGTTCCATCTTGTTCAGATTTACAAAGGAGCATTTGGATCCCTAATGGTTCCATCTTGTTTCCTAATGCCCCTTTTTTGATTCTATTGGTTCATTCTTAATCCTTGCCACCTAAAAACCCCTAATCCCTCATGAATTGGACAGAAAACAACCCCTAAGAATTGGGCTCATGGTGGCCAAATTCGTGCAAGAGGAAGGGGGGGGAGGAAGAAACTATCAAAGAATGAAAGTTTTTACCTTGTTTTCTTGCTTTTCTTTGCTTGCTCTTCCACTTGGTTAGACACTCCTCCACAAACACGAAAATTCTCCCTGGTCTGGCCCAAAAACAGTAGCAAAAACTTAAAGAAAACCATGGAAAAGAAGAGGGAAAGGAAGGAGAAGAGAGTTGGTGAAAGGAAAGGCTTGAAAAACTAAGAATTCCTTACCAAAATCTTGGCTTTTTCTTCTTCTTTTCCCTTGCTATTGGTGCGCCTAAGAGGCGTGGGACAATTTCTCTGAAATTGGGCAGAAGAGAGTCGATTAAAGGAGGAGAGTAGGGACATGTCTTTAAAAAGGGTGTGGAAGCTTTACTTTGCCATTTATTTCCACTTTTGCCCTTTGTTCGTAGCATTTTCGTTTCTCCTTTGTTTTAGCTTCTTTTTTAGAACTGTCTTTTCTATTATAACATTTAGATTCATAATTTAATAAAATGCCTTTGAAATCACTCAAATCGGAGTTAAAACCTTTTCGAACAAACCGATCAAAGTTTGGGTCAATCGACGTCGGAAAGAGTACACCAGAGGGGCTTTACCGATCCCGAGGCTTCCCATAGTTTTTGGGGCCTCTGAGAACCCTGGACAACTCAAAATTTCTATTTAAAAAGCCCTCCTAGGTGCTTTTCCAAAATTGTACTTATTTACGAAAATGCCACTAGTCTTTCGGTAAATTTTTTTGAATCACTTTAACCCCGGTTTCTAGGCAACTCAAGGCTCAAATCCTCATTTTCTATTATCTAAAATTTTATCCAAATTTTATTTAGCCTTGAATCGCTCATCTAAGGGGACTTGCTTTGAAAACTGACTCATTTCAATTTTTACGAAAAATCGAACGTTACAGTGGGAGCCAAGACCAAGTGGGTTAGTAACACTTGGAGCCTTACAAGTTATAAGGTGGTTTTATCTCCTTTTCTTGCATGTGTATGAATGCTTAAATGAGTTGAAATGTTTGCATGTGTTGTTGCTTGATACATTCATGAAATATGTTTTGTTATATTTCCAAGACAAGTGATATGTGGATGAAAAGTCTATATGAAGCTCCTAGTGTAACATTCGATTTTTTGAAAATCCAAGAAAACATAAGGGAAACGCGAGAAACGTAACATATAGTTTCTCTGTCAATGTACGAAATTCACTAGACATAAAAGGAAGTCCTCCAAATAGAGTAAATTAAGGTCTAATAAAATTAGAATAATTTTTTAGACCACAAATAATGTTGAGTCAAGGCTAGAGGTGCCCTAAAATTGGGGCTAAAATAGATGAAAAAAAAAGGTCCCGAAGAGCCTCCGAAGTCAAGTATGAAAGAGCTAAGGACCAAAATGTAAAGAAAAAATTATGAGCATGGCAAGATGTATAAATTGCCCGAAAGTTCAGGGAACTCTAGTTTCACCCTATATTCGTGGCTTTAGACACAAATATCAAAAATTGGACAAGAATCTTAGAAATCTGTGACCCATGGTTAAACTCCATTTGATGAGACAGGTCTAATGACGCTAAGTTATCTGGATGGCTGGGCAGGATCCGGTCCAAGATCTGGTTAGCCGATTAGTAGCTATGAGCAAAATAGAAAAAAGAAGTTATAACAACTACAAAAATATAAATAGCTAAAGGGCTAAGAAACCCTGAAGGAGTTTCAGGGACTATATTGTAGTAAATAAAAATTTTATAGCATAATAATAATACAAAACGGTGAAAATTACACCTATATGACCTGGGGTGTCCGATTGACACCAAAATTTATGAGGATTAAGGTTAAGGCCCCTGATCTATCATTAAAGCTCAGTATGCCCAGAAAGTAAAGGAAATCATATTTATAAATTGTAGAAAGTCTAAGGTAAGTATTATACCGTAAAACCTTAATTAGGCTTGGATATCGATTTTTAGACAGCTGTAAGGCCCAATAGCTGATTCTAAAGGCCCAAAAGAAAAGAGAAGATATAATTTGGGTTTTAGAGAAGATGAAACCCAAATATAAATATAAAATAAAAAAAAGAAGAAGAAAAGGATTTTAATTATTTTAAAGAATTAACCATGGTTAAATTAGAAACTAACTATGGTTAAGTTAAAGTTGACCATGGTTGAGTTAAGGAAATTAACCATGGTTACTATCCATAACTTAAGGGCTAAGGAAAGGCTTCCAAGTGTGTGGCCAAGAATTTTTGGAAGAAGATATTTAGTTATGAAATTAGAAAATCAAAAGACAAAAGGAATCGGAGGTTAAAATTTGATCTTGAAAAGGTTGATCCAAGGGTCCAAATTTAGTATGACCATTTAACTTCATTAGATTTCATCTCCTTCACCTCCATTCCACCATTTTCACACCACACACAAGGGAGAAAGAAAGAAAACCATGAAGAGAGAGAGAGAGGGAGAAAAAGTGAAAGAAGAAGTGAAACCAAGCAAATTACCACTATTCTTCACCAAATTTCTTTATCGTCTCCATCCTCCAACCATTTTCTCCAAAGGTCAGCAGCATATTCATCTTTTCTTCAAGGTGGAATGTTTCTCTAAGTGGGAAGAGAAAGGCTTTTAGAGTGAGAAAAGCAAAGGAAGCAAGGATTAAGCTTAAAGAGTAAGTTTTCTCCACCTTGCACTTGAAAATCACGTTTTAAGTTAGGTTTTGTTAAACCCTAGTTATGAATCACTTTTGGACAGCAGATGGATCATTAGAAATTGAGTTTATATGTTGAATATGAAGGGCCTAGGAATGGAGTTTATATATTGGCTATGGAGGGCACATGAGCTCATCCATTTTGTTGTTTGTTGGAACCTTGAAAAAATACAAAATTGTATATTTTTGAGAAAATGAAAATGTTGAGGAGATGCTGTCCAAATTTTCTCAAAATTTTTATGGTATTTTTTTAATGTCTTAAAGTCATGTATACCAAATTTTCAAGCCCTAAAATGTAAAGGAAGTATAATGCCCGGTACATTGTACAATCACTGGAACGGGCCGATTTGAAAAGTAAGTCCCCTGAGATGAGTGATTCAAGGCCAAATAAAATTGAATAAAATTTAAATAATAGAAAATGAGGATTTGAGCCTTGAGTTGCCCAAAAACTGGGGTCGAAGCGATTCAAAAAAAATTGTCGAAAGGCCAGTGGCATTTTCCGTAAATAAGTATAATTTGAAAAAACACCTAGGAGGGCTTTTTAAATGAAAATTTGAGTTTTCCAAGGTTCTCAAAGGCCCCAAAAACCATGGGAAGCCCCGAGACAAGACTGGTAAAGCCCCTCTGATGTACTCTTTTTAACGTCGGTTGACCTAAATTTTGACTGATTCGTTCGGGATGGTTTTAACTCCGATTTGAGTGATTCCAAAGGCATTTTATTAAATTGGGAACCTAAATTTTATGATGGGAAAAGACGGTTCTCAAAAAGGAGCCAAAACGAACTTGCCATTACGGAAGGGCAAAATTGAAATTTATGGTTTCTTGAATGTTCTAAAGAGTTCTACACTTTTCTCCCTTCTTCTCCTCTTTAATGAGCACGACCCATTCTACCCAAAATACAGAAAATATTTAGCTCTCTTAGGCACACCAAAGGGAGGAGAAAAAGAGGAAGAAAGCCAAGGAGAAACTAGGTAATTTCATGAAATTTCTTGCTCCATCTTCCTCCAATCTTGTTTTCCTCTCTTCCTCCTTTCTTTCCATGGATTTTTTGAATGATTTGGTTCTGTTTTTGACCCAGACCTAAGGGGAGAATTTCGAATTTGCTAAGGAGAAGAGAATGAAGGAGAAAGACACTGAAAGCTCACTTGAACCATAGGTAATCTTTGCTTTTTGTTGCATCTTTTCTTCCCCCTCCCTTTGTGTGTATTTCAGCCAAGAACAGAACCAAAGGAGGGGAGGATGTTCTGTCCAAATACAAGGAGGGAACAAGGATTTTAGGCCATGGGGAGATGGCATATGGCAAGAAATTCCAAGAAAAACCAATAGAAAACAAGTTAGAAAAGTGTAGTGTTTTCTAGGGTTTTGCAAAATCTGATTTTGTGTGAATGTTTCCTTGAGCTCCTAAGACCTTTAAAAAGCCTCCCAAGTGGCTCTCCCATCAAGGAAAAATCACAAAGTCCATGAACCTCCATTATGGTGCATATTTCAGCCAAGCTTGGTTCATTAGGCTAGGGGATGGTTTAATTTGTTCTAGCCTTGGTTTGGGACTTTATATGATGTTAGAAGATGGGAGAAACCATTGGAAAAAAATTTAGAAGTCTTAGGTTGGGAGATGAGGCAATGGCTTCCATAATGTAACCTTATGAAGTAACATGGACCTAGGTTTGTGAAAGTGAGTGTGTGATGGCTTCAAGGACCTTAAATGAGGTCAAGAGGTCTAAATATGGAAAGAGAATGGAACCAAGAATGTTAATTATGGTAGTTGCTTCATTAGGCCCTTAATGGAACCATATTGTGACAAATAAACCAAAGTGTAGTCTTAAGAGTGAGTTGGATGTCATAATTTGTTCCAAGAGTATAATTTAGTATTGTTTATTGTGAATAGGCCAAAGAAATTCAACCCCACCTCCTTGTGTTTGTGGAACTGAAAAGGAGAAGAAACAAGCAAAGTAAAGCTTGAATTTACACCAAGGTAGCTCTCCACCTTTTCTTGTTGCATTTTCTTGTTGTATATGGTGTCATTGTGTGCTTGTGTGTATGTTTATATGTTTAAGACATGCCACTTGATGCTATATTTCTATTTTGGTACCAATATGCTTTCTTGAATGTCTTTGAATGGTGGAAATGACTCATAAGGGTAAGGTAGTGCCAAAAGTCCCTTAATGTGGGTGAGGAGATGCCAAAAGTCTCATGGCATAGGTGAGACAAGGCCAAAAGTCCCTTGGATGGGTGAGGCTAAGTCAAAAGTCCCAAGAACCAAGAGCGAGGCAATCCAAAAGTCCTAGAAATGGGGTGAGGCCAAACCAAAAGTCTCTAGAGCTCATTCTTGTGCTTAACATGAGTTTGTGACACAAAATGTGAAAGATGAATGCTTCATAGATTGATTGATTGCATGCTTGTACCTTTGACATGTTTTATGCCTTGAAGATGTGCTTAAATAGGTGTATGAGCTATTGAGATTCAATGAATCTCACCCTATCCTTTCTTTCATCTCATATGATCTAGGTAGAGTTCAAGATCCAAAGGATGGAAGCCAAGGAGCTTAAATCTCTATCTCTTAGCAAATCTTTCCATTTTTGATGTACTATGATGTCTAGAATGTCAAAGTAGATATGTAAATATTATTTTTGAGCCATGACACTTTGAACAAGTGTAAAACTATGTAAAGTTAGTGTATGTATCAAGAATAGAGTTTAATGAATAGAATTGTGCATTTTGACCACTTGGGAGCCCACTTGTGCATGTATATTTATGGAAGTGACATGGTGAATTTGAGTTACATGAGGGTTCAGACCTTATGAGGGACTTATTTATGCTTTCTAAGTTGCTCAAATGTGTGAGCAACAATGGATGGCTCATGTGAACCAAATTTGCCTCTTGTTGGGACCAAAATTGCCATATTCTTGAGCTATGGCAAAGTCTGACCAAATGACCTCTTCTAACTTGAAATTTTTCATGCCACTAGATCTTGCCTAGATCTTTTTGGGAAGCTACAGATCAAGTCATTTGGAGGTCTATGGAATTTTCTATGATTTTTCAAAGTTGGTATCAGAATTTTCAGATTTGCACTAGTACTGTTCATTTGGTCAGTTTTGAAATTGTGTCATCCGAGGGGCAAAAGTGGTCCAATGGCTACGAATTTTTATATGCAGAAACTAGGCATTCATAGTGAAGCAACTGGAAGCACCTCATTTGGAGGTCCGAGCTAAGAGATATGAATTTTTCAATTTCTGGGACAGTAGCAATAGCTCAGCACGACCTGAGTTATTGTTCAATTGAATTTGGGTAGCTAAGCGTTCTTTCTCTGGTCTGAGTCTATTTTTACCATAAATTTAACATTCATAACTTTCCAAATTGGTATTATTTGCATGGATTGGATTTTTTTGGAATTAATTGGACACTTTCGAAGTTTATAGCAGACACTTGCATCAGTACCAGTAGTTGTCCAAACCTTTGCCCCTTTTCTCATGTCAAATGCTTCCTGTGTTATGTTTCATGGCTTGGGCATATTTTTAGAATAAATTAGACATGTGTAGCTTTCTGTAATGACCAAGAATACATGATTCTAAATTTTCTAGAATTAGTTATGAATTCTAAAACTTCATATCAATAAACTAGTGGCCCAGACAGCAGCGACCTCAGTGGCGTTTTGGATGTCAAATGTTCTCCCCTTAATTATTCATAAGCTAAAATTATTTTTAACATGGGGTAGACATCTAGAGCTTTCTGGAATGATAAAGTTTGTTGAGTTTTGATTTTTGTGAATTTAGTTATGAATTTTTGAAGTTGTGACAGAAAAATTGAGAATTTAGCCAAAAATAATAGTGTGAGTTTAATGCTCCCCTTTGAATTCCACAAGTTGTGGGCCAACTTTGGTGATGTAAATGAGTTGTATGTATGCAATTAAATATGAAAATGTGATGTATGAACTCATATGGTCCGCGTGACACCGAATGGAATTTTCATACGCTATGCAACGCGAAATAAGGTATTATTTTAATGCCATCTTCCATTCCCTTTTGTGCAATTCATCATGGAAAACTTAGAAATGATAGGAAGCAAGCTAGAAATATATGGTGTTATAGGAAGAGGCTATGGAATTTTTGGAACCAAAGAAACTCACTTTCAAACCTAAAATAGAGCTAGCTTATGTTATGACAAAACATATTGTTAGGGCTGGAATTTGATAATTTTACCCTTTCCAATGGATTCAAAATAGTGTTTTTAGCTAGGAATACCCATAAGAAAGCCCCCAAAGCTCATGGAATAAAATTGTTAGATCTTGGCCAAGAAATGCATACTATTCAGCCATAGTCAATTGGAAGGGAAGAAGTTAGATTTTCCAATTCCAATGGTCCTATTAAGTTAAAAAGGGCTATATTACTTTAGGATTTTGGGTTTATATGTTGATTGTAATGAATTATCATTATGATTATAGGGTTTGATAATTGTTTGAAAACTCCAAGAGTAAGTGGACCAAGTCCTAAAGCTTAAGGGGCAAGATTTCTAAGGTAGTAGTTTTCCTTTCTCTTTCTTTAAGCTTGTGTGTTGGTATAATGATGAGTGTTATGTTATACTGAGTGTCATTTATGGTATAAGATGAGACATGTATACTAGGATATTTTTGGCCTTATATAAAATTCCTTGCATCACTATGTAGTATGTGATACCTTGATTAGCATTATGTTATATACTTACTTGCTAGGTTGTGAATAAGATTAGTTTACTACTACTGAGATTTCATAATCTCACCCCAAACATAACTTATATTAGGTCTAAGTTCAGGTAAAGAAAGGGCAAAAGGTGTGGAGGCATAAACCAAGAACTTTACTTTTAAGTATCACATTTTGGTCATGTAATTAAGTATCTTGAATTCTTGTATGTATAAGTTATACTATGGTGTTGTAAGGTACTCAGGAATGTAATAGAGAGCCATGTATATACTTGACTTTTAAGTAAAGAGAATATGATTAGCGTGCCTAGAATGCAAAGATACATGTACTCACGTAAGGACAAATCAATATAAATATAATAATATGTTAAAGGTGGGGTAACAATCATCCAATTTTCATAAGGATATTTTTATATGAATTCATATGTATTCTGTTGAGTAAGTATTTTTTCCTTGTAAAGGACTTAGAGAGCTTGAATTAGAGCCTTGAACTAACCTCATACGATTTTTCTATAATTAATTGATTGTTTTCAAAGTTAGACAATATTATGGGAATGACCAAATGAATAGTAAAATTGTATAAGCAAGTTCAGAGAACAAATGGTGGGGAAGAAACCTTTCATCAGTTCAGATTTCCAATGGCTCTTCTAAGTCCTATATGAGGCATCAGTAGTAGGAAGGGCGTTATATAGGGAGGTATTACACCTAGCTCCCTATGGTATGAAATTGAGCATAGTAGCTCTTCCTTGGTCCTAGGTTGCAATTAGTTAAGCCTACCTAGTTTATGATGATGCCATGGCTTAAGAATGAATGAGTTTCTTTTGCTATATGATGCATTTGACTTACATGAAGCACATGCAATGCATCCTTGCACCACATGCATGGCATTTTCTCATTGTGCTTGTGTATGTTTGGATTGATTAACATTGGCTACTGAGATTCTTCCTAGAATCTCACATATGTCTTCCTACTAACCATTTTAGGATCACCAAGCCAAAGCAAGGATGTAGAGAAGAGCTAGAAATTAGAAACCATATATTAGGAATATGTTATGTATTAAATTTTGATTAATGTACCAAGAATGGCATGGATAGTATATTTGATATATATATATGATCATTTTTTATGCAACACAATGTATAACATCATGTTTATGAATGGAAACTTATGTATGAGTATGAGAATGTAAATACATGGCTCCTTGTGGTTGAAAACAACCAATTATGTGTAGGTTTGCCAATGTAATGCCATTATGTATGTCATACCAAGCTATTAAGCTCATACACATACCATTCATGGCATGTTCCATAAAGTATATAGTATTTACTATGCTTTCAGTAAGAAAATCAATCTCTTTACATATGAAAATGAGCAGTAGGGGCCTGATTTCATTTCTTTCTTTTCCTTTGTTCATATTCATCATAAACAAGCATGTTTCAACACATTGGATCAGAAAATATACATAGGAAGGCTCACAAATGTATTCAACCCAAGATGATATAATTCATAAAAAATGTACTAACTTTGAAAATTCATATCTCGAGCTATATAACTCTAATTCATGCAAATTAGGTATCTATGTAAAGTCAACATGTGAACTACATGCTGTAAAATGTTCAAGTCAAATTAAGTTCATTTGGCCCACGAAAGCCTAATGGAATAGTAATTGGTGTGGTAAGGAATGCATATAGTAGACCTCAAGTTTAAACGTACATATCTTTGGCTACACAACTCTGATTTATGTAAACTGGTGGCTATGGAAATCCTATAATGCCAACTATATGTTTATAAAATCTCGAGAGTATTGGAATTTATTTGGCCTCTTAAATGTATAAAAGATTAGATCTAACCATATGAACAATACTAAGGGCTAATTTAAAATTTCTATAGAACTTCAAAAATTCATGAAATATTCTATACAACTTTAAAAATTATGTTTCTTCATTTTTTATAAATATCTACTAAGGCTCTAATTGCATGCCAAATATTAGACTCAAACTAGGTCATTTAGATGACTATTGACATTGAAGTTGTTTAGGCCTCTTTTAAGACCAAACTTGGGATCAATTTGGATTACTTGATATCCAATTGGAATTCTTCCACTTGGAGCAACTTTTAATCATCCTAAATGACATTTCCAACTATTCCATTACATGCCAAAAGGCTTGGATCAAAATATGAACCCTTGACATCCAAGAATATACATATATTCCTTAATACTAAATGTGTCATTTGTAACATTCATGCACAAATATCACCTTGAATTATCATATATTCATATTCTCATACTTTTACACATGGTCTTATTGTCATAAATCGAAAATATACATGGTTTGATGTTATACATCATCAAGAATACAAAAGAAAGGTCTCGCTATTACATACTCTAAAATTTTACACATGTAGCACTTCTAATACAACTTTTATAATATTTAAGTCTTTTCAATGTCCTTGCCTTGACTTGGTAACCTTGAAATGGTTAATAGGAGTATGGGGTTGAGATTTTGGGAAAATCTAAGTGGCTAATCTTAACCAATTCAATGCACACATGAATACTATGAGTAAATGCAATGAATGTGGTGTAAAAATGCTATGTCTATGCATCATGTAAGTCAAATGCATCATATAACATAAAAACTCATTCATTCTCAAGCTATGACATCATTATAAACTTACTAGACTTAACTAATCTTAACTTAGGGACAAGGAAGAGCTAACTACACTTAATTCCATGACATAGGGAGCAAGAAGCTATCTCATTGCCTCTTTCATGCACATATAGCTCATTTGGAAAATATAATGAAATATAATTCATAAAAGCATTAAGCAACAACACACACAAGCATTTAAACTCAATCAAGTATTCAAATGTATGCAAAAAAGGGAGATGAAGGTACCTTAGGATTTGTGGAAGCTCAAATGCCACTAATCCTCGTGATCTAGCTTTTTTCTCTTGGCTCTCTCACTTGGAAACTACACTTAAGTGTGTTTAAGCTAGATGTACCTACACATAGCAATTACAAGGTAAATTAACCTAATTGAACTCATTCTAGGCTTTATCATCTCCATTGAATCTCATGAAAGTCTAAGGTGCCAAATAAGACTAGTTTAGGTCTATTATGAAGTTACTTTTGGTTTTAACTTTCCAAACCCTAAACTCTTGTTGGTTACAAGTCTCATAACTTCCAAGAAGCTCATTTAGATCATTACATACTTGATTAAAGGGGTTTAGGATCAACTTGCTTCATTAACTCACTTTAGGCCCTAAAAATTAAACTTTTATTCTAGGGCTCTTAATTCAATCCAATGGTTTCATAATTATTTATTCATCATATCTAAGTCTTTAAATTCATTAGAACTCAAAGAGTCACTCCCTAGGTACTCCATTCAAGTCTTGGCCAAGACACCACTTAAGGAAGAGCCATAGGGAGTTTTGTTACTTCTTACTAGGAGTTTGATGCATACCCATATTCCTTAGTCTCTTTTTAGCTTAATTATACTTTCATAAATGTTTGGTTCTTTGAAAACGAGAGAAAACACGAGAAATGTAATGTGTGATTTCTCCGTAAATGAGCAAAATTCATTGGATACAAAAGGAAATCCCCCAGATAGAATGATTTAAGGTCCAATAAAATTAGAATAATATTCTAGACTTCAAATAATGATGAGTCAAGCCAGAGGTGCTCTAAAACTAGAGCCAGAATAGCCAAACAAATTTTTTTGAAAATGCAACAAAATGTAATGGCATTTATGTAAGTTTAAAAAATTTTTAGATTACTCATAGGAGGGCTTTTTGAATGGTAAATTTGAGTTTTCCAAGATTTTCAAAAGGCCCTGAAAACCATGGAAAGCCCCGAGACAATTAAAGCCCCTCAAATATATGTTTTCCAATGACAATGAACCCGAACTTTGACCGATTTATTTGGGAAGGTTTTAGCTCCAAATTGAGTGATTCCAAAGACATTTTATAAAATTAGGAACCTAAGTTTTATGATAAAAAAGACAGTTATAAAAAAGGAGTTAAAACGAAACTAAAATGAAAATGCCAATATGACAAGGCAAAATTAGAATTTTTAAGAAAGTGGAAGCTTCTTGAACCCTCTTTAAGTTTCATGTTTCTTCTCCTCATTACTTGCATGACTTGTTCTACCTAAAAACTAGAGAAGACACAATGGAGAAAGGTGCACAAGAACAAGGCAATTGAGAAGGAGAAAAATCAAGAAAAAGATAAGAATTTGTTAGAATTTCTTAGCCTTCTATTTAGGAAATTTCTTCTCCACCTTCTCCCCTTTCTTTCTATGGTTTTCATGAAGTTTTTGGTGTTGTTTTAAGGGCATAATAGAGAGGAAAATTTCATGTTTGAGGAGAGGAAGCCAAGCCAAGTCAAGAACAAACAAAGGAAGCCAAGGAAATAAGGTAAAATCTCACTTTTATGGTAGCTTTTTCCTTCCCTCTCTCTTGTAGGTTCAGCCACCTTAGGGAAGTACACGAGGGCTTGGATTTTGGGTAAAACCAAGGGTGAATTCTAGGGAATTAAGTGTGGAGAATAAGAATATCCAAAGAAAGTTAACAAACAACTATGGAATATCAAGATAGAAGCATTAGGGATTCAATTGTTCTATTAAAAATATGATTTGATACATTAATTCCTAGGCTTAAATGAGTATTTGGATGAGTTTTTGAGATCCTGAGAAGGCTCCTCATATGCATCTTCCATCAAGAAAGCAAAGCAAACTCACTTGGTATCCATATGAAGCATAGCCATGACCTAGAGAGGCTGGAGCACCTAAGGGTAGTTTTAATTTATTCCAAACTTATTTTCGAGTCATATATGATGGAAGAAGAAGAGAAGAAGTCTTAAAAAAATTTTAGAAGCTATGGATAGTGAGATGGTATCATAGGTTCCATATTATAACTTAAAGAAACAACACCTAGCTAGGCTTCTTAATTTGATTGTGGGATGAATCCAAGAGGCTTAAAAGGAGTTAAGAATTATAAATGAATGAAGAGAATAGAGCAAAGATCATGTTTCCATAGGGTTGCTTCATTAAGTGCATTATAGAACCACAAAAGAGCCATATAAACTACCTAGCTTTTCTAATGGATGTATGGCTTTAGAATTTGGTTCAAGAGTATAATTGGCTTCCATATGATGTGTCTAGGCCAAGAGAAACAAGTCCTACTGATCAGCATGATTTTTATATATTTTAATTCTCCTAATTTTGGCATTTTAATAATTAAATATGGCTTAATGAATTTAATTGAATGAAATTTGATTTTAATGACCATATGTGCAATTTAGGAATTAATTTACAAAATTTTCAATTTTCAATTCATAAATCCTTTTTAAATAATTTTGTAATTTGGTCCTACTTAATTGTTTCCATTCTTTGGGTGCAAATCCAATTGGGCTCCCTCAATTTCATGCATGAATTGGGCCAGCATACACATAAGCATTACCTTTATTAGGCCCCCCTAACACTAAGGCAGCAACTCATAAACCCACATGAGCCTTTCACGTGCAAAGCCCATAAGCTATAAAGATGAGAGAAGGAACGAGTTTAACTTTCATTCATACATAGTCACGAGCTTCTTGCACTTACATGTTAACATGGGCATGATGCACGCATCCAATAGCTTCATCCTCACGTGGAAGGCAGGCCATAACACGTAGCAATATACTCAAGCATTTTCTCTCATGGAAGCTTGGGTGATGCATATAGGAGAAGCTGGAGAACAAAGTAAAGCACTAGTTTGAGGGAGAGAGATATGAGCAGAACAGAGGAGAAGCAATACGAAGGGTTGCTAAACACATACATGTAGAACGTGAAAGGATTAAAGAAGGCTTCAGAACGTGTTTAAGGTAATGGATGAAGAGAATCATGTCTAGCTCAGCCACGGGTTTTACATGGAATAGCAGCACGAGTTAATGAGCAAATAAGAAACACGAAGAAAAGCTACAGCCTAGATAAGAGAGTGGGTGAAGGAAGAGTTAAACAGAGCATGCAAGGGGCTAAAGCTATGTGAGAAGGCTCAAGTTGAAGGGACTCATATATATAAAAGCAGAACATGTGAAATAGCTTTGGTCTAACGTGGTAAACGAATTGGACATGAATAAATGAAGGAGGAAGAATCAACAAGAGAAGCCACGAGTTAGGTTTAAAGAAACAGAAGCAAAGAGCAAAAATAGGGGATGCATTCTTTAGGTTTAAAGAAGAAGCATGTAGCTCAAGTTGAAGAAGAAACATGGAATGAGAGCTGAGTTGAACGTTGAAGCAATATGCATGTGGAGCTAAAGTGAAGAAGCTGAAAAATAATGCGAATAAGAGCATACAAAAGTAAGGGGAATTGAAGTTTTAAAGAAGTAGGAGCTGAACCCATGGGAAGCTACGGGTTTTTCTTTTGAGACAAAGGCACGCAGAAGTTGCATGGGAACCACAAAGAAAGGAAGGAGAAGAAACGTGGATTGCTATGGGGCATCTTACGTGTTTTAGCAAGAGAAGAGAGCCAACTGAGCAGACTTTAACATGGAGATTTGCTGGAAGAAAAGCACATGAGTTCTAATGAAGTATAAGTTAGAATTTTGCTACTGGCAGAACGTGGAAACTCGTGGCAAAGGAAGAAAACACGTGGGGCATAAAAAGTGAGCTGTGGCTGATTTGTAATGAACCACATGAGAGATAAATGAAATGTAGCATGTGACGACCCTAACTTTTAATCATTGTAATTAAGGTAAAATATGTGATTAATAATCATAAATTGGGGTTACAAGACATTACGACTAATTATTCAGAAAATACAGGGAAATTTGAACCTTAATGTTATTAGAGTCATCAACTATATAATTGCAAGCACTCATGTACATTAGGGAAACAAACATTCATTTATAAGCCTTTGATTCTATTACCCATTAATTCCAACTCACAAGAATCTTCTACTAATGTTTCTAAGTCATCCCTTCGGTTTACTATATGAAAAACCAAGATTTCTAGGTTAAAATGAAAGTTTGGGACCATTAGCCACTGCTAAATGTCCTTGCACTATGGCCAATTGCTCTTGGGTTCACTCCTTATCTTCATAGATTTTGCCGCAGCGAGGAAGCCTCCTGGAACCTACCTCGCTCGTCTCTCACTATTGGCCGCGGCCAATTCCCCCTTTTGTCGTGGCTAATTCCTTTCTAGAATGCCTGACAAATTTTCACAAAAGTTCGTTCTGGCCAATTCCCATTTAGTCATGGCGAATTACCCTCTGGACGACTTCTAGTTTTGCCTCTCACATTTCGCCATAGCTAATTTCACTTTTAGCTACGATCAATTGCTCTCTGGTACTCTCCCTGGGCAACTTCGCCTCTATTGGCTGAAGCTAATAATATTTTGGCCATGGCAAAATGTCTTTTGATCTTACAACTCCTAAAATCTTGTCTCATACTCTCCACTCTCCCTCCAATAACACCCTAAGGCCACTCTACCTTAATTTATGCAACTCTAATGGTATTTATATACCTTATTTACTCAGCTATTCTACTATTACCAATTCAAAACTTAAGTATAAATTCCTACTCATCCAACTACCATATGTCAGCAAATTCATAGATTAATAATAGCAGAATTTCATAAGCTTCCAGCAATTATCATTCAAATATGCATTCCCTTAAAGATTTCATGCATCACTGATTCAAATCAACAATCTCATATATCCCATGATGACATTCGCAATAGTAAACCATATCATGAATTCAACAAAGTTCATACATCAGATATTATAAGTTCATACATTCAAAACCAAGCTATATTGAGACTTAACTCCTTAATTAATACATTCCAACTAATCAAAATATAAACGCCTACACTTGGCAATATGATTACATGATGATGCTATATATATAAGATTAACAAAATTGCATCTACTCTACTCAGATTAGCCCAAGTGTAGCTTCCTCCACACATGGCTAGAGCTCATGGATTTTCATCCACTTCTTTCGCTTTCCTTACCCGAAGGGCCTTTACCTGAAAGTATAATCCCATGAAATAGGGTGAGATTCAAATCTCAGTAACCAAGGCAAATTCCATTCATATATTCTAGTTTAATCAACATATATGCATGATTTCATATAAGCATCAGAAAACATACCAGTCATACCAGTAAATGAAACAATTAGGCTATCTATAATTACTATCCCATACTAGCAATTACAATTCCACATGTTAAAGGCCAATAACACCAGGAGAAGCCCGTCCGCGGCACCTCCAATGAGCACAACTAAGGCTCAGTGCATCTGGGGTCTGATCATAACCTGGTGCTTGATCGAAGCACATGTATGGGTGGCAGCCATGCCACAGCTCCACCATGGACTCATAAGGTCCAATTGCATATAGCAGATAGCCAACCAATTCATTTAGCATTCAGAATCATAATCATGCAGTAGGTACAAAATTAAACGAACATATGCATGGAATTAGCATAAACCCCGGTTACCTCACTTGTAGACAAGTTGGGAAGCTACAACAATACCAAAATCCTCTTAAAATCACAATATCAGAAAATGATCATTTTTATCAGTCCATTACTATCTCATTCATCATTTGTGGTAATAACCCAATGCTCAAAGAATTAAGTTACCAATAGTTACCTAAGGGATACCTACCCAATCACCAAGAGCCTCTAATTTTGAATTTTTCCTTCCCTAGACTAGAAACATCAATATATCACTCCAAGTCATAAGAAAATTCGTAGAAAATTAAGGCCCATACTATAAGTCTACTATGGGGGTCATAAACCAGTAGAAAATGCATCAAAATGGAGTGTTTATACTTACCTAATAACACCCTCAACCCCAACCTACGAAATTTCACCAAGAAAATCCCAAACAACTATATTTTAGATTTTGGGTATGGTGAAAATACTCCAAATGAAAAACTAATTAGGCCAAAATGAAGAGAAAGAGAAGGGGATTAAGTTATATAACCATTACCTTGGCTGAATCTTGCTCTAGAAGTAGGAAATAATGGATTTCTTCACCCAAACCCTAGCCTCCCTTCAAACCCCCGAAAATGAGTTGTGTGTTTGTGTTTCAGCAAAATATGGAGGGGCTGAAGTGTTTAGGGTTTTAGTTGGGTTTAAGTTTGGTCTAATATGGGTCATGGGCTGATCCAAAAGTCTAATTGCAAGTGGGTTCTGATTTAAACCTTAGTGGGCCAGCTTTAATGTGTTGGGCTACAGAAATTTAATTGGGCCAAACCAAGTTTGAAGGACTCAATTGATTTGGATCTGCACAAGGGTTATTAGGCCATTTATAAGAGCTTGTGCAAGTTAGGTCTTAGGTTTCTAATTCCTTAAATCAGATTGGGCCTTCCATTAATTCCTAACCTTGGTCTACTTAATTTAATTTGGGCTTAGATAGGGTTTCTAACTCAATTAAATCTCAAACTCATATTAATAATTTATCACTCTAAAATTTTCATTCACTTAACTTGTCTAATTATCCCATATTAATTATTCTTAATTAACCCAAATCCATGATTAACACCTTAATTAATTTTTAGGGTGTTACATAGCACGTGAAAGCAAGCCACCAGTGAATGAAGAACGTCAGTGAGAAGAAGGAAGCTACGAGCTGACGTGGGAATAATTGCTACCTGAATGAGTAGAACACATAGGATGAAATAAACACATGAGCAACATGTAAGTGGAGAGCTGGAGATTAAGTGATAGAAGAAAAACACGTGAGAGGGTGTGAATGTAAAAAGCAATGCGAGCTGGAGGCGAAGAATAATAGAGATGTGGGAAAATAATGTGAGGAGATGAGGGAAGACGTTGTGAGCTCCAGAGGGAACAAGAGAAGTTCATCCATCAATTTCTCTATGGCTATAGATCTTACCATCGAAATCCTTCCATTTAATCCCTCTATGGTAGCTTGAAGTCTCCTTGGTGGCTAGCTAAAGATAGGACATTCCTAGATGCAGATTTGAGCTCCACATTTCTTCTCCAATTTGGATAAATTCTTCCTCCTTATTCTTTTAATTCCAGCATTGATTCTTTTATTAATTTGACTAGGTTTAGCCTATTAATTTAGGAATTTCATTACTAGAATTTTTTAGATTAATTTGGATTGTGGATTGGTTGTAATTTCCTATTTGGTTATTAATTGTGATCACTACATGTTTGTGGAAAATCTAGGTTTAGTGGCTATGCAATTTACTCTTGATTATAGGCCAATTAATGCAATGGTTATTGAATTAAGTGGCTAAAATTTTTATGCAATTAATTATTTGAGGAATTTCTTAATCTAATTGGTTAATTATTATCTTAAGCGAATTGTGCACCAGCTTTTATGAGCATTTAGGATTGGTTATAGTGTGTTCTTGTTCCTAATTCAATTGATTAATTTTTCAAGGTTTCTTGTGGTTGCAAAATCCTTGAATAATTAGTTAATTGAATCTTGGATGGTCATTCAAGAGTTCTTATGAAGAATACACTAATGTGCAAGAATTTACATCTAAATTTGGTACACTAAAAAGAAAGCAAGGGTAATTGAATTCTAGGGAGTCCATCTAAAGGCTAGCTACCACATTTTCTAAATTGTTTGCTTCATTTAGCCTTAAGTTTTTTATTCTTATCATTTCAAATTTAGTTTAATTGAATTTTAGTGATTCAAAATCTCCTAAACAACTTTTATTTAGTAATACTTGGACACTCTTTCATAAACAAATTAAGGCAAAAAAAACTCCTTGGGAAATGACCTAGGTTGCACCATTACCTACAAAATTTATTTTTTTACCTAGTTTTATTTGAAATTGCACAACACTATCATCACCCACCTTCTTGTATGTGTGGTTAAGGAAGAGCAACCAAATTCAAGAGAAAAAGTTTGTATTTGTAACAAAGGTAGCTTTTTCTACTTTCTCTCATGCATGGATGAATGTTGTTTTATCTTTGAATGTGTGAATGTGTTAAGCCATGAAAATGTGTTCTAGCATGATTTTATATGCCATGGTACCATGATGTTGTTTTATGCATTCAAATGATGTCTTGTGCACTTGCTTCGATTTGCTTGAGTGTGGTGAAGCTAAGAACCCTTTAGCCATTGTGAGGATGAGCCAAGAACCCTCAAGAATGGTTGAAACAAAGTTTAAAGTCTCCCAAGAGTCAGGCTTAGTTCAAGGCCTTTAAGAAAAAGGTGAGGCAAGTCCAAAATCCTTGAAGAGAATGGGTGAGGCTAATCCACTAACTTGACAAGTCTATGTATGCTATGTATGACTTTTTAAAATGCCAAGAATGCTTCTTGAATGATCACATGTTCCATAATAGTCATACATGCACTTTTAGACATAGATTTGTATTCTTTATGTGTAATTGAAAGGGAGAAGAGCTATTGGGATTTCTAGAATCTCATTCCTTACTTCCTACATGTCTAACATGTCTAGGTGGACCAAGTGAGCCAAGAAATAGAAGCCACAAAGCCTAGAAGAAGAAGATTGACAATCAAGTGTGTGAAAGTGTAAAATTGTAGCCATATGAGTGGCACATGATGAAATCTTTCATTGTATATGTTATATGACCTTATGAGCACATGTAAATATGTAAATGTATTATGTATGAATGAGATTTGGTGCAATATGCATGGTATAGCTTGATTTGGGTATGGAATGGCAAGACTTGACATATGCATTCTTGTGTATAACTTAGGGTGGATCAGTGAGTTTGAGAAATATGGATTTATACACCTTTGATACAAGTTTAGTAGACCATTTTGGTGCTTTCCTATGTGCTCAAGTGGCCCTAGTTGTCTTAGAAGCAATTTTGGACCATTTGAGAGCCTTACATGATACAAAATGAGCCATTTTACAACCTAATGTCAAAATCTAACCAAATGAATGATTTTACCCATGAAATGTGTCATGAATATAGATCTCATCGAGAGATTATTGGAAAGCTAAAGACCAGATTATTTGAAGCTTTGTAAAATTAATTATCATTTTTCAAAGTTGACATTTTTCTGCTAAACTGATGCAAACACTATTCATATGGTTAGTAACTTGGGCTATGTCGTTTGAGGGCCAAATGGTGACCAATGCTCATGAAAGTTTACAAACATAAACAAGATATAATAAGCTTTCCATGGCCATTAATATCACCCCAATTAAACATTTGAGCGGGGAGATATGAATTTTTGAAGTTGAAGGATAGTACCAGTAGTAATAAATAACCTCTGATACTGTTCCATCAATTTTCAATAGCTAGATGTCTTTGTTGTGATTTGAAATTATTTTTAGAATAAAGTAGACATCTGTAGCTTTCTCAAATGGTATAGTGTACATGATTTATATTTTTCTAGAATTAGTTATAATTTTTCAAAGTTCATGTTAGAATTTTGGAATTCCAACCCGAGGTTGCATACTCTATTTTCATGTATACCTTCCACTTGCACAAGTTCTAGGCCCTTTCTTGAGCTTATTATGAGTTGTAGTTATGTATTTAAATATGAGGATAAGGTGGATGAGTCCATATGGCCAACAAAACACCGAATGAAAATTTTATCCATGATGTAACACACTTTAATGGAATATTTTTAATAGCTTTTCTTGGAAATCTTATGTAATCTAAGGGGACAAGCCTAGTAATAATGTGGGATGAGCTTAGTAAATATGGTGTTACACCTAGGGTTCTATATCTCCTTAGGTGTAATTGAAACCTTAATTTCCTTATCTTGGATTCTAAAGCTTCTCTTTGCATTCTAATTACATAATCTTATTTCTCATGCCTAAAAACCCCTAGTTCAACCTTGTTTACATAAAAAATAATTCACATTCTTGGAGAGCTAGGGCTGGCCAAACTTGGAAGTGAAGGAGAAGATAAGATAAAGCCATCTTTCCACCATGAGTTACACTTTTTCTTAAAGCTTATCAAGAGAGAAAAATGATGCCATACTTGGTTTCCTCAAATCCTCTTTCTCTTCTAAAAGTTCAGCCATGAAAAATCTCTTTTTAAGAAACTAAAACTACTAAGAAAGAGAGCATGTAGAAGAGAATAAGTTTGGTAAGAGAAGTGCCACAACAAAGAGCCAAAATCCTTACCTATTTTGGGTGACACAAGCTGCTGGTTTGGAGCGTTCAGAGTTGGTTCTAGTCTTATGGGAGGTGGTGTGACACTAAATAAGAAGGGAGGTGAGTTATAATAATTTTCATAATTCTCATCATGTCCTTCCACTTAAATTCCTCTATTTAGGCTCATTTTAGCTCCTTTTTGAGTACTACCTTATCCATATGAAACTTTAAGTCCTTTACTTTATTAAAAATATTATTTTCACTTTTATGGGATTCAGAATTATCCCAAATCTTCAGATCAAAGTTCAGGTCAACCATTGACCTAAAATGTACACCAGAAGGGTTTTAACCATTCTAAGGGTTCTTATGATTTGTTAGCCTTTGAGAATCCTAAGAAACTCAATTTTACCATTTAAAGCTCCCTTCTTTAAGTTTCTAAAAAGTTACTCGAAATTATAATTTTGCCACTATATTTTTAGTTAAATTTATTTAACCATTTTGGCTCTAACTTCGAGCTATCTTTAACATTGTATTCTTATTTTGGATGCCTAAATTATTATTGTAACAACCAGAAGAAGAAAAAAAAAGAAAAAAAAAAGAGAAGAGAAAAGAAAAGCTAAAAATTTTTGGAAGCTGAAAATTTTCTAGGTCTGCTAGCTATAGCCTAGCTATAGCGAATGTACATGTTCGCTATAGCGAGAAATGGTCTAGTTATAGCGATAGTGCTTTCTAGCTATAGCGAGAATGCTTCTAGTTATAGTGAGTTCGGGCACCCCATACAAAAACTAGGGCATTGCTCGCCGTAGCGCGCTGTAGCGAAGGTAGAGGTCTGGGACTGATTCGAGCTCGCCGTAGCGAGGGTTATGGCTCGCTATAGTGAGGGTTAGTCCAGAAAAGAGTGAAAAAAGAGGATTTGACTTTTTAAAGCGTCCCAACTCCTTCTTTCACTCTATAACCGACTTAAGCTCCCTTTGAGACAGAGAAAAAAGGGTGGAGGAGAGAGCGAGAAGCCTAGAGGAGGAAGGAAGAACAAGAAAAGGTAAGGATTTCCATGGCTTTTCTCTTAACATATTGTTTTTCTCTCCTTATCCTCTCTTTCTACGGTTTTGGTAGTTAAAGTAGCCATGTTTTGAGCTTGGTTCAGAGCAGGGAGAGTAGAAAACCCCTCTGGAAGAAGACCAAGACTCACATATCTTTAATTCTCCCTTGCTTCCTTTCTTGAGAGCTTGAGAGAGGAAAGAGAGTTGATGAGTTTTTAGTGAGAGAAAGAACCCCTAGCTCTTATATGCTTAGTAGGGTTTACTAGAAAGAAATCCCTAGCTTATGAATAAAGTGTTAAGAGAGTAATTCTATGTTTCTTGTGTGGTTAGACTCAAGAGAAGCACTCCCATCTAGAGGTGATTGTGAAAACCCCAAGGGAGGAGACAAATTGAAAGGGAAAGTTGTGAATAGCAAATAAGGTAGCTCTCTCCACCTTCTCTCATGCATAAGATGTATGCTTACATTGTCTTGCTTGTGTGTATGTATATTTTGAACCATGAGAAGTATGCTAGTATGATGATGCCTCATGTATTTCAATGATGTTTTTATGTGATTGTTTGGGTTTGCTTGAGTATAGAAAAGCCAACAACCCTCTAACCATGGTAAGGATGAGCCAAAAACCCTCAAGTTGGTTGAGACAAAGTAAAGAGTCTCCCAAAAGTGAGGTTGACTCCCAAAGAGTAAAGGTTGAATCTAAGAACCTCTTAGAGAATGGGTGAGGCAAGTCCAAAATCCACAAGTGAGTGGGTGAGGCTAATCCATTTACTTGGCAAGCTTTTATATGTTATGTATGGCCTACTCACATGTTGAAAATGTTCTTATTATGTATGGCCAACTCAGATGTTGCAAATGCTTTTCTTATGATTTCATATGCTAACATGCCCATGCATACATTGTGAGACTTGTTTGCATGCTTTGTGTGTATGATTGAATGAGAGATGAGCTATTGAGATTCTCTGAATCTCACTCCCCCTCTCCACCATCCCAACATGCTAGGTGGACCAAGTGAGGCAAGAGATGGGAGCCACCAAGCTTGAAGCTAGGGAATTCAATGAAGAAATTGTAAAAAAGCCTTTTGTTACTATTTTGTAGTTAAGTCAAGAGATGTAATCTAATGATATGATGTACATGATGTAGCACATATGAATATTTGTAAATAGATGAACTCAATGTATTTATCATGTATATGTATGAGAATGGAGCTTATAGTGAATGATGTAGTAAATTTTGCAATGAATGGTAAGATCTAGCATTCCCCCATGAGTGTATGTGTTAGTGTGGGAGAGTGAGTCTTGCAAATCTGGGTTTTTAGACACTTGAGCCATGTTTGATAGCCCCTATTGATGCTATCCCACGTGCTCATAGAGCTTTAGAAGTAGGAGAAGCCAATTTGAGTCCTTGGAACCCCCTTTTTGCAAGAGAAAGTGGCACTTTGCCCCCTTATATCAAAATCTGACCAAATGACCTCTCCTTACCTTGAAATTTGGCATGTGACTAGATCTTTTCTAGATATTTTTGGGAAGCTAAAGATCAAGTAATTTGGAGGTCTGTATAATTTTCTATGATTTTTCAAAGTTGGTATCAGAATTTCGGATTTTCAGAAACACTGTTCATTTGGTCAGTTATAGAATTGTGTCATCCGAGTGGCAAACGTGATCCAATGATTACGAAATTTTATAGGCAGAAACTAGACAGTCACAGTGACTTGTAGCAACTAGAAGCACCTCATTTGGAGGTCTAGAGAGGAAGATATGCATTTTCGAAAGTTCTGTCCAGCATCAGTCATCTTACCAGACCCGAGGTACTGTTCTATCGGTTTTCGGGAGTTTGGCTTGATGAAATGATCTGGAGGTATTTTTCCTCTCTAGTTGACATCCACATATTTCCATATTGATATCGTTTGCAAGCATTGGATTTTTTTGAAATTAGTTAGACATTTTTGAATTCCATATCAGTAAACTGTGACAGCATCAGGAACCCCTCAGACCTCCAGATGATTTCACGTGTCAAACGTCCTGTGTGTGGGATGTTATGACTTGTACATATTTTTAGCATTAAGGAGACCTCTTAATATTTTCATAATGACCAAGATCACATGTTTTTGATTTTTCTAGATTTAGTTGTGAATTTCCAAACTTTGCTCAGAAATGAGACCAAGTATGGCCGAAATTGAATATTCATGTCTCATATCCCTTTTTGCTTTCCATGGGTTTAAAGCATGTTTTTGGGATTAAAATGAGTTGTAATGGTGCAATTAAACATGAGGATGTATAGAATGAGCTCACTCAGTCCATGTGACATTAAAGTGAATTTTTAAGCATGCATGATGCCATGTGAGAATTGTATGAATCCAATGAGGAAGATCTCCCCTTCTTCTCCCTATACCTCCTATGATCATGTAAGGCATGATGGGGATGAGCTAGAAATGAAGGTGTTACAATTATTCTAACCTTGCTTAACCTTATTTCATTTTATCCTAAGATCTTCCTTTTGGATCTCATCGGTTCTAATTTAATCTTAGGAAGATTGGGTATTATAATGTATGTATGCAAACTTGGGTGCTAGGGGTCAAATATTGATCCAAGCTTATTTACACAAATGATATGGATGGAAATGATGTTTAGGATGATTAAAAATTACTCAAAGTGGAAGAATTCCATTTGGACATCAATTGGTCCATTTGGAACCTAAATTTGGTTTTAAAAATGATATAAGTTGTATCTATGTCAAAAGTGATCTAAATGATGTAGTTTGAGTCTAAGATTTGGCATGAAATTAGATCCTCATAAGACCTTACCAACAAGCTAAGAATGAGAAATTTTGGAGCTTTACAAAATATTTTAAAAATTTTCAAAGTTTAAAAATATTTTACAAATTTTGGAGTTTGGTCCTGGTATTATTCCTTCTATCCAGTTTTAGTTTTTTGTGTCTTTAAAGGGTCAACTGAACTCCACTTATGAAATTTTATAGATATAAAGTTGACATTATAAGCTTTCCATAGTCACAAGTTTGCATAAATTAGATTTGTGTAACCAAAGTTATACATTTTTAAATTTTAAGGTTTGGTCATGTTAGGCTAATACAGCACATCCTAAACAGAACCTATTCTCCATGATTTTTAGTCAGTCAAATAAACTCATTTGAATTTGAATTTTTAAAGCATATAGTTCACATCCTAAGCTTTCTATAGATACCAAATTTGTGCATATTAGAATTTAGTAGCTCGAGATATGAATTTTCAAAGTTAGAGTAGTTTATGTGCAATAGAGCCATTTCGGGTCATACACACTTATAGGCTTTTCTATGCATATTTTTTGGTCTAACGAGTTGAAAAAAGTTTTTTTATGATAAATATGATTAAAGAAAAAGAAAGAACCAAACTAGGACTGTTATAGCTCCATATGACTTGTAAACAAGCCATTTGTGGTGTTGAAAAACTTAAAAGTGGTTGCAAACTTTGTTCCTAATTCCATAAATTGTATGGGTGAGCAAGATAAAGCTAGGTATGATAATAAATAAGGCTTTAAAACTATTCCCTATTTGATTTTAAGAACAGTTTTTATTTGTTGCAAAATTAAATTATATAGGCCACATGTTTAAACTGTTACTTAAAATGGAAAGAATAAGCAATGCTTAAAAATTGCTCCTTATTTGAATTTTGGGAAAGATTTTGAAGTGTTGCATCTAAATTATTACATAAAGTACACTCTTTAACACTGAAAAAAAGTTTCCTGTTCTCCATTTAGGTAATGATTTTACAACTCTTACTACAAAAACTATTGTTAAAGGCAAAAAAGGATTATTAGACATTAATAGGGATGAAAAGAAGAGTGAAATAGTAGCTTAGTGTACTACCTTCAAAATTTCTAATTTGTAGGTAGCTTCCTATTAGTTAATAATTGATGTATGGTATTTTTTTTTTTTTTGGCTTTGGCAACAGTTTGAACTGCAGCTACAAACTTTAGCATTAGTTGCAAAAATCTCTGTAATATCATCCATAAGGAAATACAACATTTGCTAACATATGTAAGAACAACTGTCGCAATTTACTATATAATGATGATTGATCAACCACTACAAAAGTGAATGACTTAGTAGCAGTTTTGTTTGAACCATCACTAAGTTTGTCATGCATTTTGTGATGGTTGATGTCTACCCATTGCTATTTGCATGGTAATATATAGTGGCACATGCAACCACCACTATTTTTTGAAATAATTATAATATTTGAACCTATGTATAAGAACAACTAAAAATAGCTTATACATAATAATCACAACCAATATAAAATTTAAATTATCATTTAAATTAAAATTTTAAGTCTAGTATATACAATAATAATATTGTATAGATAAGAGTCTTACAAGTCTTTAGATAAGTCCTAAATGCAATTACAATATTATTTAATAAAAATTGATATAAGTAACTTGTTAAGTCTTAAATCTATTGATGATTTTGTTTTTAATCGGAAGAGGTGAAAAATGATTTGTCATTTTTCATTAGACCTATTTGTTGTTTGTATGAAAAGGAAGGTTATTCATCATGTCAATCATATTGTGGTGATAGAATTTTAATTTACATGACAAAAGACTCAAAAGAAAATAGTATCTGAACATGCATACTTTGAATAAAGAAATCAAAGTCAAAGTCAACTTAGTCATGCCATACAGTTCCACTACAAAATCAATTTTCATCAATGCATTTTACATGTGGCTATGACAATCCCATGACGTATGGTGATAATTATAACTAACAAATAAAGAGCATGCAACATAGATAGCAGGTTATATTATATAAAATTTAAACTGGGTAGGGTCAAGAGGAGATTCTGCATTCTAAAAGGTTTGATTCTCTACATTCGTGAGCATTCTCGTGGAAAGTATATTTAAGAACAGGGTTAGGATATTTATGAAGAAATGAGTTGCATAAAATGGTTCTTCTTGAATGTTAGACTATAGATGCCTAAAATTAAATCAATAACATAAAAAAGGAGAAATATAATAGACAAGCGATAAGAACAAAATATGCAAACCTATTTGATGAAGAGTTAACATCCATTGGATTACTCTCTTGTCCTTCAACTTTTCTAAATTTTTTCCATTGCCTATGCTTGAATCATTTATGCCATCTAGAATAGGCACAATCACTCCACTGTCTGGATTTGTTTTGTAATACCACATTCATATAGTATCTAATTTGTAACACAATTGGCTAAAGACATTTGTTTTCATGAAATAATTACTTTTAGCAACGGAAAGTGCCGTGATCGAAAGCCAAATTAATTCATTTTTTGCTTAAATGAACAATTTAGGCTTACAAATCTTATTTTCCATCCTTAACACACTTATTCAAGTAGAAACATCACAAATTAGGGCAAGCATTTTGGGTCTGGACCATACATCACAGATTCAACATCATACTTGCATTTCCCATATGTTCCATAATCTAACCCAATTTTTGAAAATTCCTAACTAATTTTAGAAAATTCCAAATCTTGCAAATTAGGGCTTCTAGAAAGCTCAAAATGTCCTTTAACTACCATAAAAATTTCATATTAAAACAATATCGTTGGCCCCACAAAATTATAATGGAATAGTAACCAGGTCTGGGACACGTTTTGTAGCAAACTAGAAACTTCAAAAATTCATATCTCACTCTACAGAGCTCCAAATTAGTTGCTCTTGGTGGCTATGGAAATATTGTGATGTCAATTATATATCTATAAAATTTTATGTCCATTGGACTTTATTTGGTCCCTAAATGATACCAAATATTAGACTAACCATATGTACAGTAATAGTTTCTGTATAATTTGACCAGCTTTGAAAAATCATAATAAATTCTTTAGAGGTCCAAAAATAGTGATCTTTAACTTAGTGAAAACCTCTAGGTGAGATCCATATGTTTGCTAAATTTTATACCAAAATTCATCCATTTGGTTAGATTTTGGTTCAGGGGAAAATATAGTAAAAAATGGAGTCAAAATAGTATCAAATGGTATCAAATGGCTTTCTACATGATCCATGACCATTTGAGCATGTCCAAAAGTTCATACATAGCACATAGAAGCATCACAATAGGTACACATCACCATGGAGCTTAATTTCACCATTCCACTTGTTCATATATATATGCATGGCAAGGCTTTAGAATATCAAAATCACACATTCTCATTCATTTTGGCTCCAAATTTGGTTCATACAACATATTTACATGCTTTTACATATGCTCAAGGATTTACATCTCATACATAACTTATACATACATACTTTGACATCAAATTACATCAAAACTATCCTATTGTCAAAGTAATACAAATCATACTCCTTGGCCTCCATTTATGCTTCCTTGGGCTTCACCTAGACAAGAGTAAATGGAAAATAGGGAAGAGTGAAGTTCAAAGAATCCCAATAGCTCTTTCACCCTTTCAAGTAAGCATATATGACATATAATCATGTTAAAGAATACATGTATACATCATACACTTTCAAGAATCAAACAAATCATATTTTCAATATCACATAAACACATCAAGATTAAGGTCAAGCTTTAGGGACTTTTGGTTTGGCTTCACCCTATTATTTGGGGCTTTTGGATTAGTTTCACCTTTTTTCTAAGGACTTTTGACTTAGCCTCACTCACTCTTGAGACTTTTGGCCTTGTCTCACCCATTCTTAGGGACTTTTGGCTTCACCTCACCCAATCCAAGGGATTTTTGGCACAACCTCACCCATAAAGAGCAACCTCACAATTCAAAAGCAATTCAAGAAGTATAATGGTACTATAACATCAAACCAATAGTTATAGGTATGTGTCATGATTGAAATGTACATACAAACATTCAGTGATAATTAAACATCCAAGAAATGTATACAAGAAAGGATGGAGAGCTACCTTGGTCCAAGAAATACAATTTCTTCCTTGATTTTCTAGCTCCTTGGTTCGGCCTTACACATACACTTGGAGGAGGCTTGGTTTTCTTGGCCTAAGCACATCAAACAAGACATAAACATATAAGTGGAACTATCTCTAGCCTCACATAAGGCTTACACAAGCTACTTCTAGCTTATGGCATGAATATAGTTCCATACAAGGGCATAATGAAGCAACTCATATAATTAATCATCTTGACTCCAATTTTTCACTCAATCTAAGTCACATGACTCCATTTAAATACATTAGAGTCATCACAAACTCATTTCAAGAACCCAAACATCAAGTTGCTTCTTTATGCCCAAAGGAACTCTAAACTTCCAACTTTCAAAATATGGTTTCTAAATTCAAACCAATGGTTCCTTTGGTGTTTATGATTCCTTTCTAGACTACTTCTATCATTGGAATTAATAAAAACTCTCCCTAAGTACAAAAACCACTCCTTGGTCGATACTATGCATAAAATAAGAACCTATGGAGTTTTGTTAATTTTCTTAGAGAATTTGCTACTTGTAAAGTTTCCTAGATGTCTTGGAAAACTCAAACATGCTCTTGCATAAACTAAATCATTACTAGAAAGCTTCATAAATCCCTAAGTGCAATCAAAATCCTAATTTCCATAACTTGTTACTATAGGTTCTTTTTGAGTTCTATTACTTCCATATGATTCCTTAAGCTTCAAAACCTCAATTTCTATCAAGTTTAGATCAAAATCAAACTGCCTACATGGTGCTCTTATGCTGGGCGAAATAGTGCATTCATAGAGGAAGCAAGATGAACAACTTAGCCATAAAGAAACATACCTTAATTGATTCTTAACCAAGTGGTATTTCTTATGTTGCTTTGGATTTCTTCAAACTCTCCCTTTCCTCTACTAAACTAGCAACAAAACACCACCATTTAAGACACCAAAACCATGAGAAGAGAGAGAAGAAAGAGGAGAAGAACATTAATAAAGGTAAGAACATGAAAAGTAAGCAAAATCTTACACTTTCCAAGCTTAGATTCCTTTTCCTTTGCTCCCTCTTTGGTGCGCCACTTCTAAAAGGTCTTAGTTCTATTTTTGGCCAGAGGACAGTTAGTTAGGGTGAGTGGAAGAAGGTGGGTTGTGATTTATAAGAAGGGAGGGGCTATTTTATAACATTTTCAAAATTCGAACTATGTTCATAAACTTTGCTTTCTCTGTTTAAACTCATTTCAATTCTATTTTGAGAATCATCTTTTTTATCATAAAATTTAGGTCCTCTAATTCATAAAATGCCTTTGGTTTCAGCTAAATTGGATTTAAAACCTTACCGAACCATTCAATCAAAGTTTTGGTCAATCAATGACCAAAATCACATACCGGAGGGGTTTTAACTATTCTAAGAGTTCCTATAATTTTTAGGGCCTTTGAGAACCTCGAGAAATGCAAATTTTTTATTTAAAGATCCCTCCTTTGAGTTTTCTAAAAGTTACCCTAAATTACGAAAATGCCACTGGCCTCCGTAGCTCTCCGTTTGACGATTTTGGCTCTGATTTCTGGCTAACCTTAGGTTCTAATTAACATCTTAATCCCATTTAAACTTGATTTGCCTTGCTTTAGGGTGTTCACATACTAGTTTATCAGGTTTAGTTCAGTTTTTGAATGCTAATTATTACATATTTTTAACTACACCAATGAATCTTGACTTGGTTGGCCACCTATTTCCTCCAATTAATGTCTTTTCTTTGCTTTCATCGCCACTTGTGTATTCCACCTATTTCCCTCGCAATAATTATATTATACTTCTTATTATATTGTGATAAGTCATAAATATGAGTGAAAAGTTTTATCTTAAAATAGAATTAAATTTTCATAAAAAATATATAAATCAATTGATTGATAAACTTAATGTTTTATAATTTTAAATTAAAATATGATGTAAAATTTATGTATAAAGCTCTTTGTAAAGCACATTTTTCTCTTGGTGTAAATCATTTATAATCCTTTTCAATGTTTGAAGGTAGGCAATGACATTCAATTTTGATTTGCTTTTAAATTTCAAGGGGAAAAAGGGTAGTAAAGAAATTCTTGCTATTTTCGTTTGATGAAAATATTCACGGCTCAACTCATAATCAATTATAATTTTTTTGTCAAACTATTGTACTAAAAAGAAAAAAAAATATAGAATAAACAATTTTTTTACTCAATAGAAGAATTATAAAGGGAAAAATTAAGTTAACAACTAGCTAAGAGCTTTTAGAAATGATTGTATACACATAGGTAGAGAATTAGAGCAAAGATGATCTTTTTATTAAGAGAAGTAAAAACAATAGTATACATTTATTTTATCTCTTAATTTGCCTTGTTTTGATTGTACAAAAACAATTATATATATATATAATCACTAGTCACTATTAGGTCCAACCATCTCATAATTACAATACACATATATAACCTCAACTTTTCCTAAAAAGCTAGAAATTCTTATGGCTTATGCAGTTTATCATATAAATCTGAAAGTTTTTGGTTGAACGCATATGATTTTTTATATTAAGCTACAGGTTTATGTAATAAAAAATATGTTATTTATCTATTTCATATGATGAATGTAACACCATAATTTCTTAGCTCATTTCATGCTATCTTTAGGCCTCATATCAAGCAATTCACAAAGAGGCAAGGAAAATAACATTAAATAATGCATTTTCCTTTTTTACGTTGCATAGAAAAATTCCATTCGATGTCATGTAGACCATGTGAGCTCACACATCACATTCTCATATTTAATTATATGGATACAACTCATTTGCATCACCAAAAGTGGCCTACAACTTGTGGAAACCAAAAGGAAGCATAAACACATATATACATTTTCGGCCAGAATTTCCTTATTTCTGTCACAAACTTTGGAAAATTATAACTAATTCTAGAAAAATCAAAATCATAAATTCTTCACCATTATAGAGAGCTACACATATCTAATATATGCTAAAATTATGTCTAGGTTATGAAATGCAACACAGAAGATGTTTGACATTCAAAAATGTCCAAAGGTCAGGCTATTCATGCTGTCACAAAATTCTGCAGCAAATATAAAAAATGTCAAATTAATTCAACAAAAATCTAATCCATGCAAATGATACCAATTTGGAAAGTTGTGGATGTTAGTTAAAGGAAAGAAATAACTCTAGACTAGCTCACATATGTACAGGCATCGAAAATCTATCAAATAGTACCTGAGGTCAGTTGGAGTTCCTAATATTGGATAGAATATTTAAAAATTCATATCTCCCTCTCTAGATAACCAAATGAGATGCTTCTAGTTGCCACAAGTCACTGTGAATGTCTCATTTCTCTATATAAAATTTTGTGATAATTGGACATCATTTGGACCTTGTGTGACAGATTTCATTTTCGGACCAGTATGAACAGTCACATGACCAAAACCAGAAATTTTGCCAACTTTGAAAATTCATCAAATATTATATAGGCCTCCAAAAATTATGTTCTTTAGCTTCCTAAAAATCTCTCAAGAAGCTCTAATTTCATGCCAAATATTAGATCAAGAAGAGCTCATTTGGATAAAAAGTGACGTAGGATTCTATTATGATCAATTTTGGTTCCATATAGGATACCAAAATGTCCAAATACCTTTCCTTGGGGTTTGGCACCTCTTGGATAAGTCTAAAAGCATCATTAGGACTTGTGTGAACTGTCCAAATGATCCCAAATCTCATGCATCTCATTTTGGCTATTCCACTTCCATTCATACATGAAATTCCATAATGCAAAATAGCTATTACATGACCAAAATGAGTATTTCCATACATATAACCGTAGCTCTCATTTATACACAATACATTAACATAATTATACATGTTCATAACATTATAGGTCATATACAACTAGGGATTTTATCAATTGCTATCCATAAGGCCTTAAAGTAACAATGTCAAGATACTTTGACATCATGGTCTCATCTTCAAGATGGTTGGCTTCCATTATCTTGCTCTCTTGGTCCACCTAGCATGTTAGAACATTGGAAAGGAGGGGATGAGATGCAAAGAATCCCAATAGCTCATCTCTCATTCAATCATACATAAAGCATGCAAGACAAGTCTTACAAATGCATGCATGGGCATATGGACATGTGCAACCATTCAAGAAGCATTCTTGGCATTTGAAAAAATCATACATAGCATACAAAGGCTTTCCAAGTGTAACATTCATTTTTTTTGAAAATGAGAGAAAATGTGAGAAACATAACGTATGGTTTCTCTGTAAACAAATGAAATTCACTGGATACAAAAGGAAGTCCCCCAAGATAATGTAGTTAAGGTCCCAAAAAATTTAGGAAGCATTCTAGACTCTTAAAAATGAGAATCTCAGGCTCAAACAGAAAGAAAAATGGGGCTAGAATGAAGAAATAATTTCTTACAAAAAATTTACAAAATGTAATGGTATTTTTGTAATTTTGAGCAAATTTTGGAATTCACACAAGTGGGCTTTTTGAATGAAAGTTTTGAGTTCTTCAGGGTTCTCAGAGGCCCTAAAAACCATGAAAAGGCCCGGGACAGCTAAATCCCCTCCGGTGGACGTTTTTCAACGTCAGTGTGCCCGAACTTTGATTAATTTGTTCTGGAAGGTTTTAGCTCTTAAGTGATTCCAAAGGCATTTTACTAAATTAGGAACCTAAATTTTATAATGGAATAGACGGTTCTAAAAAAGGAGCTAAAACGAAAGAGAAACAAAAATGCCAAGAACGAAGGGTAAAATAGAAATTTTTGAAAAAGTATTTCTTCCTCCCTTATAAATAGGTGGTGCCTCATACTCTCCCTCATTTAGCTTCACATTGTTCTGCCCAAAATCAGAGGAAAAACCCTAGGAGAGTGGCGCACCAAGGGAAGAAGAAGAGGAGATGAAATTCAAGCTTTAAGGTATGAAAATTTAGTAGTTTTTCATGCTCTTTCTCTTCCAAACCTCTTCTCCTTCATTTTCCTTTATTTCCTATGATTATAATGAAGTATATGGATCTGTTTTAAAGGAGAAATTGAACGGAAAATTCAGATTTGAAGAGAAGAGCTCAAAGAACACAAGATTCAAGTGAGAAAACAAAGAAAAATAAGGTAATTTCTTTTTCCATGGTTGATACCTCTTGCTTCCCTTCTCCACCCATTTTGCCCCATATAAGAAAAAATAGGAGGGCTTGGTTTTTGAGTTGAACCAAGGGTGATTCTTAGGAAAAATGGTGTGGAGATTAAGAATATGCAAAAAGAATTAACAAATAACCATGGAAATTCAAGATACAAAGTCTAGGGTTTCATATGTTCCTTGCAAAATCTGATTTGATAACTTGATTCCTATGTCTAAATAAGAGTTTAAATGAGCTCCTAAGATCCCTAAGATGATCCCCACATGTTTCCTCCTTCAAGAAAACCAAGCAAAACTCATGGAGACTAACAAGCCTCATGGTCTCGACCAAACATGGTTGGGATAGCTAGGGAGAGTTTTAAATTTTTCTAAGGCCATTCTTGAGTCATATATGATGAATGAATATGAGGGAAGGCCTTGGAAAAAATTTATAACTCATAGGAAGTGAGTTGGTGCCTTAGGTTCCATATTATAACCTAAAGAATCAACATATTGTTAAGCTCTTTGTTTTAATTTTGTGATGACTCCAAGAGGCGTAAAAGGAGTCAAGAATCATATTTGAAAGGAAAGAATGGAGCCTAGAATTTATTTGAGGGATGTTGCTTCATTAGGTGCATTTATGGACCATAATAGAGTTTATAGGACAACGTAATGTCTAAGCAAGTTGTGTGACCTTAGAAATTGTTTCATGAACCTAATTGGCTTCCATAAATTGTATCGTTGAGTCCAAGAATCTCTTAAAGTTAAAGAATGGGTGAGGCAAGTCCAAAATCCATGAGGAAAAGGGTGAGGCAAATCCATCCACTTAGCAAGCTCTTGAATGTCTTGTATGACTTATTCACATGTCAAGTTTGCTCCTTGAATGTTCATGACTTCCATTTTATCCATGCATGCATTTTCAAGACTTACTTTACATATATTATGTGTGATTGAATGGGAGATGAGCAATTGGGATTCTTTGAATCTCATTCCCTCCTCTCCAATGTTCTCACATGCTAGGTGGACCAAGAGAGCAAGGTAATGGAAGCCAACCCTTTGGGAGAAGAGAGTAAGACATTAAAGTGCATGGAATTAGCTACTTTAAAGCCATATGAATGGTAAATTTTGTAATCCATGGTTGTATATGTTCTATGAGGTCATGAATATGTATAAATATATTGATGTATCATGCATGAATGAGAGATTATGGCATGTGAATACTAGAATGTAAAATGAGTATGAAATGGCCATTTTTGCTTCTTGAAAGTTTGATGCACTAATGTATATGTGAAGGTAGTATGGACAAATTGAGATGTATGAGGTTTGGGACCACTTGAAGAGTTCAAATAAGTCATATTCATGTTTTTAGACTTGCCCAAGAGGTGCCAAATATTGAGATAAGCTATTTGGACATTTTGGCACTCTATATGGGGCATAAATTTGCTATCTTAGAACCCTATGTTACTTTTTTATCCAAATGAGCTCTTCTTAATCTAAGATTTGGTATGCATCTAGATTTTGTTGAGAGTTTTTTGGAAAGCTAAAGTATGAAATTTTCGGAGGTCTACAGAATATTTGAGGAATTTCAAAAGTTGGCAAAAATTTTGACTTTAGTAATGGTACTGTTCATACTGTCTGAAAATGAAATATACAATTATCACAAAATTTTATACAAAGAAACTAGACATTCCTAGTGACTTGTACCAACTAGAAGCACCTCATTTGGAGGTCTAGAGAAGGAGATATGAATTTTTAATGATTCTGTCTAGTATTAGGAACTTCACCCGATCTCAGTTACTGTTCTATTAAATTTCGAGGTCATGCCGTACCTGAGCTAGTCTGAAGTTATTTTTCCCCGCTAGATAACATCCACAGATTTCTAGATTGGTATAATTTGCATAGATTGGATTTTGTGGAATTGATTAGACATTTTTTAAATTTGCTGTAGAAATCTGTGACAGCACAAGTGAGCAGTTTGACCTCTGGACCATTTTGCGTGTCAAATGTCCTATGTGTTGGATGTTATGGTCTAAAAATATTCTTAACATGAAGTAGAAATCTGTAGCTTTCCATAATGATTTCAATTTTTTTAGAATTAGTTGTGATTTTCCAAAGTTGTGACATAAATGAGGAGAAATCTAACTGAAATTATATATGTATATTTCATGCTTCCCTTCGAGTTTCATGAGTTGTAGGCCACGTTTCATGATGCAAATGAGTTGTGTTTATGTAATTAAATATGGGAATGTGATGTATGAGCTCACATGATCCACGAGACACTGAATGAAATTTTCATATATGACGCAACGCAAAGAAATGTATTATTTTGATGGATTTTTCTCACTTCCTTCATGGAATTGATGGTATGATACATGAGGATATTATGAAATAAGCTAAAAATATATGGTGTTACACCAAGCAAGTGGATTGGTTTCACCTATTTACTTATAGATTTTGGACTTGCCTCACCCATTCTTTAAGAGGTTCACTCAACGTTGCTCTTGGAAGTCAACCTCACTTTTGGGAGACTCTTTACTTTGTCTGAACCAATCTTAAGGGTTCTTGGCTCATCCTCACCATGCCTAGAGGGTTCTTGGCTTCACCGCACTCAAGCAAACCGAAACAAGTATCATAAATATTATTTAGAAACATAATACATCATCATGACACCATGGCATATAAAATTATGTTAGAATACTTTTTCATGGCTTAAAATATACACACACACATTCAAGACAATGTAAGCACACATCTATGCGTAAAAGAAGGTGGAGAGAGCTACCTTGCTTATGTTCACGCACTTTTTTCTTGAGTCTAGAATCCTCTCCCTTGGCCTCACACACCCAAGAAGGTGGAAATTACTTCTCTTGGCCTAGACACATTATATGGAAGTTAATTATACTCTTGAATCAAATTCTAAGGCCACACAATCACTAAAAAAGCTAAGTGACTCATAAGGCTCTTTTATGGTTCCATAATGCACCTAATGAAGCAACCTTTGGGAAACATCATCTTGCCTCCATTCTCTCCATCTATTTATGATTCTTAACTCTATTTAAACCTCTTAGAGTCATCACACAATTAAATCAAAGAGCCTAGCTAAGTGTTGCTTCTTTAAGCCATATTATGGAACATATAAGGTCATCTCACTATCTATGGTTTCTAAAATTTTTACAAGGCTTCCTCTCATATTCTCCCACCATACATGATGCAAAACTAAGCTTAGAAGGAATTAAAACACTCCCTAGGTGTATGAACTCTCCTTGGCTAAAGCTATGCTTCCGTAAGGTACCAATGGAGTTTCCTTGCTTCCTTTGATGGGAGAAACATGTAGGAAGCTCTCTTGGTGTCTTAGGAACTCATATAAACACTTAAACATCATAAAATATGGATAGGGTTCATGATAGAGTTCAAGGTGCAATCAAAACCCTAAATTCCATAACTTGCATTCTAAAGCTCATTTTTCCAGTTATATGTTCTTAATCCTCACACTCTATAACCTTTGGTTCCATCAAGAACACATAAAGAAAAAATTTCCTCCTCACTTTCTCTCTCTAGACCTAAGCTTAAATGGCTTGGAAACATAAGATTTTGCAAGTATTTCAAGTGAAGTCTTACCTTAAAACGAAGCTCTCTTCACGTAGATTATTTTTCACCGATTGATTTCTTGAAAAGAGTTCCTTTTTGGCTTGGGTTAGATCTGAATCTTTAAGTTTTCAGGAAAAGAAAACCACCATTAGAGAGCTCTTAGAGAGAAGAACAACTTTCTTAACTGGCGCGGGATGAAACGGGGCTGTTTACTTACCTAAACGGAAGCTTAAACTTCTTCTCTCTTCCCCCTCTTAATGTCATGCCATTGCTGCCCTTTTCTCTGCAAATGGAAGTTTAGAGAAGGTGATGAGGTATAATCTTACTTAAGAAGACTCTTTTACAATTTTTCAAAATGACTATTTTTTCCCTATACACCTGTTTACTTTGTTTAGGCTCATTTTAACTCCTTTTTTAGAACCGTTTTTTCTATCATAAAATTTAGGTCCTCTAATTCATAAAATGCCTTTAGAATCACTCAAATCGAAGTTAAAACCTTTCCGAATGAATCAGTCAAAGTATGGATCAACTAATGTTGGAAAACATCCACCAGAGGGGTTTTAACTGTCCCGAGCTTCCCATGGTTTTCAGGGCCTCTGAGAACCTTGGGTAACTCAAAATTTTCATTTAAAAAGCCCTCCTTTATGAATTTCAAAATTTACTCAAAATGACGAGAATGTCCTTACGTTTTGTTAACCTTTCGTCACAATTCATTTCTTCATTATATCTTCGTTTTTCTTTTCGTCTGAAGCGGGGATTCTCATTTTGAAGAGTCTAAAATGCTTCCCAAATTTTTTAGGACCTTAACTAAGTCATTTCAGGGCACTTCCTTTTGTATCTGGTGAATTTTGTTCATTCATAGAGAAACTATATGTTACATTTCTCACATTTTCTCTTATTTTCGGAGAACCAGATGTTACAATGAAAAACCAAGAAAAGTCAATCATTGGATATTCATAATGATCCACTATAAATGACCTTATACAATTTACCCTTAGATAGATATACTTCTTTTTGTAGGTCTCAAATGTAATGTCTGAATTCATAAAAACGATAGAAATGAACACTTATTAAAAGCTAGTCCTCTGAAATGAAAGAGTTAAGGTTCAAAAAAATTAGGATAATAATCTACACATCAAATAATGAAAATAGGAGGCTAGAGGTACCATGAAACCAAAGCCAAAATGACCAGATATAATTTAACGAAATAGCTGCGAAACATAATGACATTTTCGTAATTTCTAGCAATTTTTAGAATACTCATAGGAGAGATTTTTAAATGAAAAATTTGAGCTCTAGGGTTCTTAGAGGCCCTGAAAGCCATAGGAAGTCCTGAGACAGTTAAAACCCCTTCAGTGTATGTTTTCTAATGACAGTAGATCCAAACTTTGACCTTTTTGTTCAGGAAAGTTTTAACTCCAAATTGAGTGATTCTAAAGGCATTTTATAAGATTGAGAACCTAAATTTTATGAAAAAGATAGTTTTCAAAAAGGGGCTAAAACGGACCTAAAATGAAACTGCCAAAAAGACAAGATAAATATGGATTTTCTTGAAACAATTTTTAATCCCTTCCTATTTAAGTGATGCATCCCACTCTTCTCCTTACTTAGCCAACCTTCTTGCTACCCAAAATAGAGAGTGAGTGTCATACCTTATTTTATAACATTTTTCCTAGTACAATTACCTCATATAAAACTTAGAGGAGTCAACAGAAACTTGAACTGATAAAAATTTTTCATTTTAAAACTTTCTCATACAATTTCACTATTCATTTGGTCATTTCCAAATTCTTATCTAACTTTGAAAATACATACTTAATTATAGAAAAATTGTATGAGGTTAATTTAGGGCTCTACTTCAAGCTCTCTAAGCCCTTTACACGAAAAAAATACTTACTTAGCGAAGAATGTATAAATTCATATAAAGTTGCCCCTACAACAAATTAGACAGTTTTACCCCTCATTGGTCATATTATTATTATTATTATTATTATTCCTTTATATAAGCACAGGCATTCTTGCATCTTAGGCATGCTAGTCATACTCGTTTTACTTCAGGGTTAGGTATATACATGGCTTTCCATTTCATACCTGAGTATCTTACTGTGTCATAATATAACTCATACATGCAATAATCTAAAATATTTAATTACATGACAAAATGTGGTACATAAAAGTAAGGTCCTCAATTTATATCTCCACATTCTTTGCTGTTTCTTTGCTTGAACTTGGACCTAGCATGGGTTATATTTGGGGTGAGATTATGAAATCTTAGTAGTAGTAAACCAATCTCATTCACAATCAAGCATGTAAGTACATAACATAATGCAATCAAGATGCCACATATCGCATAGCAATACATGGAATTTCATACAAAACTAAGCACAATCTAAGCATACATGTCTCATCTTATAGCATAAATGATAACTTAATATAGCATAACACTCATCATTCTATAAATATACAAGCTTAAGAAAAGAGAGAGGAAAACTACTACCTTAGCAAACTTTGCTTCTCAATCCTTGGGATTCGATTTACTTGCTTTTGGAGTTCCCAAAACAACATCAAACCCTATAATTATAATGATAATTCATTACAATCAACACATAAAACTTATCTTCTAAAGTAGGATGACCTTTTTAAACTTAATGGGACCATTGGAATTAGAAAAATCCAACTCCTTCCCTTCCCATTCACTATGGCCAAATAGTATGCATTTCTTGGCCAAAATTTAGGAATTTTATCCCATGAGTTTTGGGGGCTTTACCATAGGTATTCGTAGCTAAAAACACCCTTTTGAATCCACTAGAATGGATAACATCATCAAATTCCAGCCCCAACATCACGTTTTGGTCATCACATAATCTAGCTCCGTTTTAGGCTCAAAAGTGCGTTTCTTTGGTTCTAAAACTTTCATAGCCTTTTCCTTTATTTTTTAGGAGTTGAAATTTGGTATACATGACTTTAAGACATCAAGAAAACACCATACAAATTTTGGGAAAATTCGGACAGCATCTTAGCATGATTTATATTTTCCTAAAAATTACAATCTTTGTGTTTTTAAAAGTCCTAGCACATAACAACAATAATTAAGCTCATATGGCCTTCATGTTCAACATATAAACTTCATTTCAAGGCCTTCATATTCAACATATAAAATCCATTTCTAATGATTCATATGCTGTCCAAAAATGACTCATAGCTAGGGTTTAACAAAACTAGCTTAAAGCATGTGATTTGCAAATATAAGATAGAGAAAACTTACTCTTTCAGCTTAATCCTTACCTCCTTTGCTTTTCTCACACTAAAATCCTTTCTCTTCCCACTTAGAGCAACATTTCACCTTGAAGAAAAGATGAATATGCAGCTGCCCTTTAGACGAAATGGTTAGAGGATGGAGAAGATGAAGAAATTTGGTGAAGAATGGTGGTAGTTTTGCTTGGTTTCACTTCTTCTTCCACTTTTTCTCCCTCCCTCTCTCTCTTCACGTTTTTCTCTCCTCCTCCCTTATGTGTGGCATGAAAATGGTGGAATGGAGGTGAAGGAGATGAATTTGGATGAAGTTAAATGGCCATACTAAATTTGGACCCTTAGATCAACCTTTTCAAGATCAAATCTTAACCTTCCATTCCTTGTTCTTTTGATTTTCTAATTTCATAACTAAATATCTTCTTCCAAAAATTCTTGACCACACACTTGGTTACCTTTTCTTAGCCCTTAAGTTATGAATAGTGACTATGGTTAATTTCTTAACTCAACCATGGTCAACTTTTAACTTAACTATAATTAGTTTCTAACTTAACCATAGTTAATTCTTTAAAATGACTAAAATCCTTTTCTTCTTTCCCTTTTATTTTATATTTATCTTTGGGTTTCATCTTTTCTAAAATCCTAATTATATCTTCTCTTCTCTTTTGGGCCTTTAGAATCAGCTATTGGGCTTTACAGTAATCTAACAATCGGTATCCGGGCCCGATTAAGGTTTTACGGTACAATATATACCTTTAGACCTTCTAAAATTTATGAATATTATTTCCTCTACTTTCTGGCCATACTGAGCTTCAAACATGGTTCAGGAGCCCTTAACCTCAATCCTCATAAATTTCAGTGTCAATCGGACACCCGGGTCTATAGGTGTAATTTTTACCATTTCTGTATTATGATTGTGTTATAAAATTTTCATTTACTGTAATTCTGTCCCTAAAACTCCTTCAGGGTTTCTTAGCCCTTTAGCTATTTTATTTCTATAGTTGTTACAACTTCCTTTTTCTATTTTGCTCATAGCTATTGATCAGGATAACCAGATCTCGACCAGCCATCCGAACAACTTGGCGTCATAGAACCTGTCTCATCGAACTGAGTTCAACTGTGGGTCACAAATTTCTGAGATTCTTTCTCGATTTTTTGATATTCATGCCTAAAGCCATGAATAGAAGGTGAAATTAGAGTTCCCTGAACTTTTGGGCAATTTATACATTTTTCCCCGCATATAACTGTTCTTTGCATTTTAGTCCCTAGCTCCTTCATACTTGAATTTGGAGGCTCTTCGGGACATTTTTTTATTCCTTTTTTTTCATCTATTTTAGCCCCAATTTTAAGGCACCTCTGGCCTTAACTCATAATTATTTGCGGTATAGAATATTATTCTAATTTTATTAGACATTAATTTACTCTATTTGGGGGACTTCCTTTTGTATCCAGTGAATTTCGTACGTTGACGAAGAAATCATATGTTACATTTCTCGCATTTCCTTACGTTTTCTTGGATTTTCAGAAAATCAGATGTTACAGTGAGACCAAGGGAGTGTTTTAAATTTTTCTAAGCCTAGATTTACATCATATATGATGGGAGAGTATGAGAGGAAGTCTTAGAAAAATTTTAAAAAGCCTAGAAAGTGAAATGAAGGTGTAAGTTCCATAATGTAACTTAAAGAAGCAACCTATAGCTAGGTGCCTCAAATTAATTGTGTAATGGCTCCAAAGAGTCTAAATAGAGTCAAAAACCATAGATGGAAGGATAGAATGGAGCCAAGATAATAAATTATTAGTGTTGCTTCATTAGGTGCTTTATGGAACTATAATTGAACCATATGAGTGCCAAAGTTTTTCTATAATGTGTGTAGCTTTAGTGAATTTTCTAAGAGTATAATTGGATCCCATTTGATGTGTTTAGGCTAAAGGAATCAAGCTCCACCTCCTTGTAGGTGTTTGGTCGAGGGAGAGGAAGGAATTCCAAAGGATAAAGTGTGTTCTTGCATGCAAGGTAGCTCTCTCTCCTTTCTCTCATGCATGTTTGGGTGTTTTCTTGTTTTTGAATGTGTATGTGTATGTTTAAGCTATGAAACATGTTTCTAGTGCATATGTACATGCCATTGTACCATGATGCCTTATTTATGTATTTGAAAGATGCTTTATGAACATGTTTTGGCTTGTATGAGCTTGGTGAAGCTAAAAGTCCCTTAGTTAGGGTGAAAATGAGCCAAAAGTCCTTATGAATGGATGAGATAAAGCCAAAAGTCTCTAGAAGAGTGAGGCTTAGTCAAAAGTTCCTTGAAAATGGGTAAGACAAGTCCAAAAGTCCCAAAGAGAATGGGTGAGGCTAAACTATTATCTTGGCAAGCCTATGTATATTGTATGTGACTTCTTGAACAAAGGAAATATTCTATGTATGTTTATGAATTTCAAGATAGCCATGAATGCATTTTTAGACTTGAAATTGCATCCATTATGTGCATTTGAAAGGGATAAGGGCTATTGGGATTCCTAAAATCTCACTCTTCCCTCCCCATTGCTAACATGTCTAGGTGGACCAAGTAAGCCAAGAAATAGGAGCCACTATACTTAAAGGCAAGGAGATTGGCAAGGAATTTGTTAAGTAGTTGGTTTGCAGCTATTTTGTTCTCAAAAGATGTAACCCAATGATGTATATGATGTATAAGCCCTTGAACACTTGTAAATGTATGGATATATAGTGTATGTATGAGATTTGGATCCATATGAATGATAGTGTATGTTTTTGACATGGAAATGTAAGATGATGCATGTATGTTCCTTGGGTATATCATCAAGTGGGAGGGTGAATTTGTGAGGTCTGGATCTTTCGACCCTTGGGATATGTTTAGTAGGCTATTTTTATGCTTTTCCATATGCTCAAGTGGCCCTAGAAAAGTTAGAAGCCATATTGAACCATTTTTTACCCTTAAAGAGGCATAAAAGTGTCATTTTGCAATCCTATGTCACAAACTCACCAAATGGACGAATTTCTCCATGAAAATTGGCATATATATAGATCTCATCTAGAGCTTTTAGGAAGCCAAATTCTAGGTTATTTGGCAACTCTAGAAAATTTGTTATGAATTTTCATATTTGCCAAAAAGTTGCTGAATAGATATGGTTATTGTTCATATGGTCAGGTTCTTCTCTTGTGTCATTTGAAGGACAAATGATCTCCAATGCTCATGAAATTTTAAGGCAAAAACTAGACATAATCTGTAACACCGCAAAATTAATTAAGGTGTTAATCATGTATTTGAGTTAATTAAGAATAATTAATATGAAATAATTGGGCAAGTTAGGTGAATGAGAATTTTAGAGAGATAAATTATTAATATGAGTTTGAGGTTTAATTCAGTTAGAAACCCCATCTAGGTCTAAATTAAATTAAGTAGGCCAAGGCTAGGGACTCATAAAGGCCCAATAATTTTAGGTGCAGATCCAACCTTTTAATGTGAGATTTGGCCCAAGAGAGAGAGCACCTAAGGAGAGCCCAATCTGATTTAATGAATTAGAAACCCAAGACCCAACTTGCATAAGCTCTTATAAATGGCCCAATAACCCTTGTGTAGACCCAAATCAATTGAGTTTTTCAAACTTAGTCTAACCCAATTAAAATTTTGTAGCCCAATAAATGAAAATTGGCCCAACAAGGCTTAAATCAGAAGCTCACTTGGAATTGGACCTTTGGGTCAGCCCATAACCTATATTAGACCCAACTTAAACCCAACTAAAACCCTAAACACATAAGCCCTTCCACACTTTGCTGAAACATAAACACAAGAGGCATTTTCGCACCTTGAGAGGGAGGATAGGGTTCTAAGCAAGAAATCCACCATTTCTCACTTCTAAGTTCAAAATTAGCCAAGGTACTTGTTATATAACTTAATCCCCTTCTATTTCTCTTCATTTTGGCCTGATTAGTTTTTCATTTGAAGTATTTTCACCATGCCCAAAAATCTGAAATGTGGTTATTTGGAATTTTCTTGGTGAAATTTCGTAGGTTGGGACTAAGGGTGTTATTAGGTAAGTGTAAATCCTCTATTCTAATGTATTTTCTGCTGGTTTAAGACCCCCATGGTTGATTTGTAGTGTAACATCCGATTTTCATTAAATGATGGAAATGGGGACGTTTTCAAAGCAAGTCCTTTAAAATAAGCAAAATTCTAGCTAAGGCTATATGTGTGAATTTTATGTATTCCCTTGCCTTACATGAGTTGTAGCCCACTTTTGGGGATGAAAATAAGTTGTATCTATATAATTAAATATGAGAATATGATATGTGAGCTCACATGGTCCACGGGACACCGAATAAAAAATTTATACGCAGCGTAACGCTAAAATACTTATTATTTTAATTGATTTTTCTTACTCCTTCATGAAATGCATGATGTGAAGCATGAGAATAACATGAGATAAATTAGGAAATTATATGTTACATCTAACATAAATATGAAATAGCAAAGTGAATAGACATATTGTATCTAAAAATAGAACATGAATAAAATATAGGAATTATCTCAACATAATTAATATTCAGCAGTTGCAAGATATTCATGAGATTTTCACATGCATAAAATACAGAAAATATAACAAACAATATTTATTCCCTCTTGACCATTAGGCCTTGGAGACTGCCAGGCCCAACACCCAGATCGTGTCGCACTGCCTTTGGCAAGTTCAAGCCTAGATCATGTTGCATTGCTATGACATAACAAGTTCACACTGAGGCATCCCCCAGTGGGTACCCAAGGAAAGTCATATAAAAATATCACAATAATATGTCATCCAAGCCATTATTTAATTAAGGCATAATAGGTATATTTGGGAAAGAACTATCTTGCATAACTTTATACATAAATAAATAATCCCAATAGCATGACAGCGTACTAGAGTCTGAAAAAGTTAGTGATTTAGATAGTTTTAAGTATCTTTAAGATTTGACATCCAATACAACAATAGCTACCCAATGGCCAACTCTGGCACACACAAGGCTCACCCCCTTCTGCCCTATATATATTAGCTAGTTCTTTACCAAATAACCCATTCTCATAGAATTAGGCAATGAGCAATATATTATCCATGTCAAGAAATCAGAAAGTATATCAACACAAGAAACAGTGCAATTCCAGAACACATGTTATCACATTCCATTCTTGACATATCGCTGCATAATTTTCTAATTATCACAAATGGGCTCCAAAATTCACAAAATAAATATCAGCATAATCTAGACAGCACGTAGAATATATTAGGCCACAACAATCATCTAAAACATATCAAATAATATAAGGGAAAATTCAAGAACTTCTTGGTCAACACTTTTTCTTAAAAATTTGACTTTTTATATCATGATCCATAAATCACCAAAATTTCACGATAGGCCTTTTTCTTTATGTAGATTAACCTTATTTAGTTGGATTTAAGAAAACTTGTCCCTAAGTATATGTACTTGCATTAGGCAAACCTATGCATCAAGGAATACATATGATTTTGCTTCATTTTTATATCACAAAATAGCCACACATACATATTCAAAGGAGATAAACAAAAGCCCTCAATCAATTTCTAAAGATTTCATATTTCTCAAGTTAGGATTCTAGGATTCCTTGCCAATTTCTTCATGAAAATCAAAGTTATATTAATCTTCCTCTTCCTTTAGCTTTCTTCCATCACTTCCCCATTTATTTTCTCTTTAATTTCTCCATGGCATCTTGGAATATAAAGCTTCTTGATTTGGAAAAAAATTGCCAAGATTAGGGATTTTCTTGAATCAAATGAATCCATAAGCTATATATATGATTTCTCCATCTTTTTTCCATCTTTTCTTAGTTAGAATTCATGGAAACAACAAATTTTCCCATCTCTTCTTGCCATGGACGAAAATTGAAGAAGAAAAGAGAAAAATTCTTGGAGAAAAATAGAAGAAAAACCAAGAAAAAGAAAGTTTATCTATGTCACCTTAGCTCCACGGTGTTTGATTTTCCCCGAAGAAATCTAAGCCATTGGATTGCATCAACAGTTTAGATCACATCACGTTTTACGGACCAATATTAGCCGTTGGATTCCTATGGTTACTTTTTCATAATGTGTGAAGATAGGATTACATTTAATGCTACTTAAGTCAGCGTCTATGTCATGCTAAAGTCAACAATAACTTTTTCATAATATGCGAGATTTCTATGATTCGTTGATGTAAGCCTACATAATTGCTCCATAGTTTGTGCAGTTTCTAGAATTCTCTTCTAACTTCCAATACCTTCTCCACACATGGCACCATATCATCACTCTCTCTCTCCTCCATGGTGCCACATCAACACCTTCCCAACTCCCTGGTGCCATGCCAGCTCTTCCCCAATTAGACTTACAAAATTGCCACCATTTTATAGGTTCTCTATAATACCTTATTTAACCTGCATTCTTTAAGCTCTATGTTATATTTTAATATTATTTGGACCTACATGGGTTCCATTTAATGTTTCTAATCATATATTTAAATATTATTTATTTTTTAATATTTTATTATTTTAGGGTCCAAATGACTATTTTGCCCCTAATAGTGATGTGACAAACAAGCACCTCTATTCATTTTTTGTTTATATCTTCTTTGTGACTCCATATTTTTGGATTCTGTCACCACTACCTAATAGATTTTTCTACATAGAATTTCTTGAGATAGCTAACACGAGTTTAGGGTTTTAGTTTGTCTCTGTATAAGCTTGTAATCATTCCAAGCCATTTTCTGGTCCTAACAAATCCAGAATTTCATGCAACGAATTTTATAATTTTCTATGCAATATTTTCTATCTATTGATATACATATATCGGACTAGTTCTAAATTTTCCTTGCTTCTAGAAAAATTGTCAAAGTTCATCCAAGTAACAAATGACACTTTTGCCCCTTAGGCCCCTTGGACCCCCCCTAAAATCTCAAAAATTCCTATGGGTCCTATTAAGCTTATACTTCTCATATATGAAGCTATTTCATTCAAATTCTTCTTATTAAGACTTAATAAATTAATTAGAAAATCTTAATTTTAGGGATGTTACATTCCCTAACTCTGTCAACAAATTAAATAGATAGAAAAAACATTGATGATTGAGCTAGTGCCTTTCTGATGACTTCAACAAGGTCTTTCCTTGCCATTGAAGGCTCATAACAATAAAAGTCCATGAATGGTACCTGGACACGTAGACCATCTTGGTCACTATTACAAGTTCTAGTTTCACCTTCGCACAGTAAACACTAGCTCTAGAGAGGTTTGTTGATCCATGTTAAATAGAAAAAAAAAAGTGTTAGCTACTTCGTCTGAGCCTGTGAGTTTATGTTTGGAGGCAGCATAATTGTAATTGTAACAAGGCCATCAACTACATTATGAGGCACCCTGACTTTTTATTATTGTGTTAAATTGAAGTGGTTTGAATTTATTAGAGAGACAATGAGTAGGTAATATCTTGCTCTGACATAGCTATTTATCTTAAGTTTAGATTCTTTTAATTTTTTTATGTTAAAAAAATAAATATAAGACGTTAGGCTCACATTAAAAAAAAGTAATTTTTAATGTTAAAAGTTTTATATTTATCTCACAAAAAAATGAGATAGTCAAACTTCAAACAATCAAGAGTGATTTATGCTTATTGATTGGACAAGTACTAAATTCTCAGTTAAAATATGTTATCAAAACTACCGTGTGGTCCACAAAATACAAGTTCTATCTTGCCATGTGAAGGCCCCTGATAAGAAGCAAGACAAGTGATTTTTTCTAAATAATCAAAATGTCATATGTTCTACCTTTGATTTGGTGTGTTTATCTTAGCATTTCATATCATGGTTATTTCAGTATATTCACAACAAATTACGATAGCAAATTGTGAGATTACTCATGGCAGAAAATAAGATTATAAAGCAGAGATCTCATTATTCTAAATGAAATGAGATGACCAATTTGTGAATATCTTCAAACAAATTAAGCATTCAATCAATACACTAAGAATGATGGCAACCTCAATTCCGTAGACTAGATGCTTATCTTTTACCAATGTACAAATGTAACCAAACATTAAGTAAGGAGCCTTAATTAAACTATATATTTGAGTGTTTAATTTTATTTTATTTTTTCAATTTGATTACTGTTCTACTAAACATCTTTTCCTTCGTGATATATTCTTTAAAACTCATTTATTATATTAAAACAATATCTTAAACAATAACAACAACAAATAGGCCTTTTCCCACTAAGTGGAGTCAGCCACGTAGATCAAACAACGCTATAAAGTTCTATCATAAATCATATCTTTAGTTAAACTACTTAAATCTAAATCTTTCTTAATAATTTTGATTATATTTTTTCGTGGTCTTCCTCTATTTCTAATTATTGAACTACTCTCCATCTTATCTACTTTTCTTACTAGAGCTTTTATAGGTCTTCTCCATAATCTCCAAATCATCTAAGACATGATTCTACCATCTTTTCCACAATAGGAGTGACCCCAACTTTCTCTCTAATGTATTTATTTCTCATTCTATCTTGTTTGATATATTCACTCATCCAACGCTGTTATCTCTGCAATATTGGCCTTATTCTCTTGTTGGTTTTTTAATGCCCAACACTTAATCCTATATAACATTGTCAGTCTTATAACTGTGTGATAAATTTACCCTTAAAGTTGAGCAGTACTCTTCTATCTGTTATAACATCCGAAGCATTCCTTTATTTCATCCACCCCACTTGAATACTATGATTTATATCTTCCTCTATTTCTCCATCCTATTGTATGATGAATCTAAGATACCTAAACCGAGTGACTTGTAATATGGTGTATTTCATATTTTTACTTCTATACTAAAATTAATGTGCCTCTTGCTAAATTTACAGTTCATATATTCTGCTTTACTTCTACTTAAACGACATCTATGTGTTTCCAAAGCTAGTCTCCACATCTTTAATTTCTCATTTATTTCCTTTCTCGACTTTCCAACTATGACTATATCATCTATAAAGAGTATGCACTATGGCACTGGCTCTTAGATATGTTCGGTGAGCACATCTAATACTAAAGCAAAAAAATAAGGGCTTAAAGTTAACCCTTGATGTAGGCCAATAGTTATCGAGAAATCTTTCGATAGGCCCACTTTGTGTTCTCACAATAATTGTAATCTCACCATACATATCTTGAATTGCTCAAATATAAGCAATATAAACTTTTTTTCTCCAAAACCTTCTACAAAACATCTCTTGACACCCTATCATATGTCTTCTCTAAAACAATCAACACCATATGCAAGTCTTTTTGGTTTGTTCGATATTTCTCCATCAATCTTTGCAACAAGTATATCATTTCCATGGTCAACCTATTAGATATAAAACCAAATTGATTCTCTATAACTTGAGTTTTTTGCCTTAATCTCTACTCAATAACCTTTTCCCATGACTTCTTAGTATGACTTATGAATTTAATTCTTCTATAATTTGTACAGTTTTGTAATTAAAGCACATCTCCTCCACTTGTCCGGCATTCTCTTGGATCTCATAATCTTATTAAATAATTTTATGAGCCTACTTATACCTTTCACTCCTAAGTCCTTCCACACCTCAATAAGTATATTATCTAGTCCTACTACTCTGCCATTCTCCATCCTCTTTAAAGTTTTTTTTACCTCTAACTTTTAAATTCTAGGATAAAAGGTATAATTTTGATCTTTCTCTGTGGTATCTAGCCTATCTAAGTGCCATGAGATCTCATATCATTTATTAAATAGCTTATAAAAATAGCACTTTTACTTTTTCTTAATATCATGCTTTGTGATTTGAACTCTCCCTTCTTCATCATTAATGTATTTTACTTAGTTCACATCTCTTATCTTTTTCTCTCTACTTTTAGCAAGCTTATAAATATTTCTTTCCCTATCTTTAGTATCTAAAGATTGATATAACCCATCAAATGCCCTAACTTTCACTTCACTCACCGCCTTCTTAGTGTCTTTCTTAACTACTTTATATTTTTTTAATTTTTCTCACTTTTACACAAAAACCACAATTTATAATATTCCCTTTTAACTTTAAACTTATCTGGTATGCTTGCATCCTTCCACTCAGATTCTTTATCCCTAGATCCAAAACTTTTTTATTTCTCACGTATTTCTTTTGCAACCTTCCTAATCTCTTTAGCCATCTTGTCTCACATATCATTAATACTTCCTTATACCTCCCATGATCATTTTTCCAAAATCTTTTTTTACAAAGTCTTTTTTTTTATCAGCTTTCAATTGCTACCACTTTATTCTTGACACCCTCTCTTGGCCTTTACTCTTTACTCTTTACTCTTCTCTTAATTTGAACATTCATCACTAAGACCCTATGTTGTGTAGTCAAACTCTCTCCAAATATAACTTTATAATCTATGCAAAGCTTTCTATTCACTTTCTTTATTAGAAAGAAATCAAATTGAGAGTATGTTCTCTCGCTTTTGTATGTGATTAGATGTTTTTCACGTTTCTTTAAACAAGTGTTAGTTATAATAAAATCAAATGCTAATGAAAAGTTTAAAATAGTTTTATCTTCTGTATTTGCTTCTCCTAAATCATATCTCCCATGCGAACCCTTGTAATCTGTAGATACACTCCCTACATGGCTATTAAAATCCCCTCCTATGAGAATCTTTTTTTTCTAAATGTATTTCCTAAACTAAACCTTTTAAATCTTCCTAAAACTTTATCTTATAATACTCTTTTAACCCTACCTGTGGTGCATAAGCACCAATAATATTAAATGTTTTTCTTTCTACTACAAATTTTAATGCTATAATTATATCTCTTAATCTTTTTACATCTACCACAATATTTTTTTAATACTTATCCATAACTATACCTACTTCATTTCTAGATTTAGTCTTATCAATGTAGTAAAGTTTGAAACCTGAGGTGTCTAATTCCTTCATTTTTTTCTTCTACCCATTTACTTTCTTGTAAGTACATAAAAATAATTCTCCTCCTAATCATAGTATCTACTATTTTCATTGATTTATCTATAAATGTACCTATATTCCAAGTTTCAAAACAAATCTTACTTTTATGAAATCCTACTTTCATGAACTAACTTCTTTATCTACATTTGTTCATAAAAATGTGAGAACCCTTACTTATTTTTCACTACACCCAAGCGTCGATGTAGCAGTTCTTACTCATTTGACACTGTACTCAAGTTATACAGTGCATTGCTTTCGGGCAATGACCTATCATTAACTCTATTATATCATTGATTCATGTCATAAAGATTCGACAAAATTTTACATTAATTGTTAACTGTCCAATACAACCTTCCTCTTTTTTTCAAGTTTAAAACCAGCTATGAAAATGATTTACATTAAAATAGTATAAAAAGAGTTATTAAAACAATATCTTATATTAAAAATTATTTCACAAATAAAAAAATGTAGATGTAGATGTGTACTTCTTTTTCTCTACTCCTATAATTTTGTATACAAGTATATAAATTAAAACAGTAAAAACTTATATATCTTTATAATATGTATGTTTGTGTATAGGCATTTGTGTGTATACATATATATATATATATAACTTTTTACTAAAATATACATTACAATGACTTAAAGATTGATACACTTTTGTATTTATTTATAATATTTAATAAAACCAAACTGTTTACGAGCATGACAAACTAAGCATCAAAATTTTGAATTAACTATAATTAGATGAGTTTAATATATTGAACAAACTTATTTATTTAATATATAAGCTAAATCAAATCTAAATTTTTAATGAGCCAAATTTAAGTACTTTATAAATCGCTCGGTTAATTTCCACCCGTGTATCCTATTGAAACCCAAAAAGCTGAAAAAAAACACATGATTATAAATGGTCGGTACCAGCTTTTTGGTAAGTTAAGCCACATAGATTCAGTTTATATATTCTCAAAAGTCCATTCCACCCTTGTTGTCTCTTAGAAAAGCAAAGATCAGAGCTTCCGTAACTGGTCCTAAATTACAGAAAATGAAGTCCATCAGACTGTCCCGATGGCTTGATGAACTAATTGGTCAACCTTCACTTCCCTACATGCCATACCCAGTTATTCCATGAGGATTAACTTGGGCTAGATGAATGCCTTGAGTTCTCATATTGGCTTCACTCCAGATCAAAGGTGCCACCATAGAGTCCAAGCTCGGCATCCTCTTTTTAGCCCCACCTGGAGATCCTTCTAGAGTCAACCCTCCGAGGCTCTCAAGTGATGTCAGGCAACTTTCAGTGGAACAGTCAGCCCTCTGCTGCTGGAAACTAGGCTGCACTTCTTCCGAAACATGCACTCCAGCTCCCTCAGCGGATGGTAAGGAGCAAAAGCCGAGGGGATCAAGCATAGAACTTCTTGATGGTTTATTTCCCATGCCTTGAAATTTTTGGTTGTCTGTGTCTAAGACTGTAGCACCAATAAATTGATCAGCTAACATCTTACAAGCTCTCTCAAGCATGGCCATATATTTCCGCTCTGCATCCTGGCGTATCTGCAAGTGCTTCTCTGCCTGCAGTACAATAATGTTTAAAAATAGTAAGCGTCAGGACAGAATTCTGAGATTTAGCACACAGATCCTTTGCTGAAAGGAGCAAATCTGAACCGTCCACATCTGATTTGAATGGTCCAAACTTTATTTTTTTTTGGTTATTTTTTTTTTATTTTGACAGAAGTAATATGTAAGACGAAAATGGTTTTCGCATGATAAAAACAATCTTCTAAAAAAAAATAATGATTAAGATTTAAAAAACTTAAAAAAGATATCAATATGGACTGTCTAGATTGCTAGGAGCAGCAAAGAAACTGGACACAGATTTAAGAGCAATGGTACATTCTAATGCAAAAAATTGTCATACAGGTATATAGGAGATGTACCAAATGAGACAAATCATTTTAAGTGAGGTAAGAGGAGTAAGCAATTACTGCTAAATCATAAACTAATGATTGAGATTAATGAAAAAACTAATAAATTATAATAACCATCTTCTTTAATTTTTGCATTAATAGTTTTGCTGGTTAATTAATCCTCTCACTTGATACATTCCCTCTCTCTCTCTCTCTCTCTCTCTCTCTGTCTATATATATATATATATCACATATATATATAGAGACCTACACACAAACCCCCGGTCCCACTAAAAGGAAGTTTACCTCCACTAGCAAATGCAGTTTACTTTGCACTTCCATCTGTGCTCTTAATGCCTCCTTGACTTCATGTCCCCTAGATATAACATAGAAACTCTTAAGAACTATTAAAACTTCCAGGCAGGCATGATTTCAAGAAAGCATGAAAATCCTTACTCATTAGCATCGGAAGTCAGCAACTTTGGAGCAGAGTCACTGGGGCTTTCCAAAAGATATGAAGCAGATATTCCTTCCATAATTTTTCAATAAATGAGTTAACGTTTACACTATAACAAAAAATTTTACAAAATAAATTACAAAACAAACGGTTACTCAGCAACTACCATATAAATAAACTCAAATACTAATGAATAATTTTGGCCTTGCCTCAGACAGATAATGCTTCCAGATGCACCCTTTCTCTGATGAAGGGAACAAAGAGAAAGAGACTCTGATCATGTATTACGAGATAGAGGCATGATTGGAAAAATTCATGTTAAAAAATTCAGATGCCTGGAACATAATTGGAGAATACAGAGAGATGCATGACAAACCTACCATCTTTGCATCCATCACCAGTATCTTTTCCTGATTGCTTACCAAGCCTGTATTTCTACAATGCAGCAAAGAGTGGTTTAAACAAAACGTTTGTAAATTTCACTTTTACTGCAAACTCTACAGTTTAGAGTATTACTAAGAGAGTCATATGGAAACAAACCTGAAGATGACTCTTTAAATGATAAAGAGTCAAACCCTTGACATTCATCGTCCGCATGATTGCTTTTGGTGTAGCCTCTGCAGATGATAATTTTAATAAAATAAATTTTATTAAAGACAGAAAAAGAAGTATACAAAGAAAGAGTAAGAGTATAAGGAATCTTTTCAACAAGCTATGCAGAACAAAGTGCACAATGCAAAAGTGTCACATCAACGCTAAAAAGCCCTCTAATCCCTGTGAGTGTCTAACAAGCAATCTCTCATGAAAACAACCATCAGCCAAACGCAAGAGAGGAGGTAAAAAAAGAAAACACTTTGTCTCACAAGAAAAGATAAAGACTAATACTTCTTGAAGTAAGTCATATGCTCCAACCAAATGCACCAAATTGTTTCCAATAGAGCACACCTCCGTATGACTTGTCTTATTCCCGCCAAATTCCAAACATAACAATAAAAACTGTTCCAAGGTCAGAGCAAAAACCAGGTTCAACCAAGAGCTCTGGGAGGCGTGACCTAAATGTGATTGGCTGTCATAGAGAGCAGAAGTTTCAGAACTATATTAACATATAAAGCACCCACCAGAAGGAAATGCTTTGTGTGGTCTCTCAATCTACAAAAAATTACTGTTGAGCACTGGCATGCAAATGAAAGACATAACTTTCAAGCGAGCTTTGGATTTCCAATGGGGATTAGCAAAAAGAAATTTATCTTTATTTGCAGCATGGCTGCAAAGATAGACAGCTTTAATAGAACACATTCCTTAAAAATCCAAAGTCCAAATCCTTTCATCCTAAGTGGACAAAACTTCCAATTAAAAATCTTCTTTCTCATTGAAGTTTCTATTGAAATACAACTTCCAAAAGACATTGAAGACCTAGGAATGGTAGAAAATATGATGTGATGTGGTGTGATATGTAAATGATGAGCTTCAGCAGATATCATACACAGGTAAGCTAAAAAAATTGCAATGTAATTCACATGAAATTATCCACTAGGTTTCATTTAATCAAACAATGGAAGAGCAGATTTCAACATACCACTCAACAAATCAAGCTTGATTTAATAATGAGGCTAAAAAAACAGACAAGGTTAAATATTCCGTGAACAAGCTTAATTTTCAATCTTCAATGCGATGAATTCGTGCAAAAATATCTTGTTTTATAAGTGCTGAAATGTATGATTGAAACAGAGAAGTACAATGAACGTGAAGCCTTGCATACACATTGATAGTTAGAACCCTTGCAAATTTATTACAAAGTTGATAAAATATGATTTTAGTTAATGCACAAGGTGAGAGGATAAAATATCCTTCAATAACGACCTGAAACAAAGAGCAGCAAATTAAAAATGGGAGGAAAACATTCATCAACTCAACAAAGTTTGTGAATCCCTTGCAAAGCCATTAACCCCTCATCTCCCCCTGCCATCCCTCCCTTTCTAATAAAAGACAAAAGGGTCATCTGCTTTAACTCACTACGAGACCAGGCAAATTAATCCATCCAAAGAAGATGAAATAGATTAACTCACAGTCTCAAAACTCTAGCTTCACAGTGGAGCCATGAACACCACACTATAAATCAAGGATACACTTACTTTCAGGTGTGTTGGACACTGACCATCCTGCAACACTCGTACAGATATGTCAAAAATAAAAAATAAAATAAAATTCAACTCCAACATGCACTGAACACAGCTGGCCCCAAAAAAGGAAGGGAAAACAACCAAAAAATATAGAATGGAAGATACAAACTTCATCTTGATGAGATAATAAAAATTCTTCCCTAATGTTCTTGTTGTACATGAATAATTTGAATAATAGAACATCTTTCACTTAGTGGATTTTTTTTTTCTCGGAAAAAATAGTGTAAGGTGCGTAGAATATAGGACAATGCTGGTTTATTATTTCTTTGGAAGTATATCACTTAATGGAAAGTCCAAAATTTTTTTATTTAAATATATATATGTATTGTGTTGTGCCATTTTTTACATTTTTTTAACTTTGACATGGCAATGTATTTGTATTGTGTGTTCGTGCTTCATAGACACCATACAATCATACACGGTAAAATATAGCACAGTTATGAAAAGCCTTTTTTTCCCTCCTTTTTACTCTTCTCAAAACAACAACAATGTATGCTAGAAGCAGGGCAAACCCAATTCTCTCCACATGTGGCAAAGAGGTTGTTGCACAATTTCCATGAAGTCTCATAGTGATAAAATACGTGACAAGGTCTATAAACACTGAAAACAAGTCTGCCCAGACAAAAAGCCTTAAATCATCAAAACACTTCTTATTTCATTTGTGCTATTAAGTACTGCAGTCTAATACAAACATCATTTGCAGCTATTAACTAAAAGAAACACAGACTTCTCTATAATCTCCTTCAGCAGCCACCTAATTTGCCCCTATTTTAAGCATGCATTCGAAGCCTAGCATGCATTTGCACATAAAAACTTGCCAAGGGATGAGATACATAATGCTTGTTGGCCAACAAAACTTCAGCAAAAGTAATTGTTCATTTATGACTTTGCATGTTCCACATCACACTAATTTGGCAGAGGAAGAAGAAGAAGAAACACAAAACTTATTTTGTCGGCATGGATGAGACACATAAAAGTTGTCACCCGACAAAACTTCACATAAAAGTTGTCACCCAACAAAACTTTAGCCAAAAGCGCTGTTATTTCTGACAGCCAAAAGCGTTGTTATTTCTGACCTTGAAGGGTCCCACCATATAGACTGAGGAAGAAGAAGAGATGCATGAAGGAACTTATATTTACACACATCTATGGCACATTGGCGAGTGGTCACTCCCAGTCATCACTTATCCCTTTTCCTTTTAGGCTAACAATTTTCCTTCTTTCCTACTGAACAATCAAATTGCACTAGCAAGCCCCCCGTTTTTCCATTTTGAAGAGTTTTAGGTCAAAAAATTCTTCACATGATTTGATATATTTGTTTGCATGCCAATGAATGCATAAGTCTCCTAAGTCTATGAACAGTGAAACAATAAATGTGAGACAAAAGTAAAACTGCAGGGACTTTATAAAAGTATATAACTTTCCGAATGTTTTTAGTGTATTAGATTTTGTATTAAGTCACCCATTGCAGAACTCACTCATAAACCCAAATTAGACAAAACGGGCTCCAGTTGTTCATATCATTCAGCAGTTAAGTAAAAATGGCAGAGCCAGTTTCCTCCAAAAAGAAAAAAGGGTTCTTCACCTTCTCATAAACCTTTTAATAAATTCTATACATTAGAGTTGTAAAAGTATCAAGAAATTTAAAATATACATTCTAAGAAAGGCTTCTTGGTATTAATAATTAAAAGTACTCAGAAGGAAAGAAAAAATAATTCCGTAAATGACTACAATTAGTGGGGATTCAACTCCACAGACTCCAGCCAAAGTAGTGAGAATTAGTAATTCCCAATTATTTCAATACAGTTTTTATGAGAAAAGAAAAGCCCCTCCTTTCCTTGCTTCCAGAGGCTGAGTCATTACTAACAAATGATAATACTCAAAGCATCCCGAAGTCCCAAAATTCCCCACTTCTTAGTAGGCAAATTAGCGAAACCGCTGCTCAATCTTTTTCACCCATCGAATTGGTGCGTCACAACCAAGATATAGCTCGCCCATTTTGGAACAAAGAAAGAAACGCAATTGCATAAATATTATACAATTTTATTGAAAAAGCCAAAAAGATCAAGGAAGAAATTACTTACTGCTGGCACCTCCAAGCTGAGTGACAGCATCGACAAATCGCTCGTGAAGGTCAGCAGTCCAACGAAGACGAGGTTTAGGGTCAGCAGTCAATACAAGACATGGGTCTCCTAGGTGACTGTGGTTTAACCCACCCTGCATATTTTCTTGACCAAATGTTCCTTCGTGAGGTTGTATCAGTCTCGAAAACATAATACTCTTCCTCCTCCTTCTATGGTGACAATCCAAGACAACAATGAATTAGAAAAGAAATGGAAAAAGCAGATCCAGAATCATCCCCATTTCCGGTACAGGAAGAAACCGAAGAAGAAAGAGAGAGTAAGGGTAAAATGAGCAAATGGGTACGTGAAAAGCACAACGTCAGCAAGATTTTGACGCAAGGGAGGGAAGGGAAGAGTGAAAATGATGGGAAAGGCAAAGCAAATGGAGCTGGCAATGTCACGCTTTTCCGGGATTTTGTCCCTTTCTGCCACATTTGTGAAAAAGAAAAGCAAAAAAAAAAACCAGTGATACAGTCGATTATTGGCATCCTCCCTCTTCCTTTGCCGCTCTGTGTTTCCACCATCACTCAATTTCTGTGGGCTGACAAATACGGCCTGCATATGGATTTTGGGATGTGATATTTAATATTTATTTTTTAAATGTTACTAATCAATATATTATATAAAATTTCATGGAAGCCCGGTTTGTCAACCTTCAGTTTATGGACAGCGTGGACATTCATGGGCTGTGTGCTAATTGTGTGCATATTCGTATATAAATAGTGTATGTCCGTATAGTTGTTGTTTATATAATTTTTTAAAAAATTTGTTCAATTTTTTGGTGAGATCCACAGATATCTTTTTTTTATTTCCCTGCAAGATGTATGGGGAAGACTAGTTTGTTTTGTATTTAATTTTGCCACACTTATTAATCTTATATTCCGTATAACTTGAACGATCTCGTGAAATTTATGAAATGTATCTAAAAAAAAAATTGATCATCCCTCTTTGTATTTTTCTCTTTTTAACTTTAAAAATAATTTATACATTTTACACTTTAAATGATATAATTTCAAAAAATAATATATCTTTAGTATTATTTTCCATTAAGCCAAGGCTAGATAAAACATTAATGATATTTTCAAAAAATGACTAAATCTTTATATTTATAAGGAGAGGAGGAAGTAACACAATTTCCGAAGTTATGAACAGTTTGATTCATCTTGAGCTATGTGTATGCATTCAGTTTTTTTCTTATGTTGTATAGATTTTTGTGCAATGGAATCTTCTAGTTATAATTAAAAAAATCATAAGTGATAAAATAAAGAGGACATACACAATATGAAGTTGAAGGAAAAAATTATTTTAATGGGAACGATTGAAAAGATATTCACCATTTTAAAAATACAAGTTATGCCACCTCTTTAGACATATGGAACTAAATGATAAATTTTGCACTTATCACTCAATAAAATCCACCAAAGAGATACAAAAATATTTAGTTCAACATTCAATATAATTCATCAAAGAGATACAAAACTTATAAAAAAAAAAAAGAAATGCAAAAGTTCTTCCAATTCTTTGATTAACCAAAATTCAACTCTTTTTTTGAAGAATATATTTGAAAAGGTATTAACAAATAACTTGGAACAACCTTTCAAATATATAAAGTAGTAAAATTAAATGTCTATTTTTATGCATATCAAGCTAATGCAAGTTTCAAAAATTATTCTATTAAGAATTAAATAAAAATATTGACTATTAATTCTATATTCTATCTACAACAAAATATCATCATTAATTATAGAAATTCAAAATAACATAAAATCTTATTCAAATGAAAATAAACATTTAGACCTTTTAAATGACTATATGGGAATAGTTAACATTAGTTAGTTACTAATCTACTAGGTCATTAAGGAATCTTAGTTATATCCCTATTAGTATAAATAAGGGATAAATCCATGTAAAGAGAGTGATTGATTTGAAAACAAGTGTTTTCCATTTCCTTTGTACCAATTGGTATCATAGCGATTTCATTGCTGTAAGATAGAAGAAAAGTTGTGGGTTGAAGCCAAGCTTAGCAAGTTAGAGCACAAGATGAATATGATAAAGACTAACATTACCGAAATACAAAACTCCTTTACATAAATAAAGGAGCAATTGAAGAAGATGGCATTCAAACTAGAGATTAAGAATCAAACATAGACCACCATTCTTCAAGGGTATCTATCTGTGGAAGTTCAAGAAAAAGATAATTCAACCGAAGTTGAGTTTGATAACACAAGAAAGAATGTATTCCAGATAGTTCAAGATATAAAAGAAGATTGTAACATCCGTAACTTCTAATTATGGTGATTAAACTTAATTATGTGGTTAATGGTCACAGACACAATATCTAAAGTCAGTACAAATAGCCATTGAGAAAAATTATTAAGGGAATTTGAACCTTATTCTTTTTAAAACCATTTATCTAATAAGCAAAGCCATTTAAGTCTATAAGAAAATTTAAGTCATCAAAGACATCCATCATATCATGTCACCACTAACTCTACATCCACAAAACCCTCTTATAATTGTTCCTAAGCCACTTCATACCATTAACCTCATAAAAACTAAGTTCTAAAGGCTAAAAATAAGAGTTTAGTGTTTTAGGCCATGACTTGAACATTTTTGCCACAGCTAAGTTAGCTATTGGAATCTAAAAACTAAGTTATTGGATTTACACCATAATTTGGTTTGCCCCACACTACAACTTGAGTGGTTATTAGAGCTTAAAACTAAAAATATATCATCTATGCCATGACCCAAGCCTTCCACGCCACGGCTCTTGCCACAATGGACTCCACTTGCACTGTGGCAAGATGAGCCTCTAGAACCCAAGGTTCTAGTTTTCCTCGAGTCTCGCCGTGGCAAGCCTATATGGCATTGTGGTGAGAGACTCCTTTGGAGCTCTTTTGAGCTTCTCACTTGATGCTTGCCGTAGCCAACTTCTCTTGTGCCATGATGAGATTACTCTCTAGTTCCCTTAGGACCTACACTTCCCGTGTTGTGCCACAACTTAGCCCTTGTGCTGCGACACCCCTTGCCTTTGGATGCCTTTTGGCAGTGACTTAAGTAATTTTGACCACGACTTTATCCCCCTCTTATTCTATTTCCTCACTTTCTTACTTCCAAACCATATTCCACTAATTTTAGGTGAGTTCTAAGGCCTCCTTAGCTATCACACATAATTTTCCAAGCCTTCTAGCTCTCAAATACCACAATTAATACCCTACATTGATCATAAACTTTAGGGGGATTCATAATAGTTAAGTACTACCATACATATAAGTACATGAACATATTGTGATTGTAATTGGTAACCAAAGCCACTAACAGCATCATTCATATGCATATATATATTCCAGTTAAGCTACCATCCAACACCAATTGGGATAACCATTCATTGCATTACTTGATCACAATCTTAGGTGATTAAGTAATAGTTCTACACTAATAATAAACCATGTCAAATATTAGTTAAGTACTTACATTAGATTTCAAGTGCTACAAGGTCTAGCTTTCTATTAAATTTAACCTTAGTTACAGAATATAAAAAACTTGCACTTGGCAATATGAGTGCATGATAATGCTATACAAAGGGAATTACAAAAAATGATAGTATCTATTTTAAACAAAAATGGTTGTAGCATAGAGAGCCCACAAATGGCCTCCACGTCAGGGGTGCTTACCTACTTGTTTCCCCTTCTACTTATTCGAGGAACTTTTCAACTAAAATTTGTTAGCCTATAAAACGGGTTGAGATATGAATCTCAGTAACCAAAAAATAATTCCAAACATATATATAATTTAATCAACATAAATGCAATTTAATTAGATAAATATCATAATCATCCATCATATCAGCAAATGAACTAGTTGAGCTACCAATCACTACTATCTCATACTAGTAATCACATATATTATGTTAATGGCCAATAATACAAGGAAAGGCCCATCTACAGTGCCAACTCTCTATTGAGCACAACCTGGGCTAATTGCATTCATAAGTCTAACTATAACCCGATGCCCGATTGAAGCATGATACACGGGTGGTAACCGCACCAGAACTCCACTAAAGACTCATTTACGATCCAAACATAATAATCAAATAGCCAACTAGTCATTTAGCAAATTAAAACATATCTATACAGCAAATATCAGATTAACAAAGCTCATATGTAATAAATTAAATCAAACCCCGGTTACCTCACTTAATTGTGTATGGTTCTGAAGTCAATACAAGTTTCCATATGCCTAGAGGTCCTAGATGAAATCAAAGCATATTCTTAGTCGCTAATTATAGTATAAGTCAGATACCATGCATTAAATTATTAAGAAGTTCCTAGAAATTACTCACCTAATCACCAAAAAGTCTTAAATTTGAACTTAAACTTCACCTACCCAAAAACCACAATATTCCACTCATTTTTTTGGGTATTTCTACACAAAATCCAAGCTCATATCATAAGTCAACCATTGGCGTCTCTAACTAGTAGTAAATGCATCAAAATAAGGGAATGATGCTTACCTAGTAACCCTCCTAGCCTTAGCCTCCAAAAATCCATTATGAAACCACCAAAAGCAAGTTTTAGATTTGATAAAAAATGAAAATCCTCCAAATGATAAACCAATTAGACTAAAATGCAAAGGAAGAAGAGAAGATTAAGTCTTATATAACTCACCTTAACTAAATCACCCTCTAGAAGCACCAAACTGAGCCAAAATGTTGATAAAAACCTTAGCCTCTCCTCAAGATGCGAAAATGCTCTTGTGGTCTATAGAACCCTTATGTCTTTTAGTACTAAAGTGGATGACAATTGGGTTTTTAGGGTTTTAGGGTGGAACTGGGTTAATGTAATATCCAATTTTCGTAAAAACGACGGAAATAGATACATTTTCAAAGCAAGTCCTCTGAAATGAATTGGTTAAGGTCTAGAAAAAATTAGAATAATGATCTAGACATTAAATGATGAATTTAGGAGCCCAAAAGTACCTTGAAATAAAGACTAAAATGATCAGACAGAAATTAACGAAATAGCCACGTAATGTAATTGCATTTTCGTAATTTTGGGTAAATTTTAGAATTCTCATATGAGGGCTTTTTAAATGGAAATTTTGAGTTATTTGAGGTTCTTAGAGGCTTTAAAAACCATGAGAAGCCCCGGGACAATTAAAACTCCTCTAATGTATGTTTTCTAACGTTGGTTGATCTAAACTTTGACCTTTTTGTTTGGGAAGGTTTTAGCTCTAATTTGAGTGATTCCAAGGGTATCTAAATTTTATGGTAAAAAAGGACAGTTATCAAAAAAGAGCTAAAATAAATTGGAAATAAAAATGTTAAGATTAAGGGAAAAATTGGAAATTTTGTTAACAATTAACTTTTTAAATGTTCTTTAAAAGTCACGACTCTTCTTCCTCCTTCTTCACCAACCTTATTCTACCTAAAAATAGAGAGGGAGACCAGAAAACTTAGGTGCACAAGAGAGGAGAGAAAGGGAAGAGAAGAAGCCAAAATAAAAGTATGAAATCAATGGAATTTTTTAGTCTTTCCTTTAGCAAAGTTGTTCTTCTCCTTCTCCTCTTTCTTTCTATGGTTTTGTTGAAGTTTTTAGGTCTATTTTGAGGGTAAAAAAGAGGGAAGATTTTTGAAATTCAAAAGGAGAATCCAAGCAAAGGAAGAAGCATCCAAGAAAGGCTAGAAATCCAAGGTAATTTGCTACTTTCTAAGCTTGAATCTCCTTGTTCTTCTTCTCCTTCATTTTGCCTCATGTATGGCCAGCCAAGAAGGAATGAAATTTGAACTAAACCAAGGATAAGTCTTAGGAAAATGAGGGAGAAGAACAAGAATATTCAAAGAAAATAACAAAATAACCATTAGATTTTAAGATAGAAAAGTTAGAGTTTCAAGTGTTCCTTTAAAATTCTATTTTGATACAAGAATTCCTAAACCAAATTGAGTATTTAGATGAGCTCCTAAGATCACTAGAAGGCTTCTCACATGCATCTTCCATCAGGAAAATAAAGCAAACTCACTTGATGTTCATATAGTGCATAGTTTCAGCCTAGGCTAGATGAAACACCAAGGCATAGTTTGAATTTGTTCCAAACTTGATTTTGAGTCATATATTATGAAAGAGGATGAGAGGAAGCCTTGAAAAAATTTTAGAAGCCATTGATAGTGAGATGTAACTTTAGATTTCATATTATGACTTAAAAAAGAAACACCTAGCTAGGTTCCTTAAATTAATTGTGTGATAGCTCCAAGAGGCTTAGAAGGAGTCAAAAATCATAAATGGATGGAAAAAATTAAGCTAAGATCATATAAGTGCATTATGGAACCATAAATGAGATATAAGTACAACCTAGCTCTTGAAATGAATATGTAGCCTTAGAATTTGTTCCAAGAGTGCAATTGGCTTCCATATTATGTGTCTAGGCCAAAAGAAACAAGTCCCACCTTCTTATGAATGTGTGGCCGTGGGAGAGGAACTAAATTCAAGGAAGAAAGTGTGCATTTGTGACAAAGGTAGCTCTCTCTTCTTTCTCTTATGCATGAGTGGATGTTTATCTTACCTTTGAATGTGTGTATGTATGTGTTAAACTATGAAAAAGTGTTCTAGCATGTATTCATATGCCATGGTACCATGATATTATTTTATGCATTCAAATGATACTTTATGAACTTGCCTTGGTTTGCTTGAGTGTGGTGAAGCCAAAAGCCCCCTAGCCATAGTGAGGATGAGCCAAGAATCCGTTAAGACAAAGGCAAAAGTCTCTCAAGAGTAAGGCTTAGTTAGAAGTATAACACTCTAAAATTAATTAAGGTGTTAAACATGAATTAGACATAATTAAAAATAATTATTAGGGAATAATTGGGCAAATCATGTGAATGAAAATCTAGAGAGAAATAAATTAAGAATATGAGTTTGAGATTTAATTGGATTAGAAATTTCATCTAGCCCTAAATTAAATTAAGTAGGCCATGGTTAGAAACTAATGGAGGCCCAATGAGTTTAGGTGCAGACCCAACTTCCTATTGCGAGTCTTGGCCCAAAAGAGACCACTTAGCAATGGCCGAATTTAGTTTAATGAATTAGAGGCCCAAGACCTAATTTATATAAGCTCTTATAATTGGCCCAACAACCCTTATGTAGACTAAATCAAATGAGCTCTTAAAACTTGGCCTAACTAACTATAACTCTGCAGCCCAACTCATAAAACTTAGCCTAACAAAGCTTAAATTTGAAACCCACTAGGAATTTGGGCCTTTGGGTTAACCCATAACCCATTTAGGATCCAACCTAAATCCAACTAAATCTTAAAAACATGCAGCTCCTCCCATATTCTGCTGAAACACAAACACAAGAAGCATTTTCGCACCTTGAGAAGGAGGCTAGGGTTCTAATAAAAAAATCTACCATTTCTCACTTCTAAACTCAAAATCAGCCAAGGTAATTGTTATATAACTTAATCCTCTTCTCTTTTTCTTCATTTTGACCTGATTAGTTTTTCATTTGGAGCATTTTCACTATACCCAAAATCTGAAATATGGTTGTTTAGGATTTTCTCAGTAAAATTTCGTAGGTTGAGGCTAGGGGTGTTGTTAGGTAAGTATAAACTCCTTATTTTGATATTTTCTCTGCTAGTTTGGGACCCCTATAGCTGATTTATGATATAGGTATTGTTTTTATGCGAATTTACTTCAAATTTGATGTGTTATTTTGAGGTTACTAGTGTAGGCTTAGCCAAATCTAAATTTAGTTCTTGTGATAATTGGGTAAGTGTTTCTGATTAGTTCTTTGTAGTGTAACTCCTTGAGTGATGGGCTTGCTAAGATAAATGATGATTAGGATTAGTAATGGCTTGATTTTATGTCCATAGGCTAAAGTAGCATTCAGTTAACTCTTAAAGAATTGGCTATAAGTGAGGTAGTCAGGGATTATATTAATTCCATACAAATATCTGCTTTCATGTTATATTTGTTGCTCATGAATGATTTGAAATACTAAATGAATTAGTTGGCTATCTATTGTACTGTGTTTGGACCTTGTGAGTCTATGGTGGAGCTGTAATATAGTTGCCACCTATGTATGTGCTTCGATCAGGTATTAGGTTATAATCAGACCCCAAAAGTACTGAGCCCTGGTTGTGCTCATTAGGGAGTGGGTGCCATGGACGGGTCTCTCCTGTTGTTATTATCTTTTAACATATGAAAATGTGATTGCTAGTATAGGATAGTAATCATAGTAGCCTAATCATTTCATTTGCTGATATTATTAATATGATTATGATGTTCATTCTGATTCATACATATATGTTAATTAAATTGAATTATATGAATGGAAATTACTTTAGTTACTGAGATTCGCATCTCACCCCGTTACATGGGACCATACTTTCAAGTGAAGGCCTTTTGAGTAAGGATAAGGGGAAGCAAGTGGATGAAAATCCATGAGCTCCAACCATGTGTGGAGGAGGCTACACTTGGGCTAATTTGAGTAGAGTAGATACAATTTTGTTATTCTTTTATACAGCATCACCATGTAATCATGTTGCCAAGTATAAGAGTTTGTATTTTGACAACATAGGATGTATATATTGAAGAGTTATGCCTTATATTAAATGAATATTTGATGTATGAGTTGTAACATTTGACGTAAAAATTTTGTGGATCCTATGATATGATTTACTTTTTTGGAAATGTAATCACATGATATACTGGATGTTGACTTAAGCTAGTGATGCATGGAACCTTTAATGGAATATGTGTTTGAATGATAATTGTTGATAGTTTATGAATTCTTACTGTCTTTAATTTATGAACTTATTGATATATAGTAGTTGGATGAGTAGAAATTAACATAGGCTTGGATTAGTAATAATAGATAAACTGGGTAAATTAGGCAAATGAAAGCTATTAGAGCCCCATAAATTAAAGTAGAGTGACCCTAAGGTGTCATTAGAGAGAGAGTTAGAGGGTATGAGACAAAATTTTGAAGTTGTAGGACCAGAGGATGTTTTGCCGTGGCCAAAATAGTTTTAGTTGTAGCTAATAGAGGCGAAGTTGCCCAGGGAGAGTACCAGAAGGCAATTTGCCATGATGATAAGTGGAATTTGCCACGGTGATAAGTGAAAAGTCAAACTGGAAGTTGTCCAAAGAGTAATTTGCTACGGTGAAAAGGGGAATTAGCCACGGCCAATAGTGAGAGGCAAGTGAGGTAGGCTCTAGAAGGTTCTCTCGCCACGGTGAAGCTCCAACTGAAGCTGTAAAGAGTGAACTCGAGAGTAATTGGCCATGGCATGAAATCATTTAGCCATAGCGAAGGTTCTCTAACTCTTATATTAACCTAAAAACCTTGGTTTTTCCTATGGCAACATCAAGGGATGACGTAGAAGGACTTGTAAAGGGTTCTTGAGAGTTGAAAATCAATGGATAATAGATTTAAACGCTCTTATTTGGAGATTTGTTTCACTTATGTACATGAATGTTTGTAAATATTTGGTTAATGATTCTAATAACATTAAGGTTCAAATTTTTTGACTTTTTCCTAAATTGATTAATTTAAATGGTGCTAGACCTTGATTTATGATTATCAATCGCATGTTTAAACTTAATTACCATGATTAGAAGTTAGGGTCATTATAAAAAACCTTTAAGAAAAAGGGTGAGGTAAGTCCAAAATCCTTGAAGAGAATGGGTGAGGCTAAACCATTTGCTTGGCAAGCCTATGTATGATTTGTATGACTTCTTGAATGCTAGAAATGTTTCATGAATGATTACATGTCCCATGATAGCCATGCATACATTTTTAGACATAGATTTGCATTCTTTATGTATGGTTAAAAGGGAGAAGAGCTATTGGAATTTCTAAAATCTCATTCCTTCCTTCTCACATGTCTAACATGTCTAGGTAGACCAAGTAAGCTAAGAAATGCAAGCTACCAAGCCTAAAGGAAGAAGATTGACAACAAAGTGTGGAATTTTGTCATTTTGTAGCCATATGAATGGCATATGATATAATCCAATATTGTATATGATGTATGAGCTTATAAATATATGTAATTACATGAATGAATGATGTATGAATGAGATTTGATACCATATAGATGATATTACATGATTTAGCCATTGAATGGCAAGAACTAGCCTATATAATCTTGTGTATACCTTGGGACGAGAGTGTGAATTTGTAAAATCTAGGTTTGTGCACCTTGAGACATGATTAGTAGACCATTTTGGTGCTTTCTTATATGCTCAAGTGACCATGGTTGTCTTAGAAGCCAATATGGACCATTTAAGACCCTTAGAAGACACCAAAAGAGTATTTTTGGAACCCAATGTCAAGATCTAACAAAATGAACAAATTTGCCTATGAAATTTGACATGCATATAGAAAAAAGCTAAAGATCAGATTAATTGGAGCTCTGTGGAATTAATTATAATTTTTCAAAGTTGCCATTTTTCTATTGTTTTGGTGTAAGCACTATTCATATAGTCAATTTCTTGTGTTGTGTCATTCAAGAGCCAAATGGTGTCCAATACTCATGAAATTTTACAAGCATAAACTAGACATGATAAGCTTTCTATAGCTACTGAGATCACCCCAATTAGATGTCTGAGTAGGGAGATATGAATTTTTGAAATTCAGTAATAGTACCAATAGTGACAGGCAACTTTGGTTACTATTCCATCGAATTCTAGTAGCTAGACGTCCCTGTTGTGGTCTGGACTTATTTTTAGCATAAAGTAGACATTTGTAAATTTTTAGAATGGTATAGTGTGTTTGATTTCAATTTTTTTTAGAATTAGTTATGGTTTTTCAAAGTTTATGACAAAAAACTGAAATATCAACATGAGGTTGCATGTATTATTTTTATGTATATACTCCATTAGCTCGAGTTCTTGGCCACTTCTTGAGATGATTATGAGTTGTATTTGTGTATTTAAATATGAAAATGAGATGGATGAGTTCATATGGTCCATAGGACATGAAACAAAAAATTTATATACGACGTAATGCAATTTAATTGAATATTTTTGATAGCTTTTCTTGGAATTCTTGTATTATGCATGGAAGGAAGCCTAGAAATAATATGAGATGAGTTAGAGAATTATGGTGTTATAGTTGACCCATTAGCCCAAGGTCTAATTGGGCTCATTATTAGCTGCTGGGCCAATGTTAAGTGGGTTCTCTTAGGCTAAGTCTCATAAGATGAAGTTGTGTTTCCATAACTCTTTATCTTTGACATGTCTAAATCAATTATAGGCTTAGATTAAATTTCTAACCCAATGAAATTTTAAATCCACATTAATAATTTATTTCTCTATAAATTTTTATTTTCATAGTTTTCATAATTATCCTCATAATAATTTTTTAGTTATTTATAATTACTTTTAATAAATTTTAGGGTGTTACAAAGGTGACCAAAAGATGCAAGAAGATACCAATAATGAAAGTGAAGCAAATATAATGGAAACTCTAAAATCATTCTTAGAGATTTCAGAGTGTGAAGCAAATATGTGATGCTCCATAGCCTTTAGATTTTTGTTTTAGCTAATGTTAGGTTAGAACCAAAACCACCAAGGTTTCCTAGTACTATCAGTGTCATCATCGACTGTAAAGATGATGGTCCCAACACTCGTGGACATAGAAGCAACACCAACAAGGTTAGCTCCTGCAGTGATAAGTCCTTTACCCTCTCTTCTGCTCATTATGTGTCCATTAGAGCATCATTGTTATTGGTTTACTTCATAATGGCTATGCAAGTGAGCTTTAAACTAAGATTACTAATGTTGTCTTCTTTCTAGGTTCATTAGAGCATCACTATCATTGTTTTACTTCACAATGGCTATGCAGGTGAGCTTTGAACCAAGATTACTGACATTGTCTTCTTTCTCTTAGTTTCTAGTTCTAGTTTTCTCAAGTGCCAAAAATAAGACAGCTATCATAGACTCTGTCACACTTAAAATGTGACCACATGGCATCAGAATTTTTTTTTTCAAAATTCAATTTTCAAAAATGAAAACTAAAAATCAAAGTAGTAGAGTCGCCACCAAAATTTTAGTTTTTAAAAAGACAACTTTGGAAAAGCCTTTTTGTAAGAAAAATAGTTTGCTAACCAAATACGAGTTCGGAAGTTAATTATGTGTAGAAAAGGTGTTACACACCTCACAACACCCATTCATAGAAATAGTTGCCCTAGGTTAGTTATGCAAAATTCATATGGCTTTTATTCTATTTTAATTCTCCTAATGATCACGTGCAATAATAAGGAAAAGGAAAGAAAATAAAATAAAATTAAAAGAAAAATTTTATTTACAAAGGTGGACTTGAGTTAAAATGAGAATTTAGGGCCTACGTACCCTATGGAAGGAATCAAAATCCATGTAATTCGACTATGTAAAAATTTATGTTTTTGTTTTTGTATTTTTTTAGAAAAGAGAAAAGTAGTAGAAATTACTTTTGCCTTTTTGCAAGTAAAACAACTTTAAAATTGGTTAATGAGTCTTAATTTACAAAAAGGCAGAGTTAATTTTACTTTTTTACTCTTTTAACTTTTTTCGTCATTTCTCCATATTCTTTGACTTTTGATTTTTTAATTTTTTTGATTTTTCATATTTTTCTTTTTTATAATTTTTGTCTTATTTTTTTATTTTTTTCCTTTTCTAACGATTTTTGTCTTGATTTTCTTTTGATTTTTTGTATTTTTTATTTGTTGGATATTTTTTCTTTAATTTTTATTCAGGTAAAGAAAATTTTTCTCTCTCTTTGTTTTCTTCTCTTTTTTTTATTTTGATTTTTTTGTAATGATATTTTTATTTAAGTAAAAAAAAGATTTCTTTTAAATGTTCTTTTCTTTTCTTTTTTAATTTTTGATGCTTTTTTGTTTTTTTTTTCCTTTTTTCTTTTATTATTATTAATTTTTTAGAATTACGGTCCTAAGACACAAGCATTCAAAAATTACATTTTTTTTTGGAGAATTACATTCTCAAAATTTAAAACATAAATGATTAAATTTGAAAATTCATTTTCAGCATTGAATATTAACATCATCTTTATTCTTTAATCTTATGCTTTTTAAAGGGTAAACTTTAAAAATTAAACAAACAATTTTTATTCTTTCTTTTCTCTCCCAATTTTTTCAATTTTCAAAAGAAAATTAGGAGGAGTGCTCCCATTAAAAACAAAATTCATTTGATCTTTGATTTTTCCTCTCTTTCTTTTTTTTTAACTTTTGAAATATGCTTTTTGCATTTTGTGTTTTGTCTTTTTTAATAATTATTATTTTTGTTTTTTCTCACTTTTTGTTTGTTTTTGTTTTATTTTTTTTAAGGGAAATTTTATTTGATTTTTTTAGATCATACCCAATTTGATATAGGCCATTAGAGCCAAAAGTTTATTAAAACATAATTATAAAGCTCAATAAAGGGCCAAGGAGGCTTATTGCCACACATGATCCTTAAATTGATTCCTATATGTTTGAGGGGACAAAAAGTTCTATACAACAATTTCAAAAAGAAATAAAATAATAATAATAATAAAGATAAAGATAAAAATAAATAAAAATAAAAATAATAAAATAACAACATGTACATGCGAATATTTGTATTTGTGTGTGTTGTACATAGTCAAATCATAGCATGTATTACATTATAGAAATAGATAAAGGAAGTAAAAAAAAAAAAAAACTTTCTTCCTTCTCTTGAGCTCTTTATCCAAAAGATTCCCCAAACACTCTTTCCAACAATTTGCATAGCCATGATCCAGTTAAGTAGCAAGGAAACAAGAAAAGAAATTAGATCCAAATTAAAACGAATCACTTATATAGTACTAATAGCAAATCACACCCATATGAGTCATGGAGTCCTTAATAATACTACCATTCTCGACACTTTGGAAGGCATAATCATATCAAGTAGCCCTTGAAAATAAGACATTCACATAAATATCATTTCAGAATGTATATTTGTTTATCACAAAACCACTGTAACAAGAAAGTCAAAGTTAAAAAACTGTAACAGGAAAGTCAAAATGTATATTCGCTTATCATGTTCAACAGATCAAACCATTAACATAGCAATCATAATAGTCAAATACCTAAAGCTAACTCAGACCTCTCTCAAGCATTTTATCAAGCATCTATTGATCATTCTTTAGGAAATGTATAGAGATGGGATTTTATACCTCACTATAACCACCTAATTTATGGCCACTAACATCATTACCATGGCACATAATGCAGCACTCAATGTCATATTTCAAACAATAAGGAAGCTTTAATACTAATTTTACTTTCATTGAATTGCCTAATTTCCATTCTCTACTTGACATCATTAACAACCTTAAAATAAAATTGCAACATTAACAATCAAGGTAAGAGAATGAAGTTCATGGCCTATCTTCCAAGAATTTAAGTTTAAATCATTGATGGTTGTGTTAAGTAATCTCAAATAAACTAGGTTGAAAAAGATTTGTAGTATAGAGTGCAACATAAATTATTTCCCTCAAAAATGGATTTCAATATTCAATTAAGCCTTCTAAGTGTAAGAGAATCTAAGAGCTATCTAATTGAAGGGGGTTTTAATTAAATCAAACTAGCTCAAATTTAAATTGAATTAAAATTCCTAACTACTAACTGGATTGCATGAATTAACAAGCAAGTGATAGACATGTGACTAGCTTTAGAATTATCACTTGATATCCTTTATCCTCAACCTAATTCAATTATCATTGGTTCTAGTTTAAGAGTTCTTAGATGTGTTCATAGCAATTTTTCTTGAGTTATCACACAAGATTCAAGACATTAACAATTTGATATTGAATTTAGACATGGACTTTACATTGAATCATTAATTCTTGTCATTAAGATCATTGAACACTTAAATTGAGTGATTAATCAATCAAATTAGCTTCTGAATTTTTCACTCTAGGATATTCAATTAACCAATTAAATTTCAAGGAGAACACAAATCAAACATTCAAGCACATAATTTCTAACATACATTTCATCAAATACCTTGACTATATACATGGAAAATTGAAGGTCAATGAAAAATTCAACACTTAAATTGATCTATTAATCTTCAAATACTCTCCTAATTAATGTCTAACTTGACACTAATTACAAATAACACTAATCTTAATTCATTACAAGCTTAACCAAGCAAATACATGAACAAGAAGTAGTGTAGAAAGGAAGGGAAAATAGAATAGAAAATTTAAGCCAAAATCCCTTGCTAATCTTTACCAATTCAAGCTTCAATCTAAAGTCTTCATCCTAGCTAGCCACAAGATGGAATTAGGGAATCATGGAGTGTAAAATGAATGAAGAAAGATGGAGAAATGAGCCATGGATGAGGGATGATAAATCACAATCCTAGAGCTTCGTCTTAAGCTTCTCTCGATGAGTGAATATATCAATCGTCACATGATGCTCTGTGCTCTCCTATTTCTCAATTTAGACCCTTCAACCGAGCCTCTATTATGTGTTTTTCCCATTTCCACATGACTTCTCATGCCTCTCTCCTCCTGAATTAGTAAGCCCCCCTTAGTGTAGCATTTCATGTGCTTTCTTGACCTACTTAATCCATTTGTGTGTGTGAGTTTTCTTTTATGTAGAACCACCCTCGTAGCTACTTATGTAACACCATATTCATACAACTCACCTCATCTCAATTCTACTCACACTTCCTTGAATAACACAAGCTTTCCAAGAGAATGACATTTAAATATTAGATTATTTTTACGTTATGTTGTGGATAAAATTTTCATTTTATGTCCTGTAAACCATATGAACTTATCCATCTCATTCTTATATTTAAATACATGCATACAACTCAAAACCATATCAAGAAGTGGCCAAAAACTCGAGCTTATGAACAATATACATAAAATTTACATGTGCAGCCTCAAGTTAGTGTGCCAACTTTCTGTCATGAAATTTGAAAAATCATATCTCTTTGCTCAGACATCTAATTGGGGTGATCTCAATGGCTATAGAAAGCCTATCATGTCTAGTTTATGCCTATAAAATTTTATGGGCATTGGACACCATTGGCCCCTCAAATGACATAGGAGAAGAAACTGATCATATAAACAGTAACCATACCAGAACAGCTAAAATTTGGCAACTTTGAAAATTCATAATTAATTTCATAGAGTTCCAAATAATCTAGTATTTAACTTATGAAAAAGCACTAGATAAGATCTATATGCATGCCAAATTTCATAAGGAAATTCATTCATTTGGTCAGATTGTGCTATAGGGTTGCAAATTTGCTCTTTTAAGCTTCTTAAAGGGTCTCAAGAGAGTCAAATTTGGTTCCAAGGCTTTTATGGCCACTTGAGCACGCGGGAAAGCATTAAAATAGTCTATTAAACATGTCTCAAAGGTGCACAAAGCCAAATTTCACAAACTCACACTCTTACCCCTAGGCATGCACAAGAATACATAAGCTTTATCTTGCCATTCCATGCTAAAAAATTGCTATATCATTCATATGGCATCAAACCTTATATATACATCAAGTATTCATGTAATTACATGTGTTCAAATGATTATACAACATATTCATCATGGGATTACATCATATGCCATTCATATGGTTACAAAATGGACAATTTCACACACTTTATTGTCAATCTCTCTCCTTCAAGCTTGGTGGCTCCCATTTCTTAGTTCTCTTGGTCCACCTAAACATGTTAGGTAATAGGGAGGAAGGGATGAGATTCTAGGAATCCCAGTAGCTCTTCTCCTTTCAACTGCACATAAAGAATGAAAATCCAGGTTTAAAAATGCATGCATGGACATCATGGCTTTCATAATCATTCATGGAACATTTTTAGCATTCAAGAAGTCATATAAAACATTCATGGGTTTGCCAAGAAGATGGTTTAGCCTCACCCACTTCTCTTGGAGGGATTTTGGACTTGCCTCACCCATTCTCTTAAAGGGTACTTGACTAAGCCTCACTTTTTAAAGACTTTTGGCTTTGTCTCATCCATTCTTGGGGACTTTTGGCTCATCCTCACCCTAACTAAGAGATTTTTGGCTTCACCACACTTAAGCAAACTAAAACATGTTCACAAAGCATAATTTAAGTGCATAACATAATATCATGGTACCATGGCATTAGATACATGCTAAAATATTTTTCATGGCTTAAAACACACATACACACATTCAAAGACAAGATCAGCATCCACTCATGCATGAAAGAAAGGAGAGAGAGCTATCTTGGTTACAATTGCACACTTTTCTCCTTGAATTTGGTTCTTCTCCCTCGGTCACACACTCACAAGAAGGTGAACTTGGTTCCTTTGGCCTAGACACATCATATGGAAGCCATTTACACTCTTGGAACAAATTCTAAAGCTACACATTCATTTTAAAAGCTAGGTGGCTCTTATGACTCATTTATGGTTCCATAATGCACCTAATGAAGCAAACTTAGAAAAACATGATCTTAGCACCATTCTTTCCATCCATTTTTAACTCTTGACTCCTTTTAAGCCTTTTGGAGCCATCACACAATTAATTTGAGGAGTTTAGCTTGGTGTTGCTTCTTTAAGTCACAATAGGGAACCTATAACTATATCTCACTATCCATAACTTGTAAAACTTTTTTAAGGCTCCCTCTCATTCTCTCCCATCATATATGACATAAAACTAAGCTTGGAATAAATTAAAACTATCCCTTGGTGCTTCATTCTCCCTAGGCTGAGGCTATGCATCAAGAGAGCACCAAAGGAGTTTGTTTTATTTTCTTGATGGGAGGTGCATATGGGAAGCTTTCTAAGGATCTTAGGAGCTCATCCAAATATCCATTTTGGCTTAGGAACTCTTGCATCAAAACAAAATTTTGTTGGAGCATTTGAAACCCTAACTTTGCTATCTTAAAATCTAATGGTTGTTTTGTTGTTTCCTTTGCATATTCTTGTTCTTCTCCCTCATTTTCCTAAGATTCACTCTTGGTTTAGCTAGAAATTCAACCTCTCTTGGCTGGTCATATATAGGTTGAGATACACAAGAGAAGGAACAAGAAGAATCAAGCATAAAAGTGGCAAAATACCTTGTTTTCTTGACTTCCTTTGAATGCTCTTCTCTTTGCTTGGCTTTTTCTCCTCAAACTTGAAATTTCCCTTTTAGGTCTAACCTCAAAATAGCCCCAAAAACTTCAATAAACCCATAGGAAAGAAGAGAAGAAGGAGAAGAAGTTTACTAAGGAAAAACTTAGAAAAACCATGAAAATCCATACCTTTCTCTTGCTTTTTCTTCTCCCTTTCTCTCCTCCCTTGTGCGCCTCACTCTCTTAGTCTTTTCTCTGGTTTAGGGAAGAAATGAAATGAACTAAATGAGAAGAAAAATGGGGCATGGGGTATATATAGGTAGGGTTCAAGACTTGTTTCTAAAAATTTCCATTTATGTCCCTTAATTTTGGCATTTTCATTTCCAGTTCATTTTAGCTCCTTTTCAAGAACTATCTTTTTCATCATAAAATTTAGGTCCTCAATCTTATAAAATGTATTTGAAATCACTCAAATTGGAGTTAAAACCTTCTTGAACGAAATGGTCAAAGTTTGGGTCAACTAATGTTAGAAAACGTACAAGGGAGGGGTTCTAACTATCTCAGGGATTCTCATAGTTTTTAGGGCCTCTAAGAACCCTAGAAAACTCAAATTTTCTATTTAAAAAGCCCTCCTCTGAGTATTCCAAAATTTGCCTAAAATTATAAAAATGCCATTACATTACGTAGCTATTTTGTTAATTTCCATATGGTAATTTTAGCCTTTGTTTTAGGGCACCTCTAGCCTCTTATTTCCATTACTTAATTTCTATATCATTATTCCAATTTTTTTGAACCTTAACAAATTCATTTTGGGGGACTTACTTTGAAAACATATCCATTTCTGTCATTTTGGGCATTACAACGTTTGTGTTAGTGGAGCATGGGAATGGATGATAGCTAGATTTGGTGCCTCCTGTTGGTGTTTCCATATGAACCCATGCATGAAAAGTGAGTGAACTCAATAAAGTGTGTGCTATGTTTCGTGCATGAGTGGAAGGAACAGTGGCGCCTTATGAACATGTGAAATCCATGGCATTACGCATGAAAGTCCACGTGAAAAGTGATAGACGTGTATAAGTGAGCTATTGTGGAGGAAGTTGTAGATTCATGCATGGTCTAAACTCATGCTTGTGTATTTGTGAGCATGTGATGTATAATAGAATCTAGCACGTTCTTCTCTATGTGAGGGAGTGGAGTGTGACTGGTGAAAGTGTCTTCGTGCTGCTACCTTCTTCCCCCAACCTGTGTGCTATGTGGATGAATGGAGAGATCATAATGCATGTTTTGTGTGATGCCTTGGGTGTGAATTGTTGGAGCTAGAGGTGTGTGGATTGAATCTACGTGTAAGTGCTATGTGTAATATTCAGTTCTCCAAAAACCAGAGAAAATGTGAGAAATGTAACGAATGATTTTTCCGTAAATGAATAAAATTCACCGGATACAAAAGGAAGTTCCCCAAGATGATGTAGTTAAGGTCCCAAAAAATTTGGGAAACATTCTAGACTCCTAAATATGAGAATCCCAGGTTCAGATGAAAAGAAAAATGGAGCTAGAATAAAGAAACAATTTCTTACGAAAAGCTTACGAAACGTAATGGCATTTTCATAATTTTGAGCAAATTTTGGAATTCACATAGGAAGGCTTTTTAAATGAAAATTTTAAGTTCTTTGGGGTTCTCAGAGGCCTTAAAAACCATGGAAAGCCCCGGGACAATTGAATCCCCTCCGGTGGATGTTTTCCAATATCGATGTGCTCAAACTTTGATGAATTCGTTTGAGAAGATTTTAGCTCCGATTTGAGTGATTCCAAAGGCATTTTACTAAATTGGGAACCTAAATTTCATAATGGAAAAGACAATTCCAAAAAAGGAGCTAAAACAAAGGAGAAACAAAAATTCCAAGAACGAAGGGCAAAATGAGAATTTTTGAAAAGTGTAACTTATTCCCACCTATATATATGATGCACCCTTCTTCTCCCTTCATTATGCACGACCATATTCTGACCAAAACCAAAAGAAAAACCTAGGGGATGAGGCACACAAGAGGAGAAAGAAAAGGAGGAGAAATCCAAGGTAGAAAGGTATGCATTTTCATAGTTTTTTATGCTCTTTCTCTTCCAAACCTCTTCTCCTTCATTCTCCTTTGTTTCCTATGATTAAAATGAAGTTTATAAATTTTTTTTAAGAGAGAAATTGAGGAGAAAATTTGGATTTGAAGAGAGGAGCTCAAAGTATACAAGATTCAAGTGAGAAAAAGCAAGAAAACAAGGTAATTTCTCTTCCTATGGTTGTCATCTTTGGTTCCCTTCTCTATCATTTTGCCCCACTTGAGAAAACCAAGCATGAATCTAGGGAAAAAAGGTGTGGAGATTAAGAATATGCAAAGGGAATTATCAAAAAATTATTAGATTTCAAGATGTAAATTCTAGGGTTTTGTGTGCACCTTCTAAAATCTGATTTCATATGATAATTCCAAGGCCTAATTAAGAGTTTAAATGAGCTCCTAAAATCCTTAAGATGCTCCCCACATACTTCCTCCTTCAAGAAAACAAAGAGAATTCCAAGGAGGCCAAAAAGGGCCATAGTCTCGGCCAAGCATGGATGGAGTAGCTAGGGAGAGTTTTAAATTTCTTCAAGCCCATTTTTGTGTCATATATGATGAATGAATATGAGGGGAGGCCTTGGAAAAAATTTAAAACTCATAGAATGTGATTTGGTGCCTTAGGTTCCATATTATGACCTAAAGAAGTAACATGATGTTAGGCTCTTTGTTTTAATTGTGTGATGACTCCAAGAGGCTTAAAAGTAGTCAAAAATCATATTTGAAAGGAAAGAATGGAGCTTAGAAATTTTTTGAGGGGTGTTGCTTCATTAGGTGTATTTATGGACCATAATGGAGCCTATAGAGCAATCTAGTATATAAGCAAGTTGTATAACTTTAGAGTTTGTTTCATAAACCTAATTGGCTCTCATAAATTGTATCTAGGACAAGAGAAACCATCTCCACCAATTTGTGGGTGTGTGGCCAAAAGAGGAGGCTTGAATCCAAAGGGAAAAGTGTGTGATTGTGTGCAAGGTAGCTCTCTTCACATTCTCTCATGCATGGATGTATGTTTAGCTTGTCTTATAATGTGTGTATGTGTATTTTCAAGCCATGAAAAGTATGTTAGCATGATTTTATATGCCATAATTTCATGATGTCATGTTATGTTTTCAAATGAATGTATGATGATTGATGAGTTTGCTTGAGTGTGGAGAGGCCAAGAACTCCTTACCATGGTGAAGATGAGCTAAGAACCCTTGAGCTTGGTTGAGATAAAGTAAAGAGTCTCCTAAAAGAAAAGTGGGCTCCCAAGAGTATAGTTGAGTCCAAAGCTCTTAAAGAATGGGTAATCCAAAATCCATGAAGAAAGGTGTGAGGCCAATCCAAACACTTGGTGAGCTCTTGAATGTCTTGTATGACTTGTTCACATGCTAAGCTTGCTTCTTGAATGTTCATAATTTGTATTATGTCAATGCATGTATTTTTAAGACTTGCTTTGCATATATTATGTATGATTGAATGGGAGATAAGCTATTGGGATTCTTTGAATTTTATTCCCTCCTTTCCAATGATCTCACATGCTAGGTAGACCAAGTGGATATATTAATGGGAGCCAACAACATTGAAGAAGAAGATTGACATCCATATATCTAGCATTTTCCTTTTAAAGCCATAATGAAGTATATGAATGTTGTAAATGGCTTATGACCCTTGAGGCATATGTAATTATGCTATTATATGAAGTAGAAATGAAAGTATGTGTTATATGAATGATAGAATGCGAATTGAGTATGTATGGCAAAGATGGCTTCATGAATGAGTTTATGGAAATGTGCATATGTGTGCATGGAAAGGCCAAAATGAGATGCATAGGGTTTGGGACCATTTGGGCAGCTCACACAAGTCTTAAATGTGCTTTTAGACTTGCCCAAAAGGTGCCACAACCAAGGGAAAGCCATTTGGCAATTTTGGTACCTTATATGGAGCCAAATTGACCATTATGGAACCTTATGTTACTTTTTGACCAAATGAGTTAGTCTTAATATGAGATTTGGCATGCAATTAGATCTCATTGAGAGCTTTTTCGAAAGTTAAAGATCATAATTTTTGGAGGTCTATAGAATACTTGATGATTTTTCAAAGTTGACAATTTTTCTAGTTTTGGTTTGCTGCACTATTCATTTGGTCCAAAATTGAATTATGTCCCACGAGGCTCAAATGATGTCCGATTGCCATGAAATTTTATACATAGAAACTAGATATTCATAGTGACTCATGTCAACTAGAAGCACCTCATTTGGAGGTCTACAGAGGGAGATATGACTTTTTGAACATTCTATCCAATATCAGGAATTTTGCCCGACTAGGGGTACTATTCCATTGAATTCCAAGGTTTGGGCTTGATGAACTGGTCTAGAGATATTTTTTCTCTCTACTTAACATCCACATATTTCTAGATTGGTATCATTTGCATAGATTGGATTTTTTTTTGAATTAATTGGATATTTTCAAAAATTTCTACAGAATTCTATATCAGTTCCAGGATGCAGTCCGACCTTTGGGCCATTTTGGATATCAAACGTCCTCTTTAATGGAAGTTATGGTCTGGGCGTATTTTTATTGTGAAGTAGACATTTATAGCTTTCCAGAATGGCTAAGATTGCATGATTTCAATTTTTTTAGATTTAGTTATAATTTTTCAAAGTTTGGTTAGAACAAGGAGCAAATCTGGCCGAAATTAAACAAGCCCATTTCATGCTTCATTTCAGTTTCCATGAGTTGTGGGCATGATTTTGTGATGCAAATGAGTTGTAATGATGTATTTAAATATGAGGATGCATAGCATGAGCCCACACAGTCCACGTGACATTGATTGCAATTTTTAAGTATGATGCAACACAAATAAACCTATTATTTTCGGTCCCTTTTTCATGTGCTCTCATGGAAATGCTGATGTGAAGCTTATGAATGTTATGAAATAAGTTAGAATTTATGGTGTTACACTATGTGTTTTGTCATTGTGTGTGCTATCCTCATGTTAAATGACGATGGAATGAGTAAGTGTTATGTGTAGGAATCTGTGAATGTGGAATGTCTCATGCGATTGGATGAAAGGTTCTTCGACGCATTTTTTTCAATATGTAGATTTTATTTGCCCATAATCTATACGCCCATAATCTATACAAAAGAATAAGAAAAATTAAGTAGAATATTCATAAAATTATTTAAAATAAATTTATGCATTAAAATTCAAAAATTTTGCAAATGAATTCCTAAAGTGCATAAATGGCTAATAAAATTAAATTTCACCTAATTAAATGCAATAAGTCATAATTATTCATCAAAATGTCCAAATTGGGAGAATTAAAATATATAAAAATAGCATTTATCAATCATCCATGAATTGTGATCCTTCTCAAAGAGAATAGGCCATCTAAATTTACAACTAAGCAATGCACATAAACTTTTTTAGATTCATATATCACAATGAGCAGGGAGAGGCAACACAAATCCTTAACATAATTATGCTTCCATTGGCAACAACAACATAAAATTTTTTATTAAAGCTCAAATGCTAACCAAGTTCAATCTAACCAATTTCATATATACAAAAATCACATGCCAATATAAAATTTCACGTCAATTCATAGAATCACTCTTTCCTTTATTTAATAAAGTAAGACATTCTAGATAATATACACAAGGCATCAGTTAACATTTGACACCCTAAGCTAGATAATTCAAATACTATTAGCCACCATTTGAAAATGTCCTATGTTCTCATTATACCACAATACCCCTAAAATCATCGATTCATAATGATTCTCAGCTAAAACAAAGACTAAGAACAGGGAATATACAAGCCAACAAATGAAGAAGGAGCATGAAAGGAATATACATCTCAATGTATGTCCAATTTATGTGTTAGGCCTAAAAATCCAGAGCTTCCTTCCCCTTAGGTAGAGGTTGAAACTCCTCTCAATTTGCCCATGAATTTGCAAAGCTTCTTCCCTAGATATCCACGAGTTTCCTTTTCTTTGATTGAAGCAATCCAACTTTACCCTCTTGATTCTTTTTTTTCCCTCTCAGTCTTTTAATTTATATTGCTTTTCCCTCGATCTCCCTATTGTTTTTCTTGTCTCTCAGTCTCCATCTCTCTATCCTTTAATTCAAAAAATCTCCCCTAGTTCTGGTCTCCTTCCTCTCTTTATTGAGCGTTAACCTCTCCAATCCTCAATCTCTATTCTCCTTTTCTTTCCTCTTATCTATCATTTGCTGCCTCTTTTCCCTTTATTGATCTCCACCCTCATCTTTTTTCCATTTTTCTGTTATTGCTTCTTTGCCTTTGATGGTGAAAAGGACTAGAGAGGGAGGTCAACTCCTTGAGCCCCTTACTACAAATCTGACCCTCTCGTACCTTGTAAGATGCTAGCCTATCACCTTCCATCTTTGCATTCTATTTTATGGCTTCATCTTCTTCTCTACTAATAGCTGATGTTGAATGAATGTAGGAATGGGTCTTGGGTGGGTTCCTACGTTTTGAGCCCCCTTAACCATATTTTTTTAGTTTAACTTAGATTTAATTTTTTCCTTTTTTTTGTGTTAGGCTTTGAGGTTAATGGGCCGAGAAGTTTTCCTCTACTGGTGGGCTTTCCTTGGCTTCTATTCCTTCCCCTTTTTTATGGGTTTATATATATATATATATATTAGAGTCTTGGTTTAGATTTTCTTTTTGCATTGTTTGTTGTTCTTGTTTTTGTTTTTGTTTTCTCTTTCTATTTTTATTTATTTTTATTTTTTGGTTAGTTAGGCTCTTGGAATTTAGGTTTTATTTTTGTTTGCTTTTTCTTTTTTCCTTTTTTTCAAAATATGATTCTATTATTATTTTTAGAATATGTTCAGACAAAATACAGTATTCACAATTACCCTTCTTTACTTGTTTCTTATGCAAGTAAATTGAAAATGAAATTTTTTTAATATTTTTACATAAAGAACAAGTAAAGACAGGAACATATATTTTGTCTAGGATGATCTTTTTTGCCTCTTGATGCAACTAGACAATAAATAAAAAGAAAAAGCAACCCAAACAAAATGTGATGTTTACAAATTGCCCTTTTTTACTTGTTCTTTAAGCGAAGGGATCGAAAATTCAATTTTTCATATCCTTAACTTAAGAATAATTGAAGATGAAAACATGTATTTTGTTTGGGAAGCTAATAGATCAAGGTGAGCTAACTTACCTAGAAATGCCAAAACCTGATGAAAGGTAAAGATGCTTGCTAGTACAAGGCCTTTAGGTGGATGCTCGATCTATGCAAGACGTAAAGAGTGCCTGGGCTGTGCAAGACTTAAAAGGTGCTTGTTCTGTATAAGACTTGAGGGTGCTCATTGCATGCAGGACCTTAGAGTCCTTGTTTTGCACAGGATTTTAGGGTACCTATTTTGTGTAGGACTTTAAAGGGTGCCTGTTTATGTGTAGGACTTTGAAAGGTGCCTATTCTCGTGCAGAAGTTTAAAAGGTGCCTATTCTTGTGCAAGACTTAAAGATGCGTGTTCTTGTGCAAAACTTTAAAAGGTGCTTATTTTTGTGTAGGACTTAAAGGGTGCTTGTTTTATGTACGATTAAGAGTGCTTGTTCTTATGCAAGACTTTGAAAGATACCTATTCTCATGCAGAACTTAAAGGTGCCTATTCTTATGCAAGACTTTAAAAGGTGTCTATTCTTATGAAGGATTTAAAGATACCTATTTTTGTGCAGGACTTTGAAAGATGCCTATTCTTGTATAGGACTTTGAAAGGTGCATGTTCTTGTGCAAGGCTTTGAGGGTTAATACTAAAGGCATATATACAAGATGTATCGAGCATGAAAAAGATCCAATTCGATACTTGATTTTGCCTTCTTGCAGCTGATCTTATTTGATTTTGTGATTTTAATTTTTTTGATATTTTTCAATTCTTGAATGTAACATCTACTTTTTATTAGCCCAATGTTTAGGTAGCATATGTGCATATGTGAAGTGCACAACATATAAGGAAGGCCTCATTAAGAATGTAACCAATTGATCCTTTGGTTTGCCCCAAAATCAATCAAAGTTAATGCATGCAAACTGGGAATGCATGAGACAAGAGATATGCAAATTTTGCTTTATTCTTGCCCTGGCATGAGTTTGGCTTTAAAGAAAAGTATGCATGTATGGGATGTGTAAAACATGTGAGATATTTTTCTTTCTTTTCTTTTTTCTTTTTTGCCATGTAAATTGTTGCTTTTATTTACCCCAGTCTTATGGACTATCAAATGATGATTTATCTTTAAGTTACTCGAGTAAGAATAAGGGCCATATTACCTTGTGTTAAAAAGATAAGAGAAGACGTTGACCTTTTAAATGATCAACCATAGAGGGGAAGTTTATGACACTTCCTTGGCATGATGTCTATCTAACTAGACCTATATCATTTTTGTTGTCTCCAAGTTGTGACTGATATTTTATCGATAGAATTTACTACCAAGCAAAGATTTTTTAGCGTTGCCTTGGAAATCCATAGTTGTCCTATTTACTTGTTGCTTGGGTAAGAAAAGTCACCAAGCTCATCATTCCTGAATGCCATAATGATGAAATTTGGGATGACAATGGAATTTAGTTACTCGTGTCTAATTTTTGGCCTTGGTTTTCCTTCCTAGCAATGATTAAGAGCTTGTGGAGGATAAATGGTCTAAAGAAACATTAACCACATTGCATAAGGTTACTATTTTGATAAATGTCATTTCTTAGTTATTAATTTATTTATATGAAGTATGAATGCAGTAGTTATGGCATGAATTAAAATGAGATGCAACTATGATGAATGAGAAATTATTGAAAGAATAATCCTCATTAATAAGTATTTCAAATAAAGCACATTTATGGCGAAGACAACAAGTAACTTTAAAACAAGGAAAAGTAAAAGAACTTGACACAAAAAGTTCTTTAGAATAATGTTCTCTACTATTGGTCCTATATATTCCCATGGAGTGATTTGTTATACTACAAGAGAAATCCATTTCATTGATCTTTGATCTGAGACCCCTAATTCATCTCCATCGATTACTCCCTTATTGCTCCCAAAGTTAGATTTCACATTTTGCCCTAACTTTTGCCTAGACATCGTCTTTTCATTGCCTAGTAAGCTTTTCTTTTTCCTTTTCCTTTTAGGCTCTGACTTTTGCCTAGGATGCCCTTTCAAGTTATTAAATTAGCAAGCTTTTGTCGTGTTTCAACTTTTCCGTGGGCCGCCCTTTTAGGTATTCAACCTAAAGAGTATTTCCTTTTTATGCAAAATACCTTTTAACAGCGTTGAAATTAAATGGCTTGGCCAATTCATTACCATCTATGTTAGCTAAAATCAATGCACCTTTTGAGAAAAGCATGCTTAACAATGTAAGGCCCCTTACAGGTGGGAGCCCATTTGCCCCTAGCATCATCTTGGTCTGGCAGAATCTTCTTGAGGACTAGGTTACCAGCTTTAAATCCTATAGGATGAACCTTATTGTTGAAAGCTCTTGCCATCTGTTTCTAATACAATTGTCCATGGCATATAGCTATAAGTTTTCATTCTTCAATCATGTTCAATTGCTTATACCAAGTTTTTACCCAATCGCTTTTGTAATGTTCGGTATTTTGTGAAAACACCATAATGAGTCAGTTTGAAAAGTAAGTCCCTTGAGATGAGTGATTTAAGGCCAAATAAAATTTGGATAAAATTTTAAATAATGAAAAATGAGAATTTGAGTCTTGAGTTGTCTGGAAACCAAGGTGCCATACCATATATGTTGTACCATTATACTCTCTCATTCAAGGTAGTTATGTATACTTTCCATAAGAATGCAAGAAAAAGTATGAAAACAATGCCATTTAATTGTGTTACGTTGGGGTCCAAATTTTAATTCGCATTATATGGGCCCTAAGGATTTCTTCATCAACATTCTCTAGTCATTTATCACTTATACAAATCATGTATAACTCAATTTCACACAATCCACAATTTTAAGCTCAAAGCCTCGAATTTCTACTTATTCTTCTTGGACAACATATGGCAGATTTCAGGGGAAACTTTGAAAAATAATCTCTAAATATAAAAAAATTAAAATCAAGCAACCTATAGCTTGTTAGAAAGCCTTAGATGTTAAATTTACACTAAAAATAATTCCTAGCCATGAAAATCTCATCTAGATCATGCTTGACATAAAAAAAGCATAAAGGTCAGGCTGTCCAGAATTTTGATACAAATTATTGATACAAATTTTGAAAAATCATAATTAATTTCACAAAAATCTAATTCGTGAAAAATATACCAATTTGGAAAGGGGTGGATGTTAGCTAGAGGGAAAAAATGGTTTCAATTCAATCCAGGAGCCTTTAGACCCTGAAAATCGATAGAATAATACTAGAGGTCTAACTGGATGCCTAGAACAAAATAACAACTTCAAAAATTCATATTTTCCTCTCTAGATATCTAAATAGGGTGCTTCTACTTGGCACAGGTGACTGAGAAGGTCTAGTTTCTTCCTGTAAAATTTCATAGCAATTGTTTGCCCTATGAATGACAGAGTTTTACTTTAGTATATATGAACAGTAACACTGACCAAAACCAAAAAAATTCCCAATTCAAAAATTCACCAAAAATTCCATAGGCCTCCAAATGTTCTGCACTTTAGCTTTCCAAAAAGCTCTCAATAAGATCTAAATGTATGCCAAGTTTTAGACTAAGAAGATCTCATTTGGACAAAAAGTGACATAACTTTACAAATTGGCCAATTTTGGCTCCCATAATGTATCAACTTGGTCCAAATGGCTTCTATTATGGTTTGGCACCTCTTAGGCAAGCTTAAATACTTGAATACAACTTATATGGACTACCTAAATGGTCATAAACCTCTTGCATCTCATTTTGACCATTCTACATCCATTCACACACTAATATACATAAGCCACCCAAGAGTCAATTTACATATTTACATTGTTTTGGCGCCATCAAAGGTTCATAAAACATTCATACATCATTTTACAATTGTTCATGGTTCTACAATCCAAAAATTACATATACATAATCACTTTGACGTTCAATTACAAAATAGACTACAATGTAATCCAAATATAGCTTTTCAACTCCCTTGGCTTGCATTCTTTGGTTCTTGAGTACTGCCTAGACATTTTAAGAATGAAGAGGGAAGGGGAATGAGATTCATGGAATCTTAATAGCTCAATTCACACACACATTCAAGGCATATATATATATATATATCAAAGCACAAGTGTGGAAAGTGAGACAACTATAAAATATGCAAAGTCACAATTTCTATGCCATCTATTCATATTCAAGCCAAGAATATGCTCTAGGGACTTTTGGTTTTGCCTCATCCCATTTCTAGGATTTTTAGATTTACCTCACCCTTAGCCTAGGGACCTTTGACTTGGCCTTATCCTTCTAAGAGATTTTTGGCCTTGTCTCACCTATGCTATGAGGCTTTTGGCATCTCCTTACCTTCATTAAAGGACTTTTGGCATCACCTCACCCTTATGAGCCATTTCCACAATCAATGATATTCAAGACAATACATTGGTACCAATGCAATCTCAAGACATCAAGTGGCATGTTTGCAAGTCACGAAAGCACACACAAGTACATAATGACATATATATACAACCAAGAATGCAAATGGAATGAGGTAAAGAGCTACCTTGAATTTATGCAAGCTTTTCTTAGTCTTTCTTCTTCCTTTTTTTGGTTCCACAAGAGCACTTAGTTGGATTAAGATTCTCTTGGCCTAGACATCATAATTAACACATAATTATACACTTGAAGCAAGCCAAGATACCAAATTCATTCTTAAACACACACTTGATTCTATAGGTGGCATAATGGTTCCATAAATGGTCTACTGAAGCAACCTTCACAATTCAAGTTCTAGGCTCCATTCTCTTTTCATTTCTAGGCCTCTTGCCATCATTCAAAGTCATTGGAGCCATTACACATTCATTTACACAAGCTTACATATAAGTTGCTTCATAAGGCATCATTATGGACACCATTGTTCCATCTTCCAAACTAAGGCTCCTAAATTTTTTTCAATGGTTTCTCCCATCTTCTAATATCATATGAAGTCCTAAACCAAGGCTAAAATAAATTAAAACATCCCTTAACCTTATGCTCTTACCTTGGTCGAACCATGAACACAAGAGGAGGCTCATGGAGCTTTTGATTTTTCCTTGATGGGAGAGCCACTTGGGAGGCTTTCTAGAGGTCTTAAGAGCTCAATCAAATACTTAAATAGCATAGAAAATTCATGTATTGAATCAGATTTTATAAAACCCTAAAGAATCCTACACTTTCCTAACTTGATTTTCATTAGTTTTTTTCTTTAATTTCTTTGCATAATCTTAATCCTCATACTCTTTTTCTTAAGATTCACCTCTGGTTCTGCCTAAAATCCATCCCCTCCTACTCATCCCTAGGTTGGCCAAATATGCACAAGAAAGAAGCAAAGAGCAGAAGCAACAAAACCATTAAATACCTTAGATTTAAGCTTGGTTTCAAGACTTTTTCTTTTTCGTTTGCTTCTCCTCAAGGAATTCAAACTCTTCCCCCTAGTTTTGGACTCAAAATAGAACCAATCCATTCAAATAAACCATAGAAAGAGAGTTAAGAAGGAGAGGAATAAGATTGGAAGATGGAGAAGTATGAAATTCCATGGAATTCCTCACATTTTCCTTAGTTTCTTCCTCCTTTCTCTATTCCTCTTAGTGAGCCTAGAAATTTTGCTTCTTTTTCTATTTTTGAGCATGGGGTATGTCGGTCTAAATGAGGGGAAGAAGAGGCATGAAGCTTATGGAACATTCAAGAAGCTAGCTTTTTCAAAAATTTCAATTTCATCCTTTCGTAATGGCAATTTCATTTTAGCTTTGTTTTAGCTCCTTTTTGAGAACTGTCTTTTTCATTATAAAATTTAGGTTCCTAATTTAATAAAATGCCCTTGGAATCACTCAAATTGGAGCCAAAACCTTCCTGAACAAATTTGTTAAAGTTTGAGTTCATCGTTGTTGGAAAATGTATACTGGAGGGGCTTTATCGATCCCAGGGCTTCCCGTAATTTTTAGAGCCTTTGAGAACCTTGGGCAACTCCAATTTTCCATTTAAAAATCCATCCTTTGAGTTTTTCCAAAAGTTGCACATCTTTATGAAAATGCAACTACATTTCGTCAATTTTCGTCACAATTTCATTTCACTGTCCTAGCTCCATTTTTCTCTCTGTCTGAGCCTAGGATTATTATTTTTTAAGGAGCCTAGGACACTAAAAAAATTTTTTGGAACATTATCTTGCTCATTTCAAAGGACTTACTTTTATATGACTCATTTTATCGTTTTACAAAAATTATCATTCATCACACAGGGTCGGAGTGGTTCAAAAAATTTGCTGAAAGTCTAGTGACATTTTTGTAAATATGGGTATTTTTTAGAAAACTCATAGGAAGAATTTTTAAAAGAAAAATTTGAGTTTTTTGGGGTTCTCAAAGGCCCTGAAAACCATGAGACGCCTTGGGATAGTTAAAACCCTTTGGTGTATGGTTTTGAATGTCGGTTGACTTGAACTTTGATCGATCCATTTGGGAAGGTTTTAAATCCAAATTGAGTGCTTCCAAAGCCATTTTATAAAATTGAGGATCTAAATTTTATGATAGAAAAGACAATTCTAAAAAATGAGCTAAAATAAGTCTAAAACAGGGTTGACAAAGACAAGGGATGTAAATATTATTTTTTGGAACAATTTCTTCTCCATTCTTCTTTTAAAAGAGGCGTCCCATCTTCTTGCTTCTCTAACTGACTTGAGCTTCATCCAAAATAAAGAGAGAGGCTGCCTAAGAGAGACACACTAAGAGAGAGCCAAGGAGGAAGGGAGAAATCAAGGAAAAAGGTAAGAAAACTTTAAGATTTCAATGGTTTTTCTTCTTGAAACCTTATTCTCCTCTTCTTGCTTCATCTTTCCATAGTTTTGGAGATTCATATGGTTTTGTTTTGGCCTTGGTTTAGAGAAGGAGGCTTGGGAATTCAAGAAGGAAGCTAAGCCAAGTGGAAGTGCATTTGAAGGAGTCAAGGAAAACAAGATAATTTCTTCTTTTTATTACTTCTTCTTCTTGCTCTCCCTTGAGTGCCATGGCCCAAAACAAAACCATCTTAAAGGAGGAAATTTTGTCCAGAAATAAGAGAGAATCTTAGGTTTTAGACCATAGGGAGTTAGAAAATACAAAGAAATTAGAAGGAAACCAAGTGAAATTTAAGTTAGGAAAATAAAGAACTCTTGAACACTTTGGAAAAATTGATTTGGCACATGAATTTCCTTACATGTGTGAATGTTTGTTTAAGTTCCTAAGACCCCTAGAAAGCTTCCCAAGTGTCTCTCCCATCAAGGAAAAATCAAAAACCCCATGGGCTCCAAATAGTGTGCTAGTTTCGGCCAAGGTAAGAACTATAGGCTAGGGAATGTTTTAATTTGTTCCAAGCTTGGTTTAGGACTTTATATGATGGAAGAAGGTGGGAGGAAATCTTAGGAAAAATTTAGAAGTCATAGATTGGGAGATGAGGCAATAGGTTCCATAATATGACCTATAGAAGCAACATGGACTTAGACTCTTGGAATTAAGTATATGATGACTTCAAGGAGTCTAAATGGAACCAAGAGGCCTATATATGAGAAGAAAATAGAGCTAAGAACTTAAATTATGGTAGTTGCTTCATTAGGCCATGAAGGGTACTATTATGTAACCAATGAACCAAATGTGTTTCTCAAGTGTGAGTTTAATGCTTTGGCTTGTTCCAAGGGAGTAATTGAGTGTTATTTATTGTGTTTAGGCCAAGGAAATCAAGTCCCATCTAGTTGTGGGTGTGTAGCCAAGAAAGGGAAGGAATAGCCAAAGTTAAAGCTTGGAATTCCACCAAGGTAGCTCTTTACTCTATTCTAGTTTGCATTCTTGGATGTGTATGTGTCATTGTAAGCTTGCATACGCATTTGTATCTTGAAACATGCCACATGATATTATGATGTTGTATTGGTACCAATATGCTTTCTTGAATGTTGTTGATTGTGAAAATTGCTCATGAGGGTGAAGTGATGCCAAAAGTCTCTAGGCATGGGTGAGACAAGGCCAAAAGTCTCATGAATGGGTGAGGCCAAGTCAAAAGACCCTAGGCCAAGGGTGAGGCAAAACCAAAAGTTCTAAAAATGGGGTAAGGCAAAACCAAAAGTCCCTAGAGCTCATTCTTGACCTTGACATGATTTTGTGGCATGGACGTGTTGATTTGAATGCTTTATGGTTACATTAGAATGTATACTTGTGCTCTTTGACATGTTACATGCCTTGATTACTTATTTGAGTAAGTGTATAAGCTATTGAGATTCCATGAATCTCACTCCCTTCCCTCTCCCATCTCACCATGTCTAGGTGTTGTTTAAGAAGCTAAAAATGGAAGCCAAGGAGCTTGAAAAGCTAATTCTTGACACTTTGTATAGTTTTGTATGGCTTTTAATGTAAAAGAATGTCAAATTGTATATATACATGTTACTTTTGAGATGTAAATATTTGGGCAAGTGTAAAAGTATGTATAAATGATGTATGAACCATATTTGGAACCAAAGCAGTGAAAATGTGAGATTTGGTCACTTGAACGCTTGTAGGTAGCTATGCATTCTTGTAGGTAGCTATGTGCATGATGATTTTGACCACTTGGACACTTCATATAGGATATATTCTTACTTTAAAACTTGCCCAAGAGGTGCTAGAATAAGAAAAAGGCCATTTGGAACCATATTGACCATTTTATGCTACTAAACTTGCCAAATTCAAGAGCTATGTCAAGATTTAACCAAATGAACTCTTCTTGGTCTGAAACTTGGTATGCTTATAGGTCTTATCTAAAGCCTTTTGGAAAGCCAAAGTGCATATTATTTAGAGCTCTAGAGGTTTTTTTGTGAATTTTCAAATTTGGCAAAATTTTCCTAATGGGAGTTTTGAAGCCTAAGGAATCCAAGGAAGCAATCAGAATTCAAAAAGAACTATTAGAAAATAACTTATGGAAATTAGGGATTTTGTTGCACCTTGGTAATTATGTAGCTTTCCAATGATAGTTTAGGTTGTTTAAGAGTATGTATGAACTCCCAAGACATCTAGGAAGCTGGATGAATAGCAATTTCCCTAGGAAAATGAAGAAAACTCCATGGGCTTCTAAATTAGGTGTGCATCTTGGCCAAGAGGGAGATCATATACTTAGGGAGATTTTTCTTTGATTTCAAGGATAGAAATGGCTTAGATATGAATAATAAACACCAAAGGAACCATTAGTTTGAATTTAGAAACTATATTTTGAAAGTTGGAAGTTAGGTTCCCCTTTTAAAACATAAAGAAGCAACTTGAGTTTGGCCCCTTGGAGTGAGTTTGTGATGATTCTAATAAGTTTGAATGGAGTCATAGGACTTAGATTGAGTGAGAAATGGGAGCAAAGATTTTAAATTATATAGGTTGTTTCATTATGCCTTTGTATGGAACCATAATGGTGTCATAAGCTAGATGTAGCTTGTATAATGTTTATGTGTAGTTAGAGTTAGTTCCAATAACTGAATTGTGTCTTGTTTCATGTGTCTAGGCCAAGCAAACCAAGTTCCTCCTAGGTGTGGGTGTGAGGTTGAGCCAAGAAGATAAGAAAGTAAAAAGAACTTGGTTCTTGAACCAAGGTAGCTCTCCACTCTTTCTTATGTGCATTTCTTGGTTGTATGATTGTCATTGAATGTTTGAACGTGTATTTGAATCATGAGATATGCTATTTGTTATTGATTTATGATTATGGTACCATTATGTTCTTGAATTGCTTTGAAATTGTGGAAATGCTCTTTATAGGTGAGGTTATGCCAAAAGCCCCTTGGAATGAGTAAGGTGAAGCCAAAAGTCCCTAAGGATGGGTGAGATAAGGTCAAAAGTCTCAAGAATGAGTGATGCTAAGTCAAAAGTCCCTAAAAGTGGGAGAAGCTAATTCAAAAGTCATAAATAATAGGGTGAGACTAGACTAGAAGTCTCTAAAGCTTGTTCTTGGCTTTGAAACATTTGTATAACATGGAAATTATGATTAGAATGATTCTTAGAAGTGTTTATGGCATGCTTATAGTATTTGATATGAATATATGCCTTGTATGCTTACTTAAAAGGTGTAAGTGTAACACTATATTTACTAAGCTCATTTCATATTAATTCTAAGCTTCCTTCCATACATATGACAAGAATTCAAGGAAAAGCCATTAAAAAGTCAATTAAATTTGCATTACATCGTGCATGAATTTTTCGTTTCATCTCCCGTGGACCATATGAAGTTATCCATCTTATTATCATATTTAAATCCACAAATATAACTCAAAACCATATTAAGAAGTGGTTTAGAACTCGAGCTAATGAAGCATATACATGAAAATGAAGTGTGCAACATTGGACTAAATTTCCAGGTTTCTATCATGAATTTTGAAAAATCATAATTAATTTTAAAAAAATCAAAATCAAGTACGGTATACCATTCTAGAAAGCTACAGATGTTGAATTTATACTAAAAATAAATCCAGATCATAAAAGGGACGTCTAGTACCAAGAATTGATGGAATAGTAACAAAGGTCACCTATCACTATTAGTACTGTCCCTCAAATTAAAAAATTCATATCTCCCTACTCAGATGTCCAATTAGGGTAATCTCAATGACCATGGAAATATTACATGTCTAGTTTATGCCTATAAAATTTTATAAGAATTGGACATCATTTGGCCTTCGAATGACGTAGCCCAAAGAACTGACCATACGAACAATGTTTGCATCAGAACAATAGAAAAATGCCAACTTTGAAAAATCATAATTAATTCTACAGAGCTCTAAAAAATCTGGTCTTTAGCTTCCCAAAAAATTCTAGATAAGATCTATATGCATGCCAAATTTCATGAGCAAATTCGTTCATTTGGTTAGATTTTGATGTTATGTAACACCATATATTTCTAGCTAATTTTATACTACATCTATGCCTCACATCAAGCAATTCAAACAAGAGGCAAGAAAATGACATTATTTTAATGCCTTTCTTAGCGTTACATCACGTATAAAAATTTTATTCGAGTGTCACGTGGACCATATGAGTTCATACATCACATTGTCATATTTAATTACATGAATATAACTCATTTGCATCATTAAAAGTGGCCTACATCTTGTGGAAACCAAAAGGAGGCATAAAATACATATATCCATTTTCGGACAGAATTTCCTCATTTCTGTCACCAACTTTAGAAAATTATAACTAATTCTAGAAAAATCAAAATCATATAGTCTTGGCCATTCTAAAAAGCTATACATGCCTACTTTATGCTAAAAATATGTTCAGAGAATAACATCTAATACAGAGGACATTTGACATTCAAAAAATTCCAGAGGTTAGGTTGTCCACTGGAGTTGTTATAGAATTCTACAACAAACTTCAAAAATGTCCAATTAATTCCAAAAAAATCAAATCTATGCAAATGATACCAATTTGGAAAGATGTGGATGTTAGCTAGAGGGAAAAAAAACTACCGACTAGTTGCCCTCGAAATTCAATCAAACAGTAACTGAGATCAGTTAGAGTTCTTGATACTGGATAAATTCTTTGAAAATTCACATCTCCCTCTCTAGACATCCAAATGAGATGCTTCTAGTTGGCACAAGTCACTGGGAATGTATAGTTTCTTTGTATAAAATGTTGTGGTAATTGGACATCATTTGAGCCCTGTGTGATAGATTTCATTTTCAGACCAATATAAACAGTGATATAACCAAAACCAGAAAATTTTTCAACTTTGAAAATTCATCAAATATTCTTTAGACCTCTAAAAATTCTATTCTTTAGCTTCTCAAAAATTATCAATAGGCTCTAATTTCATGCCAAATCTCAGATCAAAAAGAGTTCATTTGGATAAAAAGTGACGTAGGGTTCCATTATGGTCAATTTTGGTTCTATATAGGATACCAAAATGTCTAAATGGCTTTTCTTGGGGTTTGGCACCTCTTGGGCAAGTCTAAAAGTATAATTAGGACTTGTGTTAGCTACCCAAATGGTCCCAAATTCCATGCATCTCATTTTGGCCATTTCACTCACACATTGCACAATTCCATAATATCATCCAAGAAGCTCATTTGCCAAAACATGCTGAAATCACAATCTAATGGTCACATAACGTATTTTCCTATTTATACATGACATATTGTCATAATTACATGTGTTCATAACTTTATAATACATATACATCCATTGGTTACATCTTTTGCCACTTGTATGGCCTTAAAGTAGCATAATTCAAGCACTTTCATGTCATTTTCTCATCTTCAAGGTAGTTGACTTCCATTACCTTGTCCATTTAGTTCACTTAGCATGTTAGAACATTGGAGAGGAGGGGATGAGATTCAAATAATCCCAATAGCTCATCTCCCATTCAATCATACATAAAAGATGCAAATAAGTCTCATAAATGCATGTATGGTCATGTTGACATGTGCAAACATTCAAGAGGCATTTTCATCATTTGAGAAAGTCATACATAGTATACAAAGGCTTGCCAAGCAAGTGGATTGGCCTCACCCATTTACTTGTGAATTTTGGACTTGCCTCACCCATTTTTTAAGAGGTTCTTGGACTCAACCATGCTATTGGGAGTCAACTTCACTTTTATGAGACTCTTTACTTTGTCTTAACTAATCTTAAGGGTTCTTGGATCATCCTCACCATGGCTAAAGGTTCTTGGCCTCGCCACACTCAAACAAACCCAAGCAAACATCATGAACATGATTTGCAAAACATAATGCATCATCATGGTACCATGGAGTAAGAGCTCATGTTAGGACATTTTTCATGGCTTGAAATGCACATACACACATTCAAAGACAAGTAAAGCAAGCAATCATGCATGAGAGAAGGTGGAGAGAGTTACCTTGCTATCATTTGTACACTTTTCCTTAAGCTTTAAATCCTCTCCCTTGACCTCACACACCCAAGGAGGTGGAGATCATTCCTCTTGACCTAGACACATCATATGGAAGCTAATTATACTCTTGGAGTAAAGTCTAAGGCCACACAACTTGCTTAAATTCTAGCTTGACCTAAAAACCCCTTTATAGTTACAAAATGCACCTAATGAAGCAATACCCCTCAAATAAATTCTAGGCTCCCTTCTTTCCTTTCAAATATGATTCTTGACTCCTTTTAAGCTTCTTAGAGTCATCACACAATTAAACTAAAGAGCCTAACTACATGTCGCTTCTTTAGGTCATATTATGGAACATAAGGCACCAACTCACTTTCTATGGTTTCTAAATTTTTCCCAAGGCCTCCCTTTGTAACACCCCATAATTAATTAAGGTGTTAATCATGGATTAGATTAATTAGGAATAATTAATATGGGATAATTAGGCAAGTTAAGTAAATGGAGACTTTAGAAAGGTAAATTTATTAATATGGGTTGAGATTTAATTGGGATAGAAATTCTATCTAGGCTTAAATTAATAGATCATGAGAAAAGGCTAATGGAGGCCCAATGGGTTAGGTGCAGACCCAACCCAATTTAGTATGATGGAGGCCCAAAATCCACCTTGTATAGACTCTTCTAAGTGGCCCAAAAACCCTTGTACAGACCCATATTCTTGAGCTCTTAAAACTTAGTCTGGCCCAATTAAATTTCAACAACCCAACACCTTTAAAACTAGCCCAACAAGCTAAAATCTGAAGCCCAAATGAAGTTGGACCTTGGAGCAACCCATGACACATATTTGACCCAACTAAAACCCAACCTAAACCCTAATGCTTCAGCCACTTTCTTATTTGCTAAAACTTAAGAAGCAAAATTCGGAGGTTGAGAAGGAGGCTAGGGTTGGGGGCAAGAATTATGTATTTTCTTACATTTAGAGCAAGATTTAGCCAAGGTAATAGTTATACAACTTAATCCCCTCATATTTCCCTTTAATTTGGCCCGATTAGTTTTTCATTTGGAGCATTTTCATCCTACCTAAAATCTGAAATGTGGGTGTTTGGGGATTTTCTTGGTGAAATTCGTAGGTTGAGGTTAGGGCTGACATTAGGTGAGTTTAAACCCTCCATTTTGATGCTTCATTTGTTAATTTGAGACTCCCATAGCTTATTTATAAAATAAGTATTAATTCTGTACGAATTTGCTTAGGATTTTAGGTGGAATATTGAGTTTTCTGGTGAAGGACACTCTAATCCGAATTTGGGATTTATGATGGCTGTTGCAAATTTGTCTACAAGTGAGGTAACCAGGTTTATATCAATTCCATGTATATATTTGATTTAATTTCATATGTTGCTGTATATGAATGATTTGAAATGTTGAATGAATTAGTTGGCTATTTGTTCAATTATGACTGGACCTTGTGAGTCCATGGTGGAGCTGTGGTGCGGCTGCCACCCGTGTATATGCTTCGATCGAGCACCGGGTTATGATCAAACCCCAGATGCACAGAGCCCCGGTTGTGCTCAATAGGGAGTAGGTGCCGTGGATGGGCCTCTCTCGGTATTAATGACCTTTAACATGTGATAATATGATTGCTAGTATGGGATAGTAATCATGATAGCCTAATTGTTTCATTTGCTAATATGATGGATATGATTCTAATGTTGATTTTGATTCATGCATATATGCTAATTAAACTAGATATATGATGGAATTTCCTTGGTTACTGAGATTTATATCTCACCCCCTTTCATGGGATTAACATTTTAGGTGAAGGTTCTTCGGGTAAGGATAAAGGGAAGCAAGTGGATGAAAATCCATGAGCTCCAACATATGGGAGAAGGCTACACTTAGGTTGGCTTATTTAGTAGAGATGCACTTTTGTTATTAGTTTACATAGCATCATCATGTATTCATGTTGCCAAGTGTAGGCATTCATATTTTGTTTGATTGAAATGTAACCATTAAGGATTTAAGTCTCATTATAGTTGAATATTAATGTATGAACTTATAGTATCATATATATAGTTTTTTTGAAATTAGATATGGATTACCATATGGGAATTGTAGTCATATGATGCCTTAGATGTGGGCATAAACTATTGTTGAATGGAATCTCTATGGAATGTGCATGGGATGTTAATTGTTGCTAATGTATGTGTTCTTGCTGTCATATATTCATGAATTTGCTGATATGAGCTAGTTGGGCAAGTAGGAAGTAGTATTTAAGTTTTACAATAGTAATGGACAGATTGATCGGTAAATAGGGTAGATAAACACCATTAGAATCACATGAAATAAGGGAAAGTGGACCTGGAATGTTTTTAAGATGAGATTTGGAGTGTAGGGGGCGAAATTTGGGTAATGTGGTCACAGGAGGGAGTCTCGCCGCGGCTAAGAAGGCTTCGTCGTGGCTAAATGAGAGATAGAGTCGAACGGTGCTACAGCATAACCAATCCCGCCGGGGCGCAAGGGAAGAAATTGGCCCAGAGAGTGACAGTGGTGAGGAGCGTTGCGGCCTGATAAAGCTCGCCGCGGCTCAAAGTGGGAAAAATCACCCAGGTGGGTGACAGAAGCAAAACTTGCCGCGGCCTAGTCGGTCCTGCTGCAGTGTGAGTCGAGGAAATTAATTAAGAGTTAGATAGTAGCGAAACTCACTGTGGTGCAAATGTATTGCGCTGAGGCAAGAATCGTGGGGGTTGGGAATAGTAGTTCCAAGAGACATTTCTACCGTGGCGCCATGTAGGCTGGCCGCGGCGATGGTCCAACTCGCTGTGGCTATCGTCGCGATGAGATTTGTGAAATTTGTCCAGTGATTCCAAAGAGCAACTTGGCCGCGGCGAGGAAGGTATAGGCTACGGCGCAAGTCCCCAACCTACTCCTTTTAGCCTAAAAACCCCAATTTCTTCAACGGTAATGGTAAGAGATGATATAAGAACACTTGTGGGAGGTTATTAGGTATATAGCCTAAGGGGTAGTAGGATTTCTTTTATGCAAATTTTGTTTTGTTGAGGTGGTATGGTGATGACCCTAACATCAAGGTTCAAATTTTCCCCATATTTTCACAATGTGATAAATTGTAACCACATAAACCTTAATAATTAATTATTAATCGTATATTTTACCATAATTACAATGATTAGAAGGGAGGGTTGTCACACCCTTCATCTTCATTCATCATATATGACTCAAAAATGGGCTTAGAAAAATTTAAAACTATCCCTAGCTATATAAACCCCTTTAGGCTGAGGCTATGGAAGACTTTGGCTTCCATGGAATTTGCTTTGTTTTCTTGATGGAGGAAGCATATGGAGAGACTTCTAGGGATCTTAGGAGCTCATTTAAACTCTCATTTAGACATAGGAATCAAGGAATCAATTCAGATTTTATAAGGAATATATGAAACCCTAGACTTTGCATCTTAAATTTCCATGGTTATTTGTTAATTCTCTTTGCATATTTTTAATATCCACATCCTTTTTCCAAAGAATCACCCTTGCTTTTGCCTAAAGACCAAGTCTCCCTAGGTCTTCTCAAATGGGGCGAAATGGTGGAGAAGGGGAGCAACCATGGAAGAAAAAAATACCTTGTTTTCTTGTTTTTTGTCACTTGAATCTTGTCTTCTTCAAGCTCCTCTCTTCAAATCCAAATTTTTCCCTTAAAATAGATTTATAAACTTCATTATAATCAATGAAAACAAAGGAGAATGGAGGAGAAGAGGTTTGGAAGTGAGAAAGCATGAAAAACTACCAAAATTCCATACCTTTTTGCTTGAATATCTCCTCCTCTTCCTCTTCCTCTTGTGCACCACTCTCCCTAAGGTTTTTCTTTGGTTTAGGGTGTAGAAACATAATGGCTGAATGGAGGAGGAGATGGGGCGCCACTTATATATATAGGGAGGAGGAAGAAAGACTTTTCAAAAATTTTCATTTTGTCCTTTGTTCTTGGCATTTTTGTTTCTAATTTGTTTTAGCTCCTTTTTGAGAATTGTCTTTTCTATTATAAAATTTAAGTTCCCAATTTAGTAAAATGCCTTTGGAATCACTCAAATCAGAGCTAAAACCTTCCCGAACGAATTCGTCAAAGTTCAGGTACACCAACATTAGAAAACATCCACCAAAGGGGATTTAACTGTCCCAGGGCTTTCCATGGTTTTCAGGGCCTCTGAGTACCCCAGAGAACTCAAAATTTTTATTTAAAAAGCCCTCCTATGTGAATTCTAAAATTTGCTCAAAATTACGAAAATGCCACTATGTTTCGTAAGTTTTTCATAAGAAATTATTTCTTTATTCTAGATCTGTTTTTCCTTCCGTCTGAGCTTAGGATTCTCATTGTTAGAAGTCTAGAATACTTCCCAAATTTTTTGGGATCTTAATTATATCATTTCGGAGGACTTCCTTTTGTATCCGATGAGTTTCGTTTGTTTACAGAGACACCATATATTACGTTTATCACATTTTCTCTCATTTTCAAAGAACCGGATGTTACATTTCTCTCCCCTTAAAAAAATTTCATCCTCAAAATTTGGGGTATGCTTTCTCTTACTCTTTTCTTTTCTAATTAACTGCTCTTTTCTTCCCTTTTTCTCGGCTCTATATGCTTTTCTCAGCGATTTCGCTCGTTTGAATTTTCTCTTAGCCAAGGGATTTTTCATTACTAGTCCTTAATGAGGGTTCTATTGCTATAGAGTACTAGCTAATTCTTTCTCATAAGGGAAAGAAATTTCTAACTCTAGAGGCCTATCCTGGTAGAGCTTACTAATCATATCGGGTTAGTTTTAACTCGTCGTAGGGGTTAACGTTTCTTTTAGTGGACTCATTTATACATTTAGAGAGGTAACTCATTTCGCATTAAGTCTCCCGTGTCATCTCTTAATGGCTTTTCATAACATCTCATTATCTTTTTTTGATCATTAGAGCCATAAGAGGTTTCTATTTGTCTACTATTTTAAAGTATACTGTCCACTATTTATCTCTACGTTTATTTCTTACTAACTCATCCCATGATTACAATTCATGTTTCTTTCTATCACAAGCCTCATATCTCAATTACTTACTGGGATTACAACTCCTTTGAAGAGTTTTTACTTTCAATGACCTTAGTTTCTCTATTTACTGCTATATCTATATCGGTAGGCCAGGACTTTTCCTTACTTTCTTTGCTCACTTATAGTGGCATTTTATAGTCTCTCATTTCATCATTGATAAGCCTAACATATGTGTCTCATACTGGTATCGAAGAGCGACTACCACTGACTATTGCTAAGCTCTGGTGGGATGCTAGCTATACTCACAGTTTTGATCACTGGAGACATATTATACCACTTACCTCATATAAAAACTACACTTGACCTCTTTCTGAATATATAGGCTAGCATATGGGGATCTCTCTATCCCTCGGTCAGGGCAAATATTTACTGGGTAGTGGTTCATCTGGCTTTAACACTGGAAAGCTAATTTCTTGCTTTCCTCATCCAATATACTATGCTCATCTCTTAAAAGAACTAGTCAGTAGTCTAACTATTTGAGTAAAACTTTCATATCTTTGTGGCAATGGTCTACTAGACTTAGGAGTCTCTAGTCTCTAAGACAAAAGCTAGCTAAAACTGTACTGGTATCTGAGACTAACTGCTCTGTAAAAACTGTCTCAGGCCATCATCTCACCAAAGAACTGTCATATTGTAACTAGGGCTCTCTATAACTCTATAGGACCTATTGTGACCCTTGGGTCTACTGTGAACCACTGTGCTATGCTAGGATCTACTGCAATCCATCTCTAGGAGACGTCAAAGCCTAAGATCATTGTATTTGATAGTAAAATATATGCTTACTAAGTCCAGTAACCATTGCTCACAATAGCTGAGGCTAAATTTAGAGGTATATCGTGCTCTTTGTGCGAAGTGGGTTTTGTGTTATTTACTTCTCTAGGATCCCATCATACTAATACTAGGGAGCATTTTAAATTTTCATTAATCGCTCCTCATAAGATCCTCAGATTCCCACTTTAGCCCCTTTTTACTTAGGCTTTGTTTCTTACTCTATTGACTCACTTACTTTACATATACTCATTTTAGCCCTCCTTTCATATTCTGTAGTTTCTAACTATGTCCATGCTCTACTTTTAAGTGCTTTAGCACTAGGGCATCTCACACATTGAGTGTTGTTAACATCTCTGGTAGGAGAAAGGCTATGCATTGGTCCCTTCTCATTTCATTTACATATATTATAAGGGATTCAGGCTATGCATGTTGAATATGAACATTCTCTACTGGGGATTCCTCTCTGTATGCTTTCCTTACTGTTTTAGTATTCATGGAATCCTTTTACTTCTCTTTTTTGTCTCATCTCGTCATTTTACTAGCTAAAATACCTTTTGATTATCGAGACACTTTCATAATTGATGTCATCGTTTGCTATGCACTCAAATCACATTACTACTGGATTGGCCAACCTAATATTATGTAACCATTGTTGCAAATAAACCATAACATTAAACACTAATACACCAACCTTTATGACTGAGCTCAGAGCCACTATCGCCAGTATATTACAAGTTTCCTAACAACCTAAAGTATTCCTTTCTTACTTTTCTCTATCTGCCCTATTCTCGTAGAATGCTCTAAGAAAATAAGATTCTTCCTCTGCTTTATCTCAAGATCTCTTTGTATTACCTGGCTATTTTTACTTCAGCATTATCATGCTAGAAGGGTGTCTATGCCAAAGACAAGTGTGCTTTCTTAAATACTCAAGCACATTAACTGAATATCTATTCTTAATCTAGTATGTCCTCAGCTTGAACACTGTCACATTTTCTCTTTCTATCTTTCTTATCCTCTTACTTAGGTAAAAGGATATTCTACTACTGGCTATCTCTATTACCAGTTCAGGTTTCTTTATGCTTAAGAGCACCTGCATTTTTCTTGGGTTTTTCTACTTGTTCACTCTCTATAACATCAAGGAGTCTACTTTTTGCTCATACTCTTACTTTACTTTAACTAGATCATCCCTCGGTAAGAAGAATTCTATTTCATATAATCCCAAGAATTTTATTCTATGGCACTCTCGGCTTACACTCTTTCTCTGGATAATGCAAAGACTTGCCTTCTGGGGCGGTCTCTAGCTCCCTTGAGCTTTCTTGAGGGTATTAAGGCACTAGTTGTTTGTCACAGCTCATTTCTACATTCGGATCAGAGCTAGGCTTTTTCGTTGTTCAGCCTATTTAATTTCAATACCAGGAACACAATATACTATTTCTAGGATTTTGATAACCCAATCCAAGACACGTATTGTAATACCATAATTTCTTAGCTCATTCAATGCTATCTTTATACCTTGTATCAATTAATACATACAAGAGGCAAGAAAATAGCATTAAAATATTGATTATTTTTGTGTTGTGTCGCGTATAAAAAAATCGTTCAGTGTCACGTGGAGTGTGTGAGCTCATACTATGCTTTCCCATATTTAATTACATGTATACAACTCATTTAAATCATAAAATCATAGCCACAACTCATGGAAACTGAAATGGAACCCAGAATATGGAGGTTTATGTTCAGCCAGAATTGCCACTTTTCTGGCTAAACTTAGAAAAATCATAACTAATTCTAGAAACATTGAAATCATACATTATTGAATATTATGGAAAGCTATGGATGTCTACTTTGCATAAAAATATTCCAAGATCATAATCTCCATTACAGAGGAATTTTGACATCAGAAAATATCCAGAGGTCAAACTACCTCCTGATGCTATCACTAATTCTGCAACAAATTTTGAAATTGTCCAATTAATTCTAAAAAAATCCAATCCCTACAAATGATACCAATTTAGAAAGATATGGATGTTAGATAGAGGAGAAAAATATTTCCAGACCAGCTCAGGTAGCCCAAATCTCAAAATTTAATAAAATAGTAACTCAGGTCGGGTAAGGGTCCTGATACTGAGCGGAATGTTCAAAAATTCATATCTCCCTCTCTAGACCTTCAAATGAGGTGCTTCTAGTTGGTAAAATCACTAGGAATGTCTAGTTTCTCTATATAAAATTTCATGGCAATTAGACATCATTTTCCCTATGAGTGATAGAATTTAATTTCGGACCAGTGCTACAGTACCAAGGACCAAAACCAAAAAAATTCTCAACTTCAACAATTCGCCAAATATTCCATAGACCTCCAAAAATTACCAAATTTACCTTATCAAAATGCTCTCAATAAGATCTAGATGTATACCAAATTTCAGACTAAGAAGAGCTCATTTGGACAAAAAGTGGTATAGCCTCCTAAAATGATAAATTTTTGCTCCATATGGGTAACCAATTTGTCCAAATGGCTTTCTTAATTGTTTGGCACCTCTTGGGCAAGTTTAAAAGCACAAATATGACTTGTAGAGACTTCCCAAATGGTCCCAAGTCCCATGCTTCTTATTTTGGTCTCTCAACATCTATTTATGCAATAAACACACATGCCATTCAAGGGTCCACTTACATATCTTCATTGATTTAATACTACATAGGTTATACATATAGTCTATACATCATATTACATATGCTCAAGGTATTACACAATGAAAAATAACATGTACAATGCTTCTTGACACTCCATTACAATTTACATTACAAATTACACAAAGTGTAGCCATTTAGTGTTCTTGGCTTGCATTTCCTTGGCGTTGGGCACCACCTAGACATTTTAAGCATGAGAGGGAAAGGGGGTGAGATTTCAAGAATCTTAATAGCTCACACACCCATTCACACCACATTTAAGGCATACACACATCAAATATATGAATATGCAAGCATAAAGTGTGCAATAAATCTTATTTCATGCCACATCAACATGTCAAGACCACTTACATGCTGTAGGGACTTTTGGTTTAGCCTCACCCCATTTCCAAGACTTTTGGATTTGCCTCACTCTTGGCCTAGGGACTTTTGACCTAGCCTCAGCCATTCAAGGGACTTTTGGCCTTGTCTCACCCATGCCATGAGACTTTTGGCATCTCTTCACCTTCATCAAGGGACTTTTGGCATCACCTCACCCCTATGAGCTCTTTCCACAACCATAGTCATTCAAGAAGATACATTGGTACCAATGCAATTTCAAGACATCAAGTGGCATGTTCTCAAATCACAAGAGGATATACAAGCACACAACATATACATATGCACACAAGAATGCAAGAGAATGAGGTGGAGAGCTACCTTTTAATTTATGTGAGCTTACTTTGCCACTTCTTTTCCCTTCTTGGTCTCACAAGAGCACTTAGGTGGAGTAGGGTTCTCTTGGCCTAGACATCACAAACATCACACCATTACACACTTGAAGCAAGCCAAGACACTAAGTTCACTCTTAAACACACACTTGGTTCCAAAATGGGCATATTAGTTCCATAAATGGTCTATTGAAGCAACTCATATCATCCAAGTTCTAGGCTCCATTCTCTTGTTATTTCTAAACTTCTTGGACTCATTTAAGGTCCTTGGAGCCATCACATATTCAATTGCACCATTGAAAGACCAAGTTGCTTCTTAAGGTACCATTATGAACACCATTGTCCAATCTCCCAACCTATGGCTCCTAAATTTTTTCCAATGGTTTCTTGTATCTTCTAACATCATATGGAGTCCCAAACTAAGGATAGAACAAATTAAAACACTCGCTAGCCCTATAAATCCTTCTTGGCCGAGACAAGCACATAATGGAGTTTCTTGGAGTTTCAAAATTTTCTTTGATGGGAGAGCCACTTGGGAAGGTTTCTAGGGGTCTTAGGAGCTCAAGAAAACATTCAAATAGTCAAGGAATTACTCACACCAATTCAGATTTTACAAAACCCTAAGAAAGCCTACACTTTTCTATCTTGATTTCCTTTGGTTTTTACTTGAATTTCTTGCCATATTATTAATCCTTGCACTCTTTTTCCTAGGTTTCTCCCTTGGTTCTGCCCAAAATTCATCTCCTTCTATCCCCCTCTAGGTAGGCCGAAACTACCACAAAGAGGAGCAATCAAGATGAAGCATCAAGAATGGAAAAATACCTTAGTTTTAAGCTTGTTTTCAAAGCTTTTCTTCCTTAATTCCCTTCTCCTTGGCAATTTCGAATTTTCCCCCTTAGGTCTGGACCAAAAACAGAACCAAATCATTCAAAAAATCCATGGAAAGAAAGGAGGAAAAGAGGAGAACAAGGTTGGAGGAAGATGAAGCAAGAAAATCCATGAAATTACCTAGTTTCTCCTTAGTTTTCTTCCTCTTTTTCTTCCCCTTTTGATGCACCTAAGGAGCTTCTATTTTTTCTATAAATTGGACAGAAGAAGTCGTGCTCAATAAAAGGGAGAAGATGGAAGAAAAGTGTGGAAGTGTTTAGGACATTCTAGAAGCTTTTATTTCCACTTTTGCCCTTCCATAATGGCAATTTCATTTCGACTTTGTTTTAGCTCCTTTTTGAGAAACTTATTTTCCATTATAAAATTTAGGTTCCCAATTTAATAAAATGCTTTTCGAATCACTCAATTTGGAGCTAAAACCTTATCGAATGGACCCGTTAAAGTTCGGGTCAACTGACGTTGAAAAACATACACCGGAGGGGCTTTACTAGTCCTGGGGCTTCCCATAGTTTGTAGGGCCTCTGAGAACCTTGGGTAACTCAAAACTTTCATTAAAAAACCCTCTTATGTTGTTTTCCAAAAGTTGCACTTATTTATGAAAATGCCATTATGTTTCGTTAGTTTCCATCGCAAATTATTTCTCCATCCTAACTCTGTTTTTCTTTTCGTTTGAGCCTAGAATTATCATTTTTAGGAGTCTAGGACTCAACCCAAAATTTTTGGGACATTTTCTAGGCCATTTCAGAGGACTTACTTTTATACAGCTCATTTCATCGTTTTATAAGAATTACATTCGTCACACGTACTCTCAATGTCCAGACTCTATTTTACTAAAAACTTATGCTATACTGGGTGCTCTAATCACTCGCGTGCCTTAAACCTATATCATTCTCATATTAGGAAGCTCATCTAACTAACTATCAGACCCCTATCTGTTTACTTTTCTGAGCTTAGCTTACTTATTACTAAAGCGAGGGTATCTTTTCTGTAGTTAGTTTCTCAGCTCTTCCTCGCTTCCTTTATCACTATACTTTATGACTCTGGGGGTCTATCTAAGGGAATTTACTAACCACTATTGGGTGGTTTCCCTAAATTAGGATATTTCATCTTTTCTTTCTCGATCTAAGGAGAACTTTCACTGAGCCTTTCATTTACATATCTCACTTGGAACGATGCTACTAGTCATCTCTCCTAGGTTTTAGCTTATGCTTAACCTAGGCTAGTCATCTCATAGGACCTGTAACTTACTAACTATCCTCACTCTTTTATGAGCTTTTGTCATTGGGCTATTCATACTTACCTCTAGGTGTTACCTATGAGGTACACCTTTTGAGGCTACTCACTATGTGCCTCACTGTTAGTAGTCTTATCTTACATTATTTCGAGGCTACATTAATGTTTTATCATTCAATGTCTCACAGGGTAACACCTTAGGTGAGAGTCAATGCCTTAAAGATGGGTCTCAACAACCTTACTGTCACTGTGCTCGACTTTCTTTATATTGAGCTCTTTTCTCAATCTCATTTGCTAGGCCCACAAATTTCTTACTAATCTTTTGTGACTATTCACTACCCTTTTCTCTACTTATCCTAGGGGTTCCCACTCTCTGTAGGTTGTCTAACCTCTTATCAACTCTTTTCTCAAGTTAACCTGAATATGACCAACAAGGCATTCATAGTGCCATTGGCCACAGCTAACATATCATTTGTCGCTGCTAATTAGCCTCAGGTTCACCCTAGTTTTTTGTCTAAGTATTGGCCACAGATAAGCAATGAATTGGCTGTGGCTAACGGCCTCTGATTGGCTTGCTTTTCTAGGGATTGGATTTTTATCTTTAGCTACCAACCAGAGCTTCATTACCTCTATACTCAGCTCATCATCAAGTTAAAGAGTTCTACCTCTTGTTTCATTCATGAATAGCTAACTATCATCTTCAGGCTGTCAGGGCTCTAAAGGGTGTAGCCTACAACTCAAACTCCTAGCCTGAGGGAATTAGCCTCTTGGGCTTTAAAACTTATTTAGACATTTGGGTGTTGTGGTTAGGGGTGACTCTTTTTCTCACTTCTTGACGGGTCGTGACGCGCAACCCTCAAAATAAAACTAGGTTGGAAATTATATGCAATATAGGGCACAACCTAAGTCATCTCCCTTAGAAATGGAATTGAATATTTGATTAGGTTTTCTAAGTATTAAAGAATCCTAGAACTACCTAAATTAAGGGGTTTTTTTATCTAATTAAACTAAGTAAATTGAAATTGAATTAAAATGACTAACTACCTAATTGTATGGATTATGGTTGAATGATAGACTTGTGACTAGCTTTGGATTAGTCCTTTGGTATCCACTATCTTTATCCTAATTTAATTGTGATAAATTCTAGTCTAAGAGTCCCTAATTGTGTCCATGGCAAATGATCTTGAATTACCATTCAAGATTCAAGAAATTAATAAGATAATATTGAATTGAAACCTCAACCTCACATCAAATCACTAACTTTTGCCTTTAGGATCGATGAACACTTAAATTTGAGTGATTAATTGATCAATTAGCCTCTGAATTAACACTCTAGGATGTTTAATTAACCAATCAAACTCCAAGGAATCCTCAAATCAAACAATCAAACTTATAATTTTACTCATACATTTAATCGAATACCTTGATGGCATACATGAGAAATTAAAGGAAAATACAAAATTTAGTCTTAATTCATGCAATTAATTAGTTAATATCTCTTTTAATCAGTGTCTAACCAGCCATCAATCATAAACTACATCAATCTCAATCATTTACAAGCTTAACCAAGAAAATAAAATAATTAAAATTGATATAGAAAGAGAGGAAAATAAAATGAAATTCTTAGCCCAAAATTTTGATTCTAATCCTTAGATTCAAGCTTCAACTTAACAGCCTTTCTCCTAGCTAGTCATAGATGGAATTAAAGCTTCATTGGGTGAAAGAATGGAGGAAATGGGATGAGGAATGGCATGGAGTGGCTGCTGGACAAAGGAGTGTGTGAATGACTATGAAGATAAAAATTGTGCGTCTGGATGATGTGTGGAGTCCTTTTTTCGATGCTTCCTTGATCATTTCACGTGCTTTGCACTCTTAGCTCTTCAGCCCTTAGATGAATAGATATGAATGAATGGAGTTAATGAATGCGTGGTATATGATGGATAGATTATGGATTATCATGTGAATATTACGATGCATGGATCCCTCGATTATGTATTCTGGATGAGTGAAATATGCTCCCTCTCATGTGCCCCCCTTTTTTTATGATTCATGTGCTCTTCATGTGCCTAGTACTTACTATATTTCTATCATTCCCAGTTGAATATGTGTTCTTCCCATTGCCTTCTCATGTGAGAGTCTCCCATTTATTCATTGTTCACGTGTTCATTTAAATATTCCACGTTAACCTGTAGCTTAATGTTGCACTGTTCACATGGGAAGCTCAATCACGCATTCTGTTGAGTATTTGTTTTCTTTATATAGCTCACTATACATGTTAGATTGCAGCTTCATTTATTTCCATTTCCTACTGCTCTTTAAGTACTTCTTAATTACCCTTTGCTTCCCACATTTAGCTTGATGAACTAGTGCTTCATGCGTTTGTCCCTAGACTCAAGGCCTGCTCTATGTGTTTGTTTGCTTCTTTTTCGTATTTTCTTCCATTTCCATTTGTGTTGCCTATAGCTTCTATTCTTTCTTTCTCTTCACACGTCAAAACCATAACTTTGCCTTCTTAGTTTGCTTCCTCTGTTCATGGGATGTTGTGGCTTCATGCACGTGAACAAGAGAGTTGGAACTGCTGTCTCGTGAGTGTGTAATATGGATAAGCTTCTTCTTTCCATTGGAAACCTTTTACACTTGTTCTCATGTAAAACCCAAGCCTTCTTCTTCTTTAATCCCTTCAACTCGTGGCTCTTATGAGTGTGTTCAAAGCCCAGCTCCTTTCCATGTCTCTTCTTTACTTTTGTTTACAACTAAGCTTCTCTTTTGTTCTTGTGTGTTCAACGTGATTGCTGCTCCTTTTTTTCGTGTTGCTTCTTTAATCAATGTGTATATTCAACGTGAATCCTATGCTTTTTCCAACTTTGGATATGGTGGCTGCTCATGAGTGTGTGGGAGCTTGTGAATGAAGTGGAGTGCTTTTATACGCTGATTCTCATTCCCCTGCACTCTATCATGTGAGCTTGTACCTTCCTTACTCTTCCATATGCCATCAATTCATCTTCATTTTAAATCTTTTTCCATTAAAATTTGTACAACAAAAATTAAATAAAATGAAGTAGAATAAAATAAAATAAAATATTAAGAAAGAAGAATTCACAAAGGAAATATTTCAATGAAATTTGTGCATTAAAATTCAAAAATTTGCAAATAAATTTCTAAAGTGCAAGTAATGGCCAATAAACTCAATTATCCACCTAACAAAGCTCATTAAACCTTATTTAATTATTAAAATGCTTAAGTTAGGAGAATTAAAATGTATAAAAATCGCCTTCATCACTTTCCCTCTAGACTAGTCCCATGCAGCCGCAGTTTCTTCTCATACTGCGCTGCATCACTACTCATCTTTGCATTACGTGAGATAACTGGGAATGGCTTGAGTATGACTACCAGGAGAATTAGGCCTCACATACTCTCTCTAGCAAGCCTCTTCCTATTAATGAGATCATTTCTCATCGTTTATATCTAGGGCTTGCTACTGATCCCAGCAAGCTATCACATCTCCTCAAGCCTTAGCCATTGGATCCCTCAACTTTGCTTAACTTTAACTCTGCTCAAGCTACTCTAGAGGCCACTCTTTCCTAGTGTCCACTACCTACTCCAAGACCATTCTACAACTTACTCATCATGAACAAAGCCACAACCTATCCTCATACACCCAACATGACTCATATAAGGCTTTACCTATCCATTCAAGCCTTTACATAGCCCTATTGCTACATTCTCAAGCCAAATCTAATCTAAGAGAGCCTGGAACTTTACTTTGATACCAAAAATGTAACACCATATACTTCTAGCTCAGTTCACACTATATCTATGCCTCACATCAAGCAATTCATACAAGAGGCAAGAAAATGGTATTATTTTAATGCCTTTCTTAGCGTTGTGTTACATATAAAAATTCTATTTGGGTGTCATGTGGATCATATGAGTTCATACATCATATTATCATATTTAATTACATAAATACAACTCATTTGTATCATTAAAAGTAGCCTACATTTCGTGGAAACCAAAAGGAGGCATAAAATACATATATTCATTTTCAGACAGAATTTCCTCATTTTTGTCACCAACTTTAGAAAATCATAAATAATTATAAAAAAAATCAAAGTTATGCATTCTTAGCCATTTTGGAAAGCTATACATGTCTACTTTATACTAAAAATATGACCAAACCATAACATCCAACATAAAGGACGTTTGACATTCGAAAAGGTCCAGAGGTCAGGCTATCCACTGGTGCTATCACAGAATTCTATAGCAAACTTCAAAAATATATCCAATTAATTCCACAAAAATCCAATCCATGCAAATGATACTAATATAGACATATGTGGATGTTATATAGAGGGAAAAAATAACTCCATACCACTTCAAACACACCCAGCTCTCGAAATTCAATCAAACAGTAACTGAGGTCAGTTGGAGTTCCTGATACTGGAAAGATTCTTTGAAAACTCATATCTTCTTCTTTAGACATCCAAATGAGGTGCTTCTAGTTGGCACAACTCATTGGAAATGTATAGTTTCTTTGTATAAAATTTTGTGGTAATTGGACATCATTTGAGCCATGTGTGATAGGTTTCATTTTCCGATTAGTATGAACAGTGACATGACCAAAACTAAAAAAATTTTCAACTTTGAAAATTCATCAAACATTCTCTAGATTTTCGAAAATTCTGTTCTTTAGCTTCAAAAAAAGCTCTCAATAGGCTCTAATTTCATGCCAAATCTCAGATCAAGAAGAGTTTATTTGGACAAAAAGTGACATAGGGTTCCATTATGGTCAATTTTGACTCCATATAGGATATCAAAATATCCAAATGGCTTTCCTTGGGATTTGGAACCTCTTGGGAAAGTCTAAAAGCATAATTAGGACTTGTGTGAGCTGCCCAAATGGTCTCAAACTCCATGCATCTCATTTTAGCCATGTCATCCAAGAAGCTCATTTGTCAAAACATGCTGAAATCACAATCTAATAGTCACATAACATATTTTCCTATTTATACATGACATATTGTCATAATTACATGTGTTCATAACTTCATAATACATATACATCCATTCGTTACATCTTTTGCCACTTGTATGGCCTTAAAGTAGCATAATTCAAGCACTTTCATGTCATTTTCTCATCTTCAAGGTAGTTGACTTCCATTACCTTGTCCATTTAGTTCACTTAGCATGTTAGAACATTGGAGAGGAGGGGATGAGATTCAAAGAATCCCAATAGCTCATCTCCCATTCAATTATATATAAAAGATGCAAACAAGTCTCATAAATGCATGTATGGTCATGTTGACATGTGCAAACATTCAAGAGGCATTTTTATCATTTAAGAAAGTCATACATAGCATACAAAGACTTGCCAAGCAAGTGGATTGGCCTTACCTATTTACTTGTAGATTTTGGACTTGCCTCACCTATTCTTTAAGAGGTTCTTGGACTCAACCATGCTTTTGGGAGTCAACCTCACTTTTGAGAGACTCTTTACTTTGTTTCAACTAATCTTAAGGGTTCTTGGCTCATTCTTACCATGGCTAAAGGTTCTTAGCCTCACCACACTCAAGCAAACCTAAACAAACATCATTAACGTCATTTAGAAAACATAATGCATCATCATGGTACCATAGAGTATGATGATCCTAACTTCTAGTTATTGTAACTAAGGTAAAATACGTGATTAATAACCATAAATCAAGGTTACAAGACATTACGACTAATTACATTTGAAAAATGCAAGGAAATTTGATCCTTAATGTTATTAAAGTCATCAACTAAATAATTACAAGCATTCATGTACACAAGGGAAACAAACACTCAATTATAATCCTTTGATTCTATTACCCATTAATTCCAACTCACAAGAATCTTCTATTAATGTTTCTAAGTCATCCCTTGAGGTTACCATATGAAATACCAAGATTTCTAGGTTAGAATGAGAGTTTGGGACTATTAGCCGCTGCTAAATGTCTTTGCACCGCAGCCAATTACTCTCGAGTTCACTCTTTTATCTTCACGATAGTCGCAATGAGTTGGAGCTTTGCCGCAGCTAACTTACATGGTGCCGCAGTGAGGAAACCTCCTGGAGCCTACCTCGCTTGCCTCTCGTTATTGGCTGTGGCCAATTCCCCCTTTAGCCACCGTTAATTCCTCCCTGGAACACCTGACACAATTTCGTAAAAGTTCACCACAGCCAATTCCCATTTAGCTGTAGTGAATTACTCTCTGGATGAATCCCAGTTTGGCCTCTTCCATTTCGCTGCGGCTAATAATATTTTGGCTGCGGTGAAATGTCTTTTAATCCTACAACTTCTAAAACCTTATCTCATACTCTCCACTCTCCCTCCAATGACACCCTAGAGCCACTCTACCTTAATTTATGGGGCTCCAATAGCTTTCACTAGCCTAATTTACCCAGCTTATCTATCATTACTAGTTCAAGACTTAAATGTTAATTTCTACTTCTCCAACTATCCTATATCAGCAACTTCATAAAGTAATAATAGCAAGAATTCTTGAACTATCAATAATTAACATCCGATACACATTCTATTAGAGATTTCATGCATCAATGATTCATATCAACATCTAATGTATCACATAATTACATTTCCCATAATATACCATATCATAAATTCAACCAAGTTCATACATCAGGTGTTATAAGTGCATACCTCTAATACCAAGCTAAAATGAGGCCTAACTCCTCAATAGATACATCCTAAGTAATCAAAATATAAAGGCCTACACTTGGCAACATGCTTACATGATGATACTATACAAAAAGAATACAAAATTTAGCATCTATTCTATCTAAATCAGTTTAAGTGTAGCCTTTTTCACATATGGTTAGAGCTCATGGATTTTCATCCACTTGCTTCCCCTTATCCTTACCCGAAGAGCCTTCACCTGAATGTATAATCCTATGAACGAGGTGAGATGCAAATTTTAGTAACCAAGGCAAATTCCATTCATATATTTTAGTTTAATTAACATATATGCATGATTTTGCATAAGCATCAGAAAATATACCAACCATATCAGTAAATGAAATAATTAAGCTATTTATTATTACTATCCTATACTAATAATCATAATTCCATATGTTAAAGGTCAATAACACTGGGAGAGGCCTGTCCACGACACCCATTCCCTAATGAGCATAACCAGGGCTTAGTGCATTTGGGGTTTGATTATAACCCGGTGCCCGATCGAAGCACATGCATAGGTGGCAGCCACACCATAGCTCCACCATGGACTCACAAGGTCCAATCACATATAATAGATAGCCAACCAATTCATTTAGTATCAAAATCATAATCATGTAACAAATACAAAATTAAAATAGGCATATGCATGGAATTAGCATGAACCCTGGTTACCTTTCTTGTAGCTAATCCTCTAAGAGCCAATTGAATGCTACTTTAGCTTATGGACACAAAATCAAGACAGTACTATCTCTAATTACAATTTATATTAGCAAACCTATTACTCAAGAAGTTAAGCTATATAGAACTACTAAGAAACACTTACCTAATCACCAAGAGCCTCTAATTTTGGGTTTTGCCTTCCCTAGACCAAAAACATCAAAATATCACTCAAAACCATAGGAAAATTCACACAAAATTAAGGCCCATACTATAAGTCTATTATGGGGGTCTTAAATCAATAGGAAATGCATCAAAATGAAGAGTTTATACTTACCTACTAACACCTTCAACCCCAACCTACGAAATTTCACCAAGAAAATCCCAAACAACCACATTTTAGAGTTTGGGTATGGTGAAAATGCTCCAAATGAAAAACTAATCCCACTGAAATGAAGAGAAAGAGAAGGAGATTGAGTTATATAACAAGTACCTTGGCTGATTTTGAGCTTAGAAGTGATAAATGGTAGATTTCTTACCTAGAACCCTAGCCTCCCTCTCAAGGTGCGAAAATCCTCTTGTGTTTGTGTTTCAACAAAGTGTGGAGGGCTGATGTGTTTAAGGTTTAAGTTGGGTCTAATGTGGGTCATAGGCTGACCCAAAGGTCCAATACCAAATGGATTTCAGATTTAAGCCTTGTTGGGCCAGCTTTCATATGTTGGGCTGCAGAAATTTAATTAGGTTAGACCATGTTTGAAGAACTCAATTGATTTGGGTTTGCACAAGGGTTATTGGGTCATTTATACGAGCTTATGCAAGTTGGGTCTTGGGTTTCTAATTCATTAAATTGAATTGGTCTATCGCTAGGTGCTCTTTCTTGGGCCAAGTCTCACAATAAAAGGTTGGGTTTGCACCTAAAATCCTTGAGCCCCCAATAATCTCAAATCATAGCCCATTTAATTTATTTTGGGCCTAAATGGGGTTTCTAACTCAATTAAATCTTAAACTCATATTAATAATTTATCTCTCTAAAATTTTCATTTACTTAACTTGCCCAATTATTCTATATTAATTATTCTTAATTAACTCAAATCTATGATTAACACCTTAATTAATTTTAGGGCGTTACATGGAGTAAGAGCTTATGCTAGGACATTTTTCATAACTTGAAATACACATACACACATTAAAAGACAAGTAAAGCAAGTAATCATGCATGAGAGAAGGTGGAGAGAATTACCTTACTAGCATTTGTACACTTTTCCTTAAGCTTTGAATCCTCTCCCTTGACCTCACACACCCAAGGAGGTCGAGATCATTCCTCTTGACCTAGACACATCATATGGAAGCTAATTATACTCTTGGAGTAAAGTCTAAGGTCACACAACTGCTTAAACTCTCACTTGACCTATAAACCCTTTTATGGTTCCAAAATGCACCTAATGAAGCAACACCCCTTAAATAAATTTTAAGTTTCATTCGTTCCTTTCAAGTATGATTCTTGACTCCTTTTAAGCCTCTTGGAGTCATCACACAATTAAAATAAAGAGCCTAACTACATGTTGCCTCTTTAGATCATATTATGAAACATAACGCACCAACTCACTTTCTATAGTTTCTAAATTTTTCCCAAGACCTCCCTTCATCTTTATTCATTATATATGACTCAAAAATAGGCTTAGAAAAATTTAAAACTATCCCTAGCTATATAAACCCCTTTAGGCCGAGGCTATGGAAGACTTTGGCTTCCATGGAATTTGCTTTGTTTTCTTGATGGAGGAAGCACATAGGGAGACTTCTAGGAATTTTAGGAGCTCATTTAAACTCTCATTTAGACATAAGAATCAACGTATCAATTCATATTTTATAAGGAACATATGAAACCCTAGATTTTGCATCTTGAATTTCTATGGTTATTTATTAATTCTCTTTGCATATTCTTAATTTTCACACCTTTTTTCCTAAGAATCACCCTTGGTTCTACCTAAAAACCAAGTCTTCCTAGGTCTTCTCAAATGGGGCGAAATGGTGGAGAAGGGGAGCAAAGGGTAGCAACCATGGTATAAGAAGATACTTTATTTTCTTGCTTTTTCCCACTTGAATCTTGTCTTCTTCAAGCTCCTTTCTTCAAATCCGAAGTTTCCCCTTAATTTCTCCCTTAAAAAAAATTTATACACTTCATTATAATCAAAGGAAACAAAGGAGAATGGAGTAGAGGAGATTTGGAAGTGAGAAAGCATGAAAAACTACCAAAATTCCATACCTTTTTGCTTGAATTTCTCCTCCTCTTCCTCTTCCTCTTATGCGCCACTCTCCTTAGGGTTTTTCTCTAGTTTTAGGCAGAAACATAATGGGCTGAATGGAGGAGGAGATGGGGTGCCACTTATATATATGGGAGGAGGAAGAAAGACTTTCCAAACATTTCTATTTTGTCCTTCGTTCTTGGCATTTTTGTTTCTAATTTGTTTTAGCTCCTTTTTAAGAATTGTCTTTTCCATTATGAAATTTAGATTTCTAATTTAGTAAAATGCCTTTGGAGTCACTCAAATCAGAGCTAAAACTTTCCTGAACAAATCTGTCAAAGTTCAGGTACACCGACATTGATAAACATCCACCGAAGGGGGTTTAACTATCTTGGGGCTTTCCATGGTTTTCAAGGCCTCTGAGAACACCGAAGAACTCAAAACTTTCATTTAAAAAGCCCTCATATGTGAATTTCAAAATTTTCTAAAATTTACGAAAATGCCACTATGTTTCATAAGTTTTTCATAAAAAATTATTTTTTCATTCTAGCTCTGTTTTTCCTTCCGTCTGAGCCTAGGATTTTCATTTTTAGGAGTCTAAAATACTTCCCAAATTTTTTGGGACCTTAACTACATCATTTTGGAGGACATCCTTTTGTATCCGATGAGTTTCGTTCGTTTACAAAGAAATCATACATTACGTTTCTCACATTTTCTCTTATTTTCAGAGAACCAGATGTTACACATTGGGTTGCATAATGGTCATTTTTGTGTCTCATAAGGGGTCCAAATGGTCCAATTTAGGTTGTAAGGCAGCCATGGCTACTTGAGCATGTGGGAAAATACTAAAATGGTTTACTAAACTTGTCTCAATGGTGCATAAACCTAGATTTCTCAATCTCACTCATCCACCCCAAGATATACACAAAAGTATACATGTCAAGTCTTGCCATTCAATGCCCAAAAGTTGCTACATCATGCATATAGCATCAAACCTCATACATACATATTACATTTATATATTTACATGTGTTCATAAGGTCATACAACATATACAATAAAGGATTACATCATATCCCACTCATATGGCTACAAATTGGCATTTTTACACACTTGGTTGCCAAACTTTCTTCTTCAAGCTTGGTGGCTCCAATTTCTTAGTTCACTTGGTCCGCTTAGACATGTTAGACATGTGGGGAGGAAGGAATGAGATTCTATGGATCCCAATAGCTCTTCTCCCTTTCAATCACACATAAAAAATGCAAATCTATATCTAAAAGTGCATGTATGACTATTATGGAACATGTGATCATTCAAGAAGCATTCTTAGCATTTTAAAAAGTCATACATAGCATACATAGGCTTGCCAAGTAAGTGGATTAGCCTCACTCGTTCTCTTCAAAAATTTTGGACTTCCCTCATTTTTTTTAAAGGCCTTGAACTAAGCCTTACTCTTGGAAGACTCTAAACTTTGTCTTAACCATTCTTAAGGGTTCTTGGCTTATCCTCATCATGACTAGAGGGTTCTTGGCTTTATAACACTTAAGCAAACCAAAGCAAAGTTATAAGACATCATTTGAAGACATAATGCAACATCATGGTACCATGGCAATTTCTACATGCTAGAACATTTTCTCGTGGCTTAAAACATACATACACACATTCAAAGACAAGATAACATCCACTCATGCATGAAAGAAAGAAGAGAGAGCTACCTTTGTTATAAATACAAACTTTCCTCTTAGATTGGACTTCTCTTCCTTGGCCACACACACACAATAAGGTGGGGCTTGTTTTTCTTGGCCTAGACACATCATATGGAAGCCAATTACACTCTTGAACCATTTCTAGAGCTACACATTCATTAGAAAGACTAGGTAGTTCATATGGCTCTTTTATGGTTCCATAATGCACTTAATGAAGCAACCCTATGGAAATATGATCTTTGCTCCATTCTCTTTATTCATTTATGATTCTTGACTCCTTTTAGGCTTCTTGGAGTCATCATACAATCAAATTAAGGAGCCTAGCTAGGTGTTGCTTCTTTAAGCCATAATATGGAACCTATGATACCATCTCACTATCCATGGCTTCTAAAATTTTCCAAGGCTTCCTCTTATCCTCTTCCATCATATATGACTCAAAAATAAGCTTGGAACAAATTAAAACTATCCCTTAGTGCTTCATCTAGTCTAGGGTGTGGCTATACTTTGTTTTCTTGATAGAAGATGCATATGAGGAGCCTTCTAGGAATCTTATGAGTTCATTCAAACACTCATTTAAGCCTAGGAATTATTGCATCAAATCAGATTTTTAAGGGAACCCATGAAACCCTAACTTTTCTATCGTGAAATCTAATGGTCAACTTTTTATTTTCTTTGCATATTCTTGTTCTCCTCCCTTATTTTCTTAAGATTCATCCTTGGTTTAACTAGAAATTTAACTTCTCTTGGCTAGTCTTACTTGAAGCGAAATGGAGAGGAAGAGGAATAAGAAGATTCAAGCTTAGAAACTAGCAAATTACCTTGGATTCTTGCCTTTTTTGGCTTGTTCTTCACTTGGTTGGCCTCCTCCCTTGAATTTTGAAAATTTCACCTCTGTTTTGCCCTCAATACAGACCCAAACTCTTCATTAAAACTATGGAAAGGAAGCTTGGGAGGAGAGGAACAAGTTTCAAGAAAGGGAAGCATGCGAATTCTTAAAAATTCTTACCTTTCTTGCCTTGATTTTCTCCTTCTCCCTTCCTTATCTTATGCACACAAGTCTCTTAAGTTTTCTCTAGTTTTTGGGAAGAATAAGTCATGGGAATGATGAGGGGAAGAAACATGAAACTTAAAGAGGTTTCAAGAAGTTTCCACTTTCTTAAAAATTCCAATCTTGCTCTTTCATCTTAGCATTTTCGTTTTAGCTCCTTTTTGAGAACCTTCTTTTCCATCATAAAATTTGGGTTCTCAATTTTATATAATACCTTTGGAATCACTCAAATTGGAGCTAAAACCTTTCCAGATGAATCTGTCAAAGTTAGAACTTACCATAATTAGAAAACGTATATTGGAAGGGCTTTAATTGCCCTAGGACTTTCCATGGTTTTCAGGGCCTCTGAGAACCCTGAAGAACTCAAATTTTCCATTTAAAAATCCCTCTTATGAGTTTTCTAAAAAGTGCTCAAAATTATGAAAATGTCATTACATTTTGTTACATTTTTGTTAAATTCTGTTTGATTATTTTAGCCTTTGTTTCAGGGCACCTTTGGCTTCCTAAATTCATTATTTAAGGTCTAAAATATTGTTCTAATGTTATTGGGCCTCAAATCACTCTATTTGGGGGACTTTCATTTGTATTTGGTGAATTTCATCTGTTTACGGAAGAATTGTACATTACGTTTCTTACGTTTTCTCATACTTTCAAAGAACTAGATATTATAGTAAAAGTTATTAGGATTATTTGAATCCACACTTTCCCATTTTCTATCTAACCATGTTTGAGTGAAGTCCAAGGAAGCAAAAATGGGAGCCAGGGATTATGATTTGCAACACTTTGACAATAGAACAACTCTTGATGTAATTAAATGTCAAAGTTTGTATTATGGGTTATTTTTGAGATGTAAACCTTTGAGCAATTGTAAAAGTATGTATGTATGATGTATGAACCAAATTTAGAGCCATATGTATGGGAATGTGTGATTTTCTACCTTGGAGCTATAATGCAAATGTGTACATATGCAACTAGGATGGTGGTTTTGAGATGTATGATGATTTGTATCATTTGGGATGCTTTTATAGGCTATGTTTATGCTATGTAATGTGCTCAAATGGTCATAGATGGTGTGGGAGACCATTTGGTGCAAATTGACCCTATTATGGTATTAAAAGGTGACAATCTTAAGCTGAATCCCAAACTTATCAAATGGATGCATTTGTGCATGACATTTAGCATGAATATAGATCTCATCTAGAGCTTTTTATAGAGTCAAAGAGCACTTAATTTGAATTTCTAAGAATTTATTATGAGTTTTCAAAGTTGGCCAAATTATGCAAAATCTGCCATTATCACTGTTTATATGGTCAATTTTGTTCTTTGTGTAATTCATAGGCCAAATGAAACCCAATACTTATGAAATTTTACAAACAAAAACTAGATATACTAAGCTTTCTATAGCCATCGAGAGCACCCCATTTGGATCTGTATTGAGGGAGATATAAATTTTTGAAGTTTAATGTCAGTTGTAGGATGCCACCCAAACTAGTGTTATTGTTCTATCAATTTTCCCATGGAAAAACTAGTGGTTTTGATCTAGAATTATTTTTAATCATTAGTTGACATCTAGAGATTTCCAGAATGATATAATTTGCATAGTTTGTAGTTTTATAGAATTAGTTATGAATTTTTGAATTTCATATTAGAATATGGAACTAGAAAAAATCTGCACTTGAACTTGAATGTGTTGCTCACTCCAAACCCGAAATGGTAGCTATGAATTGTGGTATCTTTGGTTGATGAAGTATATTATGGGTGGGAGAAAATGTTGGTAAGGCAAAATGGTCCATATGATTAAGATTGAATTATTTTGGCTTACGATAATGGTGAATTTCGCTGCTAAAAGTGGTAATTCAATAAAAATGGAACTTTATGCCACTTGTGATACAATTTTGATGATATCTGGATATGGTGTGACACTTGAAGGGTGAATGAGGTATTGGGATTCATATTACTTCTAATCATGTCTTGGGAACTCTCAAGAAGCCAAAAATGGAGACCAATAAGCATGAATTACCTAACTTTAACAATATTTCGATATTTATTTGACATGTTGCTCATGAGAGATTGTACATATTATTTTTGAGATGTAAACATTCTTACATATGCAAAAGTATGAGATTATGATATAAACATCATTTTTGAATGTAGATGTGCAAGAATGTGCAATTTGGGTATGTGTGGGCCATGGAAAGTATGTGTATAATGCCAAGTAGATGATTCATTTTTAGTTGCATAATGTTTAGGACTTGATGAAATGGTCAAATATGCTACATTTCATATTTGAGATGTGGTTAAATTGTAACACTATATTCACACAAATCATCTCATCTTAATTCTAGTCACATTCCCTTGAACCACACAAGCTTTCAGGAAAATGACATTAAAATATTATATTATTTTTACGTTATGTCGTGGATAAATTTTCACTTTGTGTCTTGTGGACCATATGAACTTATCCATCTCATTCTCATATTTAAATATATAAATACAACTTAAAAGCATCTCAAGAAGTAGCCAAAAACTCAAGCTAATGGAGTATATACATAAAAATAACATGTGCAGCCTCGGGTTGGTATTTCAACTTTCTATGATGAACTTTGAAAAATCATAACTAATTCTAGAAAAAATAAAATCAAGCACAATATACCATTATAGAAAGCTACAGATGTCTACTTTATGCTAAAAATAATTCTAGACCACGACAGGGACGTCTAGCTACTGAAAATCCATGGAATAGTAAACAAGGTCACTGGCACTACTAGTACTATCATAGAACTTCAAAAATTCATACTCCCTACTCAGATGTCCAATTGGGGTGATCTCAGTGGCCATAGAAAGCTTATTATGTCTAGTTTAGGCCTATAACATTTCATGAGTATTGGACACCATTTGACCCTTAAAAGACACAACAAGAGAAACTGACTATATGAACAGTGCTTATACCAGAACAGTAGAAAAATGGTAACTTTGAAAAATTATAATTAATTCCATAGAGCTCCAAATAATCCGATCTGTGTGTGTATGTGTGTTTTAAGACATGAAAAGTATTCTAGCATGATTTCATATGCCATGCTACCATGATAATGCATTATGTTTCTAAATGATATTTATGATCCTTGCTTTAGTTTGCTTGAGTGTGGTGAAGCCAAGAACCCTTAGCCAAGGTGAAGATGAGCCAAGAACCCTTAAGATTGGTTAAGACAAAGTAAAGAGTCTCCTAAAAATGAGGTTGACTCTCAAGAGTAAGGTTGAGTTTAAGAATCTCTTAAAGAATGGATGAGGCAAGTCCAAAATCCACAAGTGAATGGGTGAGGCTAGTCCACATACTTAGAAAGCCTATGTATGCTATGTATGACTTTTTCAAATGCCAAGAATGCTTCTTGAATGATTGCACATGTCAATATATCTATGCACTGTAAGACTTGTTTTTCATCTTTTATGTGTGATTGAAAGGGAGATGAGCTATTGGGATTTTTTGAATCTCATTCCCTCCTTTCCAATGTTCTAACATGCTAGGTGGACCAAGAGAATAAGGAAATGGGAGCCAACCACTGAGAGATGAGAATATGACATCAAAGTACATAGATTTTGTTACTTTAAGGCCATATGAATGGCAAATGTTATAATCCATTATTGTATATATCCTATGATATTATGAACATGTATAATTATGTTAATGTATCATGTACAAATGAAGTTCAAGGTTGTATGTATAGAAATGTGAATTTCGGACATGTAATGGCAAATTTGTATTATGGAAATGCAGGTATAAATGAAAGTGGTATTTGGCAAAAATGAGATGCATGAGGTTTAGGACCACTTGGGTAGTTCATACAAGTCATAATCATGCTTTTTAATTTGCCCAAGAGGTGCCAAACATCAAAGGAAGTCATTTGGACGTTTTGGTATCTTATATAGAGCAAAAATTTACCATATTGGAAACCTATACCACTTTTTGTTCAAATGAGTTCTTCTTGATCTGGAATTTGGCATGGATTTAGACCTTGTTGAGAGATTTTTGGGAAACTAAAGTATAGAATTTTGGAGTTCTATGGAATATTTGATAAATTTTCAAAGTTGGAAAAAATTCTGATTTTAGTTTATGTTACTGTTCACACTAGTCTAAAAATGAATTCTATCACTCAGGGGGTAAATGATGTCCAATAGCCACGAAATTTTATAGGAAGGAACTTGACATTCCCAATGACTTGTCCCAACTAGAAGCTCCCCATTTGGATGTCTAGAGAGAGAGATATGAATTTTTAAAGTTTCTATCCAGTATTAGGTATTTAGACAGACCTCAGGTACTCTTTGATTAGTTTTCGATGCCTGGATGTGCCTAAACTGGTCTGAAGTTATTTTTCACCTCTAGCTAAGATACGTAGCTTTCCTTATGGGTATCATTTGCATGAATTGGATTTGTTTAGAATTAATTAGATATTTTTGAAGTTTATAGTAGAAAGCTATATCCGTACCAATAACCAGTTAGACCTTTGCACTGTGTCGAATGTCAAACATCTTTTGTGTGTAGATATGTGTAGCTTTCTAGAATGGTAAATAATACATGATTTTGATTTTTCTAAAATTAGTTATGATTTTCCAAAGTTTGTGAGAAAAATGAAAAAATTTTGGACGAGGAAACTATCATGAATTTCATGTATTCCTTTGCCTTGCAGAGGTTTAGGCCATTTTTGATGATGAAAATGAGTTGTATCTATGTAATTAAATATAAGACTATGATGCATAATCTCATATGGTCCACGGGATATCGAACGAAAATTTTGTACGCGATGCAACGCTAAGAAATTCATTATTTTATTACCTTTTTCCTTGCTCCTTCATGAAATGCATGATGTGAAGCATAAGAATAACATGAGATAAGCTAAAAAAATTATGATGTTATAGAGACAAAGTCTAAAGTCTCCCAAGAGCAAGGCTTAGTTCAAGGCCTTTAAGAAAAAGGGCGCGGCAAGTCTAATAACCTTTAAAGAGAATGGGTGATGTAATGTCCGGTTTTCATTAAACGACAAAAATAGGTGCATTTTCAAAGCAAGTCTCCCAAAATGAATTAGTTAAGGTCCCAAAAATTTAGGTAGCATTCTAGACTCCTAAAAATGAGAATCCTAGGCCCAGACAAAAAGAAAAATGGGGCTAAAATAAAAAAATGAAATTGAATAAAAGGTTGATAAAACGTAGTGACATTTTCGTAATTTTAAGAAAATTTTGGAATTCATATAGGAGGGCTTTTTAAATAAAATTTTTAAGTTTTTTTGGGTTCTCAGAGGCCCCAAAAATCATGGAAAACCCCAGGACAGTTAAAATCCCTTTGGTGGATGTTTTCCAATGGCGGTGGACCTGAACTTTGACAGATTTGTTCGGGAAGGTTTTAGCTCCAATTTGAGTGATTCTAAAGGCATTTTATTAAATTGGGAACCTAAATTTTATAATGAAAAAGACAGTTCTAAAAAAGAAGCTAAAACAAACTAGAAACAAAAATGCCAAGACAAAAAGGCAAAATTAGAATTTTTGAAAAGTCTTTCTTAAACCCACTATATATATAGGGTGCCCCACCTCCTCACTCATTTAGCTCATTTAGTTTCTACCCTAAACTAGAGGAAGAACCCTAAGAATGAGGTGCACAAGAAAGAGAGAAAGAGAAGGAGAAATACAAGGCAAAAGGTATGGAATTTCTTGAATTTTTCATGCTTTCTCTTTAGTAAACCTCTTCTTCTCCATTTTTCCTTTCCTTCCTATGGTGTTATTGAAGTTTGTGGATCTATTTTGAGGGAAGACCAGAGGGGAAAATTTGAATTTGAAGAGAGGAGGCCAAAAAAAGAAAGAATCAAGCAAGAAAACAAGGAAAACAAGGTAAATCTTCCTTCCATGGTAGCTACCCCTTGCTCCCTTCTTTTCCTTGGTTCATCCCACTCATGAAGCTACAAGAGGGCTTGGATTTTAGGTAGAACCAAGGGTGAATCTTAGGAAGTAGAGTGCAGAGAATAAGAATATGAAAAGGAAATTAACAAACAACCGTGGAAATTTAAGATAGCAAACCTAGGGTTTCTAGTGTTCCTTGAAAAATATGATTTGATACCATAATTCCTAGGCCTAAATAAATGTTTAAATGAGTATCTAAGATCCTTAGAAGTCTCCCCCTGTGCATCTTCCATCAAGAAAACAAAGCAAACTCCCTTGGTATCCTATTACTCCATAGCCAAGACCTAGCATAGTTGGAGTACCTAGGCATAGTTCTAATTTGTTCCAAGCCCATTTTTGAGTCATATATGATGAGTGAAAATGAGGGGAAGCCTTGAAAAGAATTTAGAAACCATAGAAAGTGAGATGGTCTTACCTATTCCATAATATGACCTAAGGAAGCATCATGTAGTTAGGCCTTTTGTTTTAATTATGTGATGACTCCAAGGGCTTAAAAGGAGTCAAGAATCATAAATGAAAGGAAAGAATAGAGCCTAGAACTCATTTGATGGGTGTTGCTTCATTAGGTGTGTTTAGGAAACCATAAATGAACCATAGGACAAAACTAGAGTTTCAAGTAGATGTATGGCCTCAGAAATGATTCCAATAACCTAATTGGCTTCCATAAATTGTGTTTAAGCCAAGAGAAGCAAATCCCATACCTTTGTGTGTGTGAAGCCGAAGAAGGGAGAGCATTTTCAAGAGGAAAAGTGTGTGGTTGCAACCAAGGTAGCTCTCTCTTCCTTTTCTCATGCATAAATGTATGCTTAACTTGTTTTTGAATATGTGTATGTGTGTTTTAAACCATGAAAAGTATTCTAGCATGAGCTTTTATTCCATGGTACTATGATGATGTATTATGTTTTCAAATGATGCCTAGTATGTTTGCTTAGGTTTGCTTGAGTGTGAAGAAGCCAATAACCCTTAGTCATGGTGAGGATGAACCAAAAACCCTTAGCCATGGTGAGGATGAACCAAGAACCCTTAGAAATGGTTAAAACAAAGCAAAGAGTCTCCCAAGAGTGAGGTTGAGCCAAAACTTCCTAGAGAAAATGGGTGAGGCAAGTCCAAAATCCATAAGTGAATGGGTAAGGCTAATCCACTTACTTGACAATCCTATGTATGCTTTGTATGACTTACTCATATGCCAAGAATGCTTCTTGAATATTCATATTGTTCCTTGTACTCATGCATGCAATTTCAAAACTTGTTTTACATATTTTATGTATGATTGAAGGGGAGATGAACTATTGGAATTCTTTGAATCTCATTCCCTCCTCTCTAATGTCCTAACATACTAGGTGGACCAAGTGAGCAAGGCAATAGAAGTGACCAAGTGGAAAGATAAGAGATTGACAACAATTTGCATAGATTTTCCTTCTTTATGGCTATATGAGTGGCAAATGTTGTAACCCCTTATTGTATATATCCTATCACTTTATGAACATGTATAATTATACAAATGTATCATGTACAAATGAGATTTAATGTCATATGAATGGTATGGTTCATTTTACGTATGGAATGGCAAGACTAGCCTTGTATGTTCTTATGTATGGCATGGGGTGAGAGAGTGAGTTTCAAATTCTAGGTTTACTCACCTTTGAGACAAGTTTAGAAGGTCATTTTGGTGTATTTACATGTGATCAAGTGGCCATAGTTGCCTTGGAGCTCAAAATAGACCATTTGGACCCTTCGTGAGACACAAAATGAGCCATTTTACAACCCAATATCAAGATCTAACCAAACGAATAAATTTTCCCATGAATTTTGGTAGACATATAGATCTTATCGAGAGCTTTTTAGGAAGCTAAAGACCAGATTATTTAGAGCTCTGTGGAATTAATTATGAATTTTCAAAGTTGGCATTTTTTGTTGTGTCATTAGTATGTCAAATGGTGTCCATTACTCATGAAATTTTACAAGCATAAACTGGACATGCTAAGCTTTCCATGCCACTGAGATCACCCCAATTGGACCTCTGAGTAGGGAGATATGAATTTTTGAAGTTGGAGGATAGTACCAGTAATGACAGACGACCTTTGGTATTATGCCATCAACTTCTGGTGGATAGACATCTCTGTTGTGGTCTAGAATTATTTTTAGCATTAATTAAACATCTATAGCTTTCCATAATGGTATAGTGTGCTTGATTTTTATTTTTATAGAATTAGTTATGATTTTTCAAAGTTTAGGACAAAAATATGGAATTCAACCCGAGGCTGCATACTTTGTTTTTATATATCCACTTCCTTTGCTTGAGTTTTAAGCCACTTCTTGAGATGGATTTAAGTTGCATTTGTGTCAATTAAATATGAGAATGAGATGGATGAGTCCCATATGGTCCACAGGACACGAAATGAATAATGTATACACTATGTAACGCAATTAAATTGATTAGTTTTAATGGTTTTCCTTCTTCCTCTTGTATTATTCATGGAAGGAAGCCTAGAATTTGTATGAGATAAGTTTTATAATTATGGGTGTTACATAAACATTCTCACATATGTAAAAGTAGAGATTATGATATAAACATCATTTTTGAATGTAAATGTGCAAGAATGTGCAATTTAGGTATGTGCGGGCCATGAAAAGTATGTACCTAATGCCAAGTGGATGAATCATTTTGAGTTGCATGATGTTTGGGAACTGATGAAATGGTCATATATGCTACATTTCATGTTTCCGATGTGCTTGATGGGCACATGCAATGAAAAAGTCCATTTTGAACCATGTGGAACTAATAGTGTACCATTTTGAGCCACTTTCTACCCTTAAATTAAAATTTAGACAAATGAATGAATTTTTAGATGAAATTTGGTAGAATTTACATCTCATTTAGAGCTTTTCATAGAGTTAAAGAATACAATTTTTGGAGCTCTGTATAATTTAATATAATTTTTCAAAGTGGTAAAAGAATTGTATAATTGCCTGGGTACTGTTCACATAGCATTATAACTTTCTATAACTACTAAGTTTACACAAAATAGTGTTGTGCACCCTAAGATATTCATGCTCAAAGTTTCAAGTCTAGGTTAGGTCTAAAATTTTGATGCAATTATTATTCCATTAGATTTTCATGGCACAAATGAACTTATTCTGACCCAAAATTTTTACAGTATGTCACTCATGACCTGAGCTTTCCATAGAGCTCTAATTTGGATGAATCAAAGTGTTCTAGCTCAAGATATGAACTTTTGAAGTGGGTAGCTAAAATATGAATCCGTGAGAAATGGTGCCAAAGTACTAACTTGAATCATATGGCCTGGAACCCAAGATTCATGACTTTTTTTTCCTGATGTCTCATGTTGAACAACCTTATTTAGCGTGGATTTCAATATTGAAATACTAAAGTTTTATATTTATGCAAAATTTAAGAATTTGGGCTTTTCATATCTGTTCATTCATGCCAAAGTGCTAACTTGAATCATATGGTCTGGAACCCGAGATTTATGACATTTTTTTCCTGATGTCTCATGTTGAACAACCTTGTTTAGTCTGGATTTCAATGTTGAAATATTAAAGTTTTACATTTATGCAAAATTTAAGAATTTGGGCTTTTAATATCGGTTCATTCCACTGTTAAAAGTGCAAAGAATATGGAAATTAATGTTGTAAGCATGATATAATGTAAAATAGGTGTTATTTCTTTATGGTATGACACACGGACCTAAAGAAGGCTAGTATGCATTATGAGAAATTAAAATTAGAATTGTTATGTTGATGAATGAGGATCCTGGAGTAAAGTGAATTGAGGCAAATTAAGGCTAGAATGTTAAATAGAGCATCTAGAAATGAGGTCGGCAAATCAATGATAGCTCAAAATTGGATCCAAAATGACTAAACAGAATGAATCAAAATATAGAGGAAAAATCATAATTTTAGGTAACTTTTGAAAACTCAAAGGAAGAAGCTTTAAATGATAAAATTGAGTTTCCTAGGATTCTCAAAGACCCTAAAAGTTATAAGAACCCATTGTGATTGCACTTGCGATTAAGATAGGTCTTGCATCTCCTACTTAATGCAATTGACTGACCCAGTATTTCTTTCATTCAAACAAATATGCCTTAGCTTCAAGATGCTATTTACCAATAAAAAAGGGATTTATGACTTAGAATGGCAAAAACTCATCCGATGTATGATTAGGTTGTTGGTTGATTTGAACTTTAATCGGATGATTCGAGATGGCTCTAAAGCTCATGAAACTGAATATAAATGTTTTTAATAAACTAGAGGACCTAAATTTTTATATGGAAAAAATGGTTCTAAGAAAAGAGCTAAAATAATCAAAAATGAGGAAATCGAAGTTAAAGGGCAAAATGGGAATTATGAAAATTATTATAACTCACTACCTTTTTCTTAAAATAGGCCAGCACATTGCTTACTCTCTAAAATAGACCTTGAAGGTTCTAGATTAGAACAAAAAGGCCCACCAAGGAGAGGAGGAAGAAGAAGGAAAGAAGGCTAAGAAAAGGTAAGAAAATGGCATTTTTTCATACTCTTGCCTTTATTAACTTGGTTCTCCTCCTTGATCTATTTCTTTTGATAATTTTAGTGTTCAGAAAGAAGCATTTTTGTGGCTAATTTGTTAGAGGAAGGAGAGAGAGAGTTTGAAGAAAACAAGTTATGCATCAAATTTCCCTCTTGAAAGCTTTTAAAATAAGGTATGTTTCATGGTAGGAATTTTGATCCATCTAGCCTTCTCTTTCTTTGTAGCTTCAACTAGACTTAGAACCTTATAAAGGAGGATGATTCTCGGCCATAGCATAGTTGACCTAAGTGTTTTAAGGCATGGATAATTAGAATATGCAATTAGAATCAACAAAGGAACATTCAAAACTAAGATATAAAAATTAGGGTTTCAATTGCACCTTGAGTATTTTGGAACCTTAACAGGATAATTCAAGCTATATTAAATCATGTCTAGGTTATAGAGAAGCCAAGAAATATGAATATGCATCAAACTCCCAAGAAAAATGTAACACTATATTCATACAACTCATCTCATCTCAATTCTAGTCACACTTCCTTGAATACACAAGCTTTTCAAGAAAATGGCATTAAAATATTATATTATTTTAGCATTATGTCATGGACAAAATTTTTATATCATGTTCCATGGACAATATGGACTCATCCATCTCATTCTCATATTTAAATACAAAAATACAACTTATAACAATCTCAAGAAGTGGCTTAAAACTCAAGCTCATGAACCATATACACAAAAATTGCATGTGTAGCCTCGGGTTATTGTGCCAATTTTCTATCATGAATTTTGGAAAATCATAACTAATTCTAAAAAAAATTAAAATCAAGCACACTATACTATTATGGAAAGCTACAGAGGTCTACTTCATGTTAAAAATAAGTTTAGACTAAAATAGGAATGTCTAGCTACTAGAAATTGATAGAATAGTAACCAAACTTGCCTAACACTACCAGTACTGTCATAGAACTTTAAAAATTCATATCTCCCTACTTAGACATCCAATTGGGGTGATCTTAGTGCCATAGAAATATTACCATATCTAATTTATGTTTGTAAAATTTCATGAGCATTGACACCATTTGAGCTTTAAATGACACAGGAGAAGAAGCTGACCATATGAATAGTGACCATACCAAAATAGCTAAAATTTGGCAACTTTGAAAATTCATAATTAATTTCACAGAGCTCCAAATAAATTAGTCTTTAGCTTTTCAAAAATCTCTAAATGAGATCTATATGCATGCCAAATTTCATGAGAAAATTCGTTCATTTGGTAAGATTATGCGATAGGGTTGCAAATTTGCTCTTTTATGCTTATTAAAGGATCTCAAGAGGGTCAAATTTGGTTCCAAGGCTTTCATGGCCACTTGAGCATGTGGGAAAGCACCAAAATGGTCTATTAAACATGTCTCAAAGGTGCATAAACCTAGATTTTACAAACTCACTCTCTCACCATATGGTATACACAAAAACACATGAGTTATATCTTGCCATTCAATTCAAGAACTTGTTACAACATTCACATGGCATCAAATCTCATTCATACATCAAGTATCCATGTAATTACATATGTTCATAATCTCATACATCATATGCAACATTGGATTATATCATATGCCATTCATATGGCTATAAAATGGGCAATTTCACTCACTTTGTTGTCAATCTCTCTTCTTCAAGCTTGGTGGCTCCTATTTCTTGGTTTACTTGGTCCATCTAGACATGTTAGGCAAATGGGATGGAAGGGATGAGATTCTAGGAATCCTAATAGCTCTTCTCCCTTTCAACCATACATAAAGAATGCAAATCCAAGTCTAGAAATGCACGCATGGATATCATGGAGCATATAATCATTTGTGGAATATTTTAGGCATTCAAGAAGTCATACAAAACATACATAGGTTTGCCAAGAAAATGGTTTAGCTTCACCCACGTTTCTTGGGGGATTTTAGACTTACCTCACCCATTCTCTTAAAGGGTTCTTGACCAAGCCTCACTCTTTGGAGACTTTTGGCTTTGTCTCACCTGTGCTTAGGTATTTTTGGCTCATCCTCACCATTACTAGGGGGCTTTTGGCTTTACCACACTCAAGCAAACCAAAACACATTCATAAAACATCATTTAAGTGTATAACATAACATCATGGTATCATGGCACATAGATACATGATAAAACATTTTTCATGGCTCAAAACATACATACACACATTCAAAGACAAGATAAACATCTACTTATGCATGAAAGGAAGGAGAGAGAGCTACCTTTATTACAAATGCACACTTTTCCTTTTGAATTTAGTTCCTCTCCCTCGGCCACACACTCACAAAGATGTGAGACTTGGTTCCTTTGGCCTAGACAAATAATATAAAAGCCAATTATACTCTTGGAACAAATTCTAAAGCTACACATTCATTTCAAAAGTTAGATGGCTCTTATGACTCATTTATGGTTCCATAATGCACCTAATGAAGCAACCTTAGGAAAACATGATCTTGGCTCCATTCTTTCTATCTATCTATGATTCTTGACTCCATTTAAGCCTCTTGGAGCCATCACATAATTAATTTCAAGAGCCTAGCTCGGTGTTGCTTCTTTAATTCATAATATGGAACCTATAACGACATCTCACTATCCATGACTTCTAAAATTTTTCCAAGGCTTTCTCTCATCCTCTCCCATCATATATGACTTTAAACCAAGTTTGGAAGAATTAAAATACTCCCTTGATGCTCCTTCCATGCTAGGCTGAGACTATGCTTCTTAAGGACACTAAAGGAGTTGTTTTGATTTCTTTGATGGGAAAAGCATGTGGGAGGCTCTCTTGGTGTCTTAGGAACTCACACAAACTCTTAGACAACTTAAATTATGGCTAGAAAGCTTCCTACAAACCAAGGTGCAAGTAAAACCCTATGCCAGACATCTTGTAAATCAATGGTTCTTTCTTAGATTTCTTTGCATATTCTTGTTTCCCACACTTTTAATCCTAAGGTTCATCCTTGGTTTGGTTAAAAAATAACTTGCTCTTGTCTGGCCTTATATAGGTCAAAATTCATAAGAGAAGGAACAAGAAGAATCAAGCTTGAAGCATAGCAAATTACCTTAGTTTCTTGGCTTCCTTTGTTTGTTCTTCTCTTTGCTTGGCTTCTCCTCTCCAAACTCAAAAATTTCCTCCTTGGTCTGACCTCAAAAAAGACCCAAAAGTTTCAATAAAACCATAGGAAAGAAGAAAAAAAGGAGGAGAAGAAGTTTGCTAAGGAGAAACTAAGAAAAATCAAGAAAATCTATACCTTTCTCTTGCTTTTTCTTCTCCCTTTCTCTCCTCCCTTGTATGCCTCACTCTCTTGGTCCTTTCTCTGGTTTAGAGTAGAAATGAAATGATCCAAATGAAGAGAAGAGTGGGGCGTGGGGTATATGTAGCTAGGGTTTAAGACTTGTTTCCAAAAATTCCATTTATGTCCCATAATCTTGGCATTTTCGTTTCTTGTTCATTTTAGCTCCTTTTTAAAACCATCTTTTCCATCATAAAATTTAGGTCCTCAATCTTATAAAATGCCTTTGGAATCACTCAAATTGGAGCTAAAACCTTCTGAAATGAAAGGGTCAAATTCAAGTCAATCGACATTAGAAAACATATACTGGACAGATTTTAACTATTTTTCGGGCTTCCCATGGTTTCCAAGGCCTCTAAGAACCCTAGAAAACTCATATTTTTAATTTAAAAAGCCCTTATGTAAGAATTCTAAAATTTGCCCAAAATTACGAAAATGTCATTACGTTACGTAACTATTTCATTAATTTTCGTCTGGTTATTTTAGTTTTTGTTTTAGGCACCTCTGGCCTCCTAATTTCATTAATTAATGTCTAGATTATTATTCTAATTTTTTTGGACCTTAACCAATTCATTTTAGAGAATTTACTTTGAAAACATATCCGTTTTTATTGTTTTTACGAAAATCGAATATAACAAAAGATAAATAAAACTCCATATGGCCTCCATTGAAGTCATGGTTTGGCCAATCCATGGATAAGTATAATACCATATCTAGTTACTACTTAACTTGCATTACAAATCGTGTAAAGTAGCTATTTTCATTAAATTGCCACCTTTAGCAGCGAAACATACCATTATTAAAACCCAAAATAATTTATCTTTGGCTAAATGGACTATGTGCACTTACCAAACTCATTTTCCATCCATAACACATTTGTTCAATTAGAAATATCACATTTTGAACCATATATTTTGGGTCCAAGGCATACATCACACTTGCATTTTTCCACATGCTCTATTTTCTGTTATAAATTTTGGAAATTTATAACTAATTCTAGAAAAATCCATATGATGCAAATTATAGCTTTTTGGAAATTTCAGGACGTCCTCTAACTACAATAAAAATTTTAAAGCAAAATAATAACATTTGTCCCTAAAAATGGTAATGGAATAGTAACTAGGTCATTGGTTCTGACAACAACTGACTTGAAACTTCAAAAATTTATTTCTCCCTCTACAGAGCTCTAAATTAGGTGTTCTTAATGGCTGTGGAAAGCTCATGATATCTACTATATGTTTGTAAAATTTCATGAGCCTTGGACTTTATTTTGAATTGTAAATGTCACCAAAAATCAAACTAACTATATAAATAGTAACAATGATAGTTTTTACATAATTTGGCTAACTTTAAAAAATCATAATAAATTGTCTAGAGCTCCCTCTACTGTGTGCAATCTCTCGCTATATGTCCTGATCTACCACACTTGTAATAGACATTCTAGCCTACATAACACAATCTACCTTCGTGATTTCTACCATACTGACTGTAGGCTACTGAAATGAAACTACTTCTACTGGACTAAGCTGGTTTCTTTCTACCCTTTCTTTGTCAGTTCCACTATCCTCTGCCACCTCTTTTACTACTAGTGGTGGCTAGTATCTCTTCACATGGGGACTATGTGCATCATTCTTAAGTTCGCTTCTATAATTCTGCAAACCTCCATTAGGGCATTAAAATCCCTAATTCTCTGGGGAGCTACTCTGTCTCTGATCTCTGGTGATATTCCCTTTTCTAACTTGTTTTCCCTCCATCTCTTATCATCATGCTTTTAAATTAGAAGAATATCTAGAGAGCTCTACAAATTTAGCCATGTACTAATCTACAGACATTCCCCCTATCTGTCTCAAGAGAACAAACTTTAACTACTTATCATCTCGAATAGAATGAGGGAAATATTGCTCATAAAATGCTTGTAAGAAAGTTTCCCAATAGATTGGGAGGTTCTTTGATTTTATAATCAGTTTAGTGCTCTTCCCCCAGTAATCAGCTTCTTTCTCTAGTTGAAATATGGCCATCACACCCTTCTGCTTAGACGTGACTCTATAACCCTGAATATCTTCTCTAATTGTATAATCTAGGCCTCTACTTTTTTTGTATTTAATTCACCATTAAATGATGGAGGCTTAAATTTTTTGAACTGTGCTATAGTTTATTGATTAAAGGGCTACTGCTGAGTAGGAGGCGTCTAAGCTAATAGAGTTTGAGAAGTTTATGGATACTAGCCTGAAGGGACTGGCTCTAAATTCTCAGGATGATCTGAGTGCTATGGCTAAGAAGGAGTGGGCCTCTCACTATCTCTCTGAGCAAGACTTTCTTGCAACTATATAATTATGGCTTGCAGCTGATCTAAGCGAGCTATCATAACTTGTAAGGCTCCAGCCATAGGATCACTGAGCTCTGGCTCTACTTTAGCCTTTCTAGAGGGCCTACCTTTCTTAGTGTTCATCATCCTATCTGAAAAAACATGATTTAACATAAAACATGAACACATGCCACAATCTATTACTCAATTTCATCCTGTATGCATCATACATAATAATAAATCACATTCTGAAGCCATAACCAACTCTATAATGCTTGAACCTTTGCTCTGATACCGATAAATATAGTACTATATCTAGTTACTACTTAACTTGCATTACAAATGGTGTAAAGTAGCTATTTTCATTAAATTATCACCTTTGGCAGTGGAACGTACTATTATTAAAAGCCAAAATAATTTATGTTTGGCTAAATGGACTATGTGGACTTACCAAACTCATTTTTCATCCATAACACATTTGTTCAATCAGAAATATCACATTTTGAACCATAAATTTCGGGTCCAAGGCATACATCACAATCACATCACACTTGCAATTTTCTACATGCTCCATATTTTGATATAAAATTTGAAAATTCATAATTAATTGTAGAAAAATCCAAATAATGCAAATTATAGCTTTTTGGAAAGCTCAGGATGTCCTGTAACTACCATACAAATTTCAAATAAAAAAAATAATGTTTGGCCCTCAAAATGGTAATGGAATAGTAACTAGGTCATTGGTTCTAACAACAAACTTGGAACTTCAAAAATTTATTTCTCCCTTTATAGAGCTCCAAATAGCTCTTAATAGCTATGGAAAGCTTATGATGTCTATTATATGCCTCTAATATTTCATGAGCTTTAGACTTCATTTGAATAGTAATAGTGACAGTTTCTACATAATTTGACTAATTTTGAAAAATCATAATAAATTCTTTAGAGCTCCAAAAATAGGCTCTTCGGCTCTGTGAAAAGCTCTAGATGAGACCTATATGTTTGCTAAATGTCATGCAAAAATTCATCTATTTGGTTAGACTTTAGTTCAGGGCAAGAACATGGTTAATTTTGAGGTCCACATGGCTTCAAATGGTACCAAATGGCCTTCTATCCATACCATGACCATTTAAGCACATCCAAAAGCTTAAACGCAACATATAGAAGCATTCTAGTAGGCCCAAATCATGATGGAACTTGAAATCATTCATCCATTTGTTCTTATATGCATACATACTAAGGACCAAGGATGTAAAAAACTTACATACTTATGCATTTGGTTACAAACTTGGTTCATACATCAAAATTACATGCTTTTATATATGCTCAAGAGTTTACATCTCATAAACATCATATATGTAACACCATATTTATCTAACTTTCCTCATGCCATTTCTAAGTCTTATTCCATGCATTTTACAATGAAGCAAGAAAGATAGCATTATAACCATGAATATACTTGCATTATGTCACGGATAAAACTTTTCTTTCAAAGTCTCGTGGGCCATATGGACTCTTCCATCTCTTCCTTATATTTAAATACACAAATATAACTCATAAAAAGATCAAATAGTGGCCCATACCTCAAGCAAAGGGAGAAAATACACAAAACACAAGAGTGTAGCCTTGGATTGGTTTCTAGATTCTGTGCCTAAAATTTGAAAATCATAACTAATTCTAGAAAAATCAAAATTAGACACACTATACAATTATAGAAAGCTAAATATGTATACTTTATGATAAAAATAAATTCAGACTAGACAAAGGCTTCTAGGCATCAAAAGCTGATTGAATAGTACCAGAGGTCAGCTATCATCCTTGGTACTAATCTCCAACTTCAACAATTCATATCTTTATGTTCAAAGATCCAATTGGGGTGATCTTAGTGGCCATGGAAATATTATCATGTCTAGTTTATATCTGTACAATTTCATGATCATTGGACATTATTTGGCCTACGAATGACATAACCCGAGTTTCTGACCATATGAACAGTACCTGTATCAGTTTAGCAGAAAAATGGCAACTTTGAAAATTCATAATTAATTCTATCGAGCTCCAAATAATCTAATCTTTAGCTTCCCAAAATGCTCTGGATAAGATCTACATATGTACCAAATTTCATGGGTAAATTTGTTCATTTGGTTAGATCTTGACATTGGATTACAAAATGGCTCATTTTGTGCCATATGAGGGGTTCAAATGGTCCATTTCAAGTTCTAAGGCAACCATGACCACTTGACACGTGAGAATGCACCAAAATGAATCTCTAAACTTGTCTCAAAGGTGCATAAACCCAGATTTCTCAAACTCACTTTCTCACCCCATGCCATACACAAGATTGCACATGCTAGCTCTTGCCATTCAATACCCGAATCATGCTATCTCATATATTTGGCATCAAATCTCATTCATACATCATACATTTGTGTAATTATATATGCTTATATAATTACATAACAATTTCATCATGGGATTACATCATATGCCATGTGTATGGCTACAAGAGAGATAAAACTAGGCCATCTCATACAATTTGATGTCCATCTCCTTCTTCTAGACTTGGTGGCCTCCATTACCTTGCTCAATTGCTTTACCTAGTATGTTAAGATATTGGAGAGGAGGGGATGAAATTCAAAGAATCCCAATAGCTTATCTCCCTTTCAATCACACATAAAGTATGCAATACAAGCCTTAAAAATGCATGCATAGGCATATTAACATGTGTGAGCATTCAAGAAACATCCTTGACATTTGAACAAGTCATACATAGCATACATAGGCTTACCAAGTAAGTAGATTAGCCTCACTATAATATCCAGTTCTCTAAAAATGAGAGAAAATAAGCGAAACATAATGTACAATTTTTCTGTCAATGTACAAAATCCAACAGATACAAAAGGGAGTTTCTCAAAATGACTTAGTTAAGGTCCCAAAAAATTTAGGTAGTATTTTAGACTCTTATAAATGAGAACCCTAGGCTCAGATGAAAATAAAAACGGAGCTAGAATGAAGAAATGAATCGTGACAAAAGATTGACAAAACATAAGGACATTTTTATCATTTTGAGCAAATTTTTTGAAATTTTCATAGGAGGGCTTTTTAAATGAAAGTTTTGAGTTTTCTAGAGTTCTTAGAGGCCCTGAAAACTATGGAAAGCCCTGGGGTAGCTAAAGCTCCTCCAGTGGACGTTTTCCAATAGCGGTGAGCTCAAACTTTGACAAATCCATTTGGAAAGGTTTTAACTTCGATTTGAGTGATTTCAAAGGAACTTTACTAAATTGAGGACTTAAATTTCATAATGGAAAGATGGTTCTAAAAAGGGAGCTAAAACGAGTTAGAAACGAAAATGCCAAGAATGAAGGGTAAAATTGGAATTTTTGAAAAAAAAGCTTCAAGATAAATCACGCCCTCTTTCTCTCCCTCTTAGAACAAACCTTATTTTTGCCCAAGAAAAGAAGGGAGAGTAAGGGAAAATGGCGCACAAGATGAGGCAAGAAGAAAAGGAAAAGCAAGGCAAGAAAGGTATGAAAATCTTAGTTTTTCAAGCACTTTCCTTCACCAAACTTCTCCTCCTCCTTTTCTTCTTTCTTTCCATGATTTTATTAAGGATTTTAGTGCTGTTTTGAGGCCAAACCAAAGGGGGAAAATGAGATTTGGAGAGGAGAGCTAGAAGAAAAGGAAAAGCATTCAAGGAAAGCTTGAAATCAAGGTAAAAATCTTAGCCTCCATGCCTTACTTCTCTTAGCCTTCTTGTATGCAATTCGTCCTCCCTATAGCTAGCCAAGGGGAGAGTGTTTTTGGGCAAAACCAAGGATGAGTCATATGAATTAAGGTGTGGGAATTTAGAATATGCAAAGAAATCCAAGTAAAAGCCATTAATTTTCAAGATAACAAACTTAGGGTTTCATGAGCTCCCTTGAAAATTTGATTTGATGTAATTGTTCCTAGGCCTAAATGAATGTTTGGATGAGCTTTTGAGATCCCTAGAAGGCTCCTCATATGCATCTTCAATCAAAAGAATGAAGCAAACTCACTTGGTGTTCATATAATGCATAGTTTTGGCCTAGGATAGATGAAGCACCAAGGGGTAGTTTTAATTTGTTCCAAACTTATTTTTGAGTCATATATGATGGAAGAGGTTTAGAGGAAGCCTTGGAAAATTTTTGGAAACCATAGATAGTGAGATGGTATTATAGGTTCCATATTATGGCTTAAAGAAGCAACACCTAGTTAGACTCCTTGATTTGATTGTGTGATGACTCCAAGAGGTTTCAATGGAGTCAAGAATCATAAATGAATGGAGAGAATGGAGCTAAGATGATGTTTTCTTAAGATTGCTTTATTGAGTGCATTATGGAACCATAAAAAGGCCTTATGAGTCACCTAGCTTTTCTAGTGAATATATGGTCTTAGGATTTAATTCAAGAGTATAATTGGCTTCCATATGATGTATCTAGGCCAAGAGAAATGATCTCCATCTCCTTAAGTATGTAAGGTCAAGGGAGAGGACCAAGGCTCAAGGAAAAAGTGTGTGAATGCAAGCAAGGTAGCTCTCTCTACCTTCTCTCATATATGAATGTGTGCGTACATTATCTTTGAATGTGTGTATATATGTTTTGAGCTATGAAAAGTATTTTAGCATGAGCTTTTATTCCATGGTACCATGATGATATTTTATGTATTCAAATGATATTTTATATGCTTGCCTTGGTTTTCTTGAGTGTGGAGAAGCCAAAAACCCTTTAGCTATAGTGAAGATGAGCCAATAACCCTTAAACTTGATTGAGACAAAGTAAAGAGTCTCCCAAAAGTAAGGTTGAGTCAAAACCTCTTAGAGAAAATGGGTGAGGCAAGTCTAAAATCCATAAGTGAATGGGTGAGGCTAGTCCACTCACTTAGCAAGCCTATGTATGCTACGTATGACTTGTTCAAATGCTAAGAATGTTTCTTGAATGCTCACACATTTTAATATGCCCATGCATGCATTTTTAAGACTTGTATTGCATACTTTATGTATGATTGAAAGGAAGATGAGCTATTGGGATTCTTTGAATCTCATCCTCTCTTCTTTAATGTCTTAACATGCTAGGTGAATCAATTGAGCAAGGTAATGGAAGCCACCAAGCCAAGCAGAAGAAGATTGACATCAAAATGTATGAAATGGCCTAGTTATGTCTCTTTTGTAGCCCTACACATGGAATATGATGTAATCCCATGATGAAATTATTATGTAATCATATGAACATATGTAATTACCCAAATGTATGATATATGAATGAAATTTGATGCCAATTGTATGAGATAACATGTTTTGGGTATTGAATGGTAAGAGCTAACATGTATAATCTTGTGTATATATCATGGGGTAGATAAGTGAGTTTGAGAAATATGGGTTTATACACATTTGAAACAAATTTAAAGAGTCATTTTGGTTCATGCCCACGTGCTCAAGTGGCCACACAAGCTTGGGAAGCAAAATTTGACATTTTGATGCTAGTTGAGACCATAAAAATGACCAAACTGGAACCCTATAGCACAAACTAACCAAATGGATGAATCTTCCCATGAAATTTGGCAAAAATTTAGAGCTCATTAAGTTATTTTTTAAAAGCTAAAATTCAGAAAAATCGGAGCTATACAAAATTAATTATGAATTTTCAAAGTTGGGATTTTTCTACTATTCTAGTGTATGTACTATTCATATGGTCAGTTTTGTATTATGTGTCATCTAAGGGCCAAATGATGTCCAATGCTTGTAAAATTTTACAGGTATAAACTATAGGTTATAAGATTTCTATGGTTATCAAGATCACCTCATTTGGAGGTCTGGACAAAGAGTTATGAATTTTTGAAGTTTAATGTTAGTACTAGTAGTGCCACTTGACCTCCAATATTGTTCTATCATAGTTTAGTTCCTAAATGAACTTGGTGTGGTTAGAAGATATTTTTCCCTTAGAGATAACATCGGTAGCTTCTCATATTGAGTAAATTTATATGATTTAGATTTTTCTAGAATTAGTTATGAATTTCCAAAGTTTATGACAGTAACTTATGGCAGTAGCCCGATAGCTAAGACCTTGGGTGCCTTTCGAATGTCAAACGTCTTCTACTTGATGTTCCATGACTTAGAATTATTTTTAGCATATATTAGACCTCTATAGCCTTCCAGAATGGTAAAGAATGCATGATTTTAATTTTTCTAGAATTCGTTATAAATTTTCAAAATTTGTGATAGAAAGCATGCAATTCTGGCCGAGGCTACACTGTGGAATTTTGTGTGTTTCTTTCACTTGCATGAGTTCTAAGACACTTTTAGTGATGGAATTGAGTTGTATCTATGTAATTAAATATGAGAATATAATATATGAGCTCACATGGTCTGTAACACCTTACTCTCTAGCTCATACCCATCATGCCTTACATACTCATATGCATAGGGAAAGCATAAAAGGGAGATCATTTTCTCTAGGTTCATATTCTTTCTCTCAGGCATTATGCAAGGGTAGATATTCACTTTACTGTCACATGGACTAGGTGAGCTCTTTCTATTCATCCTCATGTTTCACCATTACAACTTATTTCAATCCCAAAAACATGCTTGAAACTCATGGAAAGCAAAAAGGGATGTGAGACATGCAAATTCGTTTTCGGCAGATTTGGCCTCATTTCTGGGCAGAGTTTGAAAATTCAGAACTAAATACAGAAAAATCAAAAGCCCATGATCTTGGTCATTCTAGAAAGCTTAAGACGTCTACTTCATGGTAAAAATATGTAGAAGTCTTAAAATCTCATGCATAAAGCGTTTGACATCCGAAATCATCCACTGGTCAGAGGGGTTCTGTTACTGTCACAGTTTACTGATATGGAATTTGAAATTGTCTAACTAATTCCAAAAAATCCAATGCTTGTAAACAATATCACTATGGAAAGATGTGGATGTTAACTAGAGAGGAAAAATAATTCCAGATCAGTTCATCAAGCCAAACTCCCGGAAACCGATGAAACAGTACCTCGGGTCTGGTAAGATGACTGATTCTGGGCCGGAACTTTAAAATTTTATATCTTCCCTCTCTAGACCTCTAAATGAGGTGATTCAAGTTCCTATAAGTCTCTGTGACTATCTAGTTTCTAGGTATAAAATTTCGTAGCCATTGGACTACGTTTGTCCCTCGGATGACATGGTTTCTAAACTGACCAAATGAACAGTGTTTTCTGAAATCCGAATTTCTGATGCCAACTTTGAAAAATCATAGAAAATGCTATAGACCTCCAAGTGACTTGATCTTTAGCTTCTAAAAAATCTCTAAATCAGATCTAGTCACATGTTAAATTTCAAAGCAAGAGGAGGTCATTTGGTTAACTCTTGACATCAAATGCAAAAAGGCCATTTTCTTGGTTAAAAATGGGGCTCATAGGGTCCAATCTTAGTTCTTCTACCTCTATGACCCTTTGAGCACATGAGAAAACATCTATAGGGCTATCAATCATGGCTCAAGTGTCTAGCAACCCAGATTGGAAAAACTCACTACCCCATGCCCACTTATACACTCATGTGGCCTATACTCACATTGTGCTTTTCATAATTAAGACTTGCTTCTTCATTCAAATTGGATCTCATTCTCATATACATTATAAATACATTGACTTACAAACATTCATAGATGCTACATCATATACATTATTAATTTACATCTCTTGTCTTAAGTACAACATAATTACAAGAAGCTCTTTTACAATTCTTCATTTATCTCCCTAGCTTCAAGCTTGGTGGCTCCTATCTCTAGCCTCACTTGGTCCACCTAGCATGTTTGGATGGTGGAGAGGGGGAGTGAGATTCAAAGAATCTCAATAGCTCATCTCTCATTCAATCATACACACAAAGCATGCAAACAAGTCTCACCATGCATGTATGGCATGTTAGCATATAAAATCATAATAAAAGTATTTGCAACATTTAAACTGGCCATGCATAAAAGAAACATTCTCAACATGTGAGTAGGCCATACATAACATATGAAAGCTTGCCAAGTACATGGATTTGCCTCACCCACTCACTTGTGGATTTTGGACTTGCCTCATCCATACTTAAGAGGTTCTTAAACTCAACCCTTACTCTTTGGGAGTCAACCTCGCTTTTGGGAGACTCTTTTCTTTGTCTCAACCAACTTGAGGGTTTTGGCTCATTCTCACCATGGCTAAAGGGTTATTGGCTTTTCCATACTCAAGCAAACCCAAGAAATCACATAAAACATCATTAAAACACATAAGGCATCATCATGCTAACATATTTCTCATAGCTCAAAGCATACATACACACAAGTAAAACAATGTAAGTGCACAATTATGCATGAAAGAAGGTGGAGAGAGCTACCTTATTGGCTATTCACAACCTTCCTCTTCAATTTGTCTCCTCCCTTGTTGGTTTCACAACCACTTCTAGATGGGAGTGCTTCTCTTGAGCCTAACCACACAAGAAGCATGGAATTATTTCCTTAACACTTGATTCATAAGTTAGGGATCTCTTTCTAACAACCCTACTAAGTATGTCAAGCTAGGGTTCTTTCTCTCACTAGAATTTACTAACTATTCTTTCTCTTCTCTCAAGCTTCAAGAGAGGAAATCAAGAAAAGGGGACTATATGACTTCTAACCTCCCTCAAGAGTGGTTTTCCACTCTCCCTCTTCTGAACCAAGCTCAAGACCTAACTACTTCCACAACCAAGACCATAGGGGGAGATGGCAAGGGGAGAAGAACAACATTCTAAGGAGAGAAACCATGTAAATCTTACCTTTCTCTTACTCTTCCTTGCTTCTTTAGGCTTCTCTCTCTCTCCTCCGCCCTTCTCTCTCTCTTAGAGTGAGCTTGAGTCGGTTAGAAGAAGAAAAGAGAGATTAGGAGGCTTTTAAAAGTCAAATTTTCTATTTTCACGCTTTTCCGAACTAACCCTCGCTATAGCGAGCCATAACCCTCTCAACAGCGAGCTCGAATAAGTCCTAGACCTCTACCTTCACTACAGCGTGCGCTACGGTGAGCAATTCCCTGGTTTTTATATGGGGTGCCCAAACTCGCTATAGCTAGAAGGCAGTCTCGCTATAGCTAGACCATTTCTCGCTATAGCAAACAGGTACATTCGCTATAGCCGGGCCGTAGCTAGCAGACTTAGAAAATTTTTAGCTTCCAAAAATTTTCAGCTTTTCTTTTCTTTCCTTTTTCTTTTCTCTTTTCTTTTCTTCTTCTTTCTTTTTCCTGGTAGTTACATGGTCCACCGAATACCGAATAAAAATTTTATATGTACGCAACACAAAAATACTCATTATTTTAATGTCACTTTCCTTGCTTTTTCATGAAACTTATGATGTGAGACATAGAGATAGCATGAGATAAGCTAGGAAGTTATGGTGTTACACTCACCCATTCACTTATGGATTTTGGACTTGCCTCACCCATTTTCTCTAATAGGTTTTGAATCAACCCTACTCTTAAAAGTCAGCGTTACTCTTGGGAGACTCTTTCCTTTGTCTCAACTAGGTTCAAGGGTTCTTGGCTCATCCTCACCAAGGGTAAAGGGTTTTTGGCTTCTCCACACTCAAGCAAACTAAGGCAAACATCTAAAATATCATTTGAATACATAAAACATCATCATGGTACCATGGAATAAAAGCTCATGCAAAAAAATACTTTTCATAACTCAAAACATACTTACACATATTCAAAGACAATGTAAGCACCCATTCATGCATGAAAGAAGGTGGAGAGAGCTACCTTGCTTGCATTTACATACTTTTTTCTTAAGCCTTGAGTCCTCTCCCTTGACCTCACACACATAAGGTGGTGGAGATCATTCCTTTAGGCCTAGAAACATCATATGGGAGCTAATTATACTCTTGAATCGCATTCTAAGGCCACACATTTACTGGAAAAGCTAGGTGACTCATAAGGCTCTTTTGTGGTTCCATAATGCACTTAATGAAGCAAACTTAAGAAAACATCATCTTAGCTCCATTCTCTCCATCTATTTATGATCTATGACTCCATTTAAACCTCTTGGAGTCATCACACAATTAATTCAAAGAGCCTAGCTAGGTATTGCTTCTTTAAGCCATATTATGGAACCTATGATCCCATCTCACTATCCATGGCTTCTAAAATTTTTCCAAGGCTTCCTCTCATCCTCTTCCATCATACATGATTTAAAGCTAAGCTTGGAAGGAATTAAAACACTACCTAGGTGCATGAACTCTCCTTGGTCGAAGCTATGCTTCCATATGGCACCAATGGAGTTTCTTTGCTTACTTTGATGGGAGAATCATTTAGGAAGCTCTTTTGGTGTCTTAAGAGCATATATGAACTCTTAAACATCATAACATATCGCTAGGGTTCATGCTAGAGTTCAAGGTGCAATCAAAACCCTAACCTCTTTATCTTATAAATTCATGGCTTTTACTTAAATTTCTTTGCATATTTTTACTCTCCTCCCTTAAATTCCTAGAATTCACCTTTGGTTCTACTCAAAATTCAAGCCCTGTTATAGCTACATATATGGGGCAAAATAAGGAGAAGAAGGGGGAAGGAGTAGCTACCATAGGATGAAGATTTTACCTTGTTTCCATGGCTTTTCTTGCTTGTTTCTCACTTTCCTTGGCCTCCTCTCTTCAAATCCGAATTTTCTCCTTTATTCTACCCTCAAAATAGATCCATAAACTTCAATAAAACCATAGGAAATAAAGGGAAATGGAGGAGAGGTTTGCTTAAGAGAAAGCATGAAAAACTAAGAAAATTCATACCTTTTGCTTTTCTTTCTCCTCCCTTTTCTTCTCCTTCTTATGCGCCTCACCCATTAGGGTTTTCCTCTAGTTTAGGGCAAAAACAAGTGTGGCTAAATGAAGTGAGGAGGTGGGGCACCTTATATATATAGGGAGGTTTAATAAGACTTTTCAAATATTCCAATTTTGCCCTTCGTTCTTGGCATTTTAATTTCTAATTCGTTTTAGCTCCTTTTTAATAACTATCTTTTCCATTATGAAATTTAGGTCCTGAATTTAATAAAATTCCTTTGGAATCACTCAAATCAAAGTTAAAACCTTCTTAAATAAATCTGTTAAAATTTAGACTCACCACTGTAGGAAAACATCTATAGAAGGGGCTTTAGCTATCTTGGGGCTTCCCAAGGTTTTCAAGGCCCTTGAAAACCTTGAAGAACTTAAAACTTTCATTTAAAAAGGCCTCTTGTGAAAATTTCAAAATTTGCTCAAAATGACAAAAATACTGTTACGTTTCGTCAATTTTTCGTTCGAATTTATTTCTTCATTCTAACTTCATTTTTTCTTTCTATTTGAGCCTGGGATTCTCATTTTAGGAGTCTAGAATGCTTCCCAAATTTTTTGGGACCTTAACTCAGTCATTTTGAGGGACTTCCTTTTGTATCCGATAAATTTTGTTCGTTTACAGAGAAACTATACGTTTCGTTTCTCACGGTTTCTCTCATTTTCAGAGAATTGGATATTACAATATACATACATACTTTGACATCAAAATACATAAAATCATATTTTATTGTTAAAGTCTGATCATTCAAGCTTGTTGGCTTCCACTTCTTGCTCCATGAGGCTCACCTACATATGGTTAGACATAAAGTAGGGAAGAGTGAGATTCAAAGAATCCCAATAGCTCATTTACCCTTTCAAGCATACATATATGGCACATTTTCATGTCATAGAATGCAGACATGCTATAAATGCTTCAAGTAAACATACATAATCATATTTTCAAGTCATATGAAGTCATTCCAATTTAAACATGAGCTCTAGGGACTTTTGGTCTATCCTCACCCAATTTCTTGAAACTTTTGGATTAACCTCACCCACTTTTAGGGAGTTTTGACTTAACCTCAGTCACTTGTGAGACTTTTGGCTTTGTGTCACCTATTTTTAAGGACTTTTGGCTTCTCTTCACCCATTTTAAGGGACTTTTGGCACAACCTCACCCATGAAGAAACATACATATTCAATTTTTATTCAAGAAACATAATGGCACTAAAGCATTAAACTAATAGCTATAGGCATATCTCATGATTCAAATATTCATACAAGCATCCAATGACAATAAAACTACCAAGCAATATGTACAAGAAATGATGGAGAGCTACCTTGAGATAAGAAACACAAGTTTTCTTCCTTGGATTTCTCTCTCCCTTTCTTGACCTCACACACACACCTAGGAGGAACTTGATTTGCTTGGCCTAGATATATCAAATAAGATACAAATACATCATTGGAATTGATTCTAGCCTTGCATAAACTTTATGCAAACATATTCAAGTTTATGGTATAATTATGGTTCCATACAAAGGCACAATGAAGAAACCTACATAATTCATGATCTTGGTTCCAATTTCTCATTCAATCTAAGTCTTATGACTCCATTTAAACTCATTAGAGTCATCTCAAACTCAATTCAAAGAGCAAAACATCAAGTTGCTTCTTTATGCCTAAAAAAGAACCTAAACTTCCATCTTTCAAACCATGGCTTCTAAATTTAAACCAATGGTTCCTTTGGTGTTTATTATTCATATTTAGATCATTTCTATCCTTGGAATTAAAGAAAATTCTCCCTAGGTGCATAATTCCCTCTTTGGCTGAGACTTACACAAGGTGAAGAACCCATAGAGTTGGCATGTGATCTTTGGTTGTGAAATCAAAGGCTTGGCCATTTGAGAATGCATATTATATCCAAACTATCTAAACTTAACCTTGTAAAGGTCTTTCCAAGCTAGATTTTGAAAAGAATCACTTTTGTGATGTATGCCAATTGGGAAAGCAAGCAAAATCTTCCTTTAAACTAAAGGAATTTGTTGCCTCTAGCAAGCGACTCTAATTGTTACACATGGATCTCTTTAGCCTTAAATAAACTCTCAACTTTAGTAGGAAAAGTTATACATTTGTTATCATTGATAACTAGTTTAAATTCATATGGGTTCTTTTTCTTGCTCATAAAGATAAAGCTTTTAAAAATTTTGAGGTCTTTTAGAGAAAGGTTCAAAGAGAACAAAGATATTTAATCTATAATATTCAGAGTGATAATGATGGATTTTTTGAAAACAAATTATTTGAAAATTTATGTGATAACAAGGTTTTATTCATAACTTCTCAACATTAAGAACTCCACAACAAAATGGGGTTATCGAAAGAAAAAATTGTATCTTACAAGATATGGCTAGAGCCATGCTCCTTAACAATGATCTTCCCAAATACTTTTAAGTTGAAGCCATAAATACTACTTGCTATATCTTGGATCATTGTCTCATTAGACCTATTCTAAAGAAAACTTCATATAAATTATGAAAAGGAAGAAAGCCTAATATTTATTACTTTCATGAATTTGGTTGTAGGTGTTTCATCTATAATAATGAAAAAGATAACTGAGGAAAGTTCAATGCTCAAAGTGATGAGGGCATATTCTTAGGATACTTAACTTTTAACAAAACATATATAGTGCACAATAAGAGAAATATGAATAAGGAAGAGTCTATGCATATGGCAATTGATGAAACTAATCCTGCCTTGAGAAGAATAGTGAATATATATGAGGATAAGAACATTTTAAGAGCATATTAGCTAACTCTGACTATAGCTAACGGTCATTTTAGAAAATAGTTCGAGTCATCTTAAAATTATTAATAAGAGTTTGAGTGAACTTTATCTTACAAACAAAAGTGAACTCCAAGTTAAGAGCGAGAAGTAAACTCTGGATCAAAGTTAACTCCAAAATTCTAAGGAAAGCATCTATCATGATCAAGATCCTTTAGTTGATAATGACAAGGAAGATAAACCCATAGTTAGTATTTAAAGATCAACTATGCAAGAGACAACACAAAGAGACATTAGATTGTCAAGAGAATGGAGACAATCTTCTATTTACTCATTATAGTACATTATTGAAGGTCCAAATGAAGGATTGTGTCACTCTTATCTCAAATAGAGCCCATATCAGTTGAAGAGGAACTAGATGATGACCATGCAAGAAGAGTTACATCAATTTAAAAGGAAGAAAGCATGGGAGCTAAGGGAGCAATCAAAAGAAGCCTTCATATTAGAACCAAAAGAGTATTTTGTAGTAAATTGGATTATCTAAAGCAAGGTTTTACTTAACAAAAAGCTATAAACTTTGATAGAACTTATGTTCTAGTGACTAAGTTTGAATCAATTTGAATGTTACTTGCTTATACTTTCTTTATGAATTTTAAGTGATATTAAATGGATGTTAGAAGTGCTTTTCTTAATGGTTTTATAAATGAAGAGGTATATGTTAAGTAAACCCTTGAATTTAAGGATAAAAAGCTATCTAGCCCTATTTTCAAACTCTTTAAAGCTCTTTATGATCTAAAGAAGGCTCCTAGAACTTAATATGAAAGGTTGAATACTTTTCCCATAGAAAAAATTTTTCAAGAGGAAAACTTAATACTACTCTCTTCATCATAAGAAATAAAAATAATTCCTTACTTGTACAAGTTTATGTAAATAATATCATACTTGACAATACTAATGAATTTTTATGTGAAGAATTTATTGAGCTAATGAAAGCTGAATTTGAAATGTGTATAATGGGAGGAGTAAATTTCTTTCTTAGAATTCAAATCAAATAAACAAAAGAAGAAAAGTTCACTAATCGAGCCAAATATATAAAGAGCTAATAAGAAAATACGGATTTCAAAATTCAAAACTTATAAGCCCTCTAGTGTATCCCTCCTCCAATCTAAATAAAGATAAGAATAGTAAGGATTTTCAACAAAAATGTTATAAAGGTATGATTAGGTCACTACTTTACTTGATTGCTAGCAAACCTAATATCACTTTTAGTGTTTGTAAATGTGTTAGATTTCAAGCTAATGGACTCACATTTTATTGCTCTTATAGGTACTTTTAGATATTTGGTAGGAACATAAGACTAATGGTTGTGGTACCCCAAAACTTACTTTTTTGATCTAGTTGGGTATGATGGTGTAAACTTTATAGGAGATAAATTAGATAGAAAAAGTATTAGTGGTAGTTGTTAATTCCTTAGGAATGCTCTAGTATCTTGGTTTAGCAAAAAAACAAAGTTCTGTGGCTCTCTCCATAATTTAAGTTGAGTATATAGTAGTAGGAAACTATTGCACTTAACTTCTATGGCAACTGAAAGATTACTCTTTGAGTTTCAACCACATTCCTATCTTTTGTGACAATAGAAGTGCTATTTGCCTCACAAAGAATCTAATTCATCATTCTCAGACAAAATATATTAAAATAAAACATTATTTTATAGGAGATCATGTTCAATAAGAAGATATGGAAGTAATGCATATCCAAACTAAAAATTGCTTATTGATATTTTCACTAAACCTCTACTTGAAAATAGATTTATATCTCTCGAAAAAATAATTTGGAATAATTAATAATATATGATGTTTTTTGTGTGATTTTTATGGGGTTACCTACCTTCTTCACTCTAAATAACTTTAGCAAGTCACTTCATTTATAAATATGCATTGTTTGTCATTTGCTAAATAAATGCTTATCTTTGCTTTATCTATTGTAAAATTTGCTATGTGACATGTGTTCTAAAAGTTGAACAAACCACTAATTCTTTGGAATTAATTGTCATGATTTCTGAGGTGAAATTGAAATGTTTAATTGGTTTTTCAAATCTGTGTCTCAAGGTTTTGAAATAATGATGATTGGTATTCCCTACACATGTAGAATGCATCCTTTTAGCCATTTTTTTCAAAAACAAAGCATCATAATTGTACCACTCTCTTAGGATCATTAACTTGCTTTCTCTTAAAGTGCATTTATGCCTTAGCCCTAAAACTATTAATGGACAAATGAATTAATTGATTCACATTTCATCAAAGACAATCTAAGAGATTGAGAAACTTTATTCAAGTTGAAGGCACCATTAATGACGATGTGGAAGATAAAAGGTGATACAAAGCTTTAGAAAAACTCAAATTAACAAAGTTTGTTAAGAAAAAGAAAGAAAAGATGAAGAAATCATTGTCTACTATAAATCCTTTATCCAAGCAAAAGAGAAGTACTAAGGAAGACTTGAAGAAGAAGAAGAGACACAAAAGCATCAAAGGAGATATATTGGCATTTGTATTCTTGAATCTTCATCTGGAAACTCTTTAGCAATATCAAAAGGAAAATGAAAGAAGAAGATTAGGGAAGAAGAATGAACTAAGGAATCAAGGGAAAATTTGTTTCCAAAATTTCACACTCTAGAGCACTTAAAATGGTATCTAATAGATTTTATGAATAAACTTATTACTATTAGGAGATGTGTTAATTTCAAAAAAAAAAAATTAACTCTTTCAAATGATTTGATTGAGTTAGACTTCAAATCCATGAAATGGCCCCCTTGCTAATGATAAACGATCCAAACTATGATAACTTGGTTAAGATGCTCTATGCAAATTTACATGTTATTAAGAAGGGCATGGTATTAAGCTCATTGGTAAATGTAAAACCAATGATTGTTGGTCCTAACACAAAGAGAAAATTTTTGGAGTATCATTCGTAGGAGATTCATAATACTACTTTGGAGGTTACTCATGGCCTGTTGACATGAAGGCAACATTTGCTAATCCATTTGAGTGTGTAGTGGAAACAAAAGATTTGATAAAGGGAAGAAAAATCAATGCTCAAGCTATTTCATTTCCATATCAAGTAGCAACACACATTATAGGAATAACAATGTTTCTAAAAGTAAGAATGCTTAATATGTTAACCTACAAAGATCTATACAGTCTTATGGCCCAGTAAAGTATTAATGTCTTGAATGCTCAAGTATATGGAGGAAACTACATGAAGCTCTTCACAATCCACAAGTTTACCCTATAGGATGCTTCTTACTAGGGTTTTTTTGAGCTCAAGGAGTAGATTTTGAAGAATACACATCTAGGATAAGTTCTGTGTCTTATGACATATCAATTCTCAAATTCATGAAATATACATCAATTGATTGTGATTGAATCTAGAACTATGATATAGAGGAATATTAGGCCAATCATACAATTTTTTGAGCTAAGGCAAGACAATTAACACAACTTTCTCCTTTTTTTGCAAAAGGCACATTTGTTAAACTTTCCCCTTAAAACCCATATAAAAAGCACCTTGATGAAGAAGCTTCTATTTTTTCAATTTCAAAGGAAACTACAGCTCCTAAATATGGTGCTCAACCTTTTGTGGAAAATGCACATATTGAAGATTACCTTTCTATAGAACCAGATGAGGAAACTCTAGAATTTTGGCATACCACTCCACTTTCCTATGCAAAGTATTGAAGTTCCTTTAAATTTGGACATTATGTTGGAGCACACTAGAACAGGCTCCTCTTGTAACACCATAACTTCCTAACTTATCTCATGCTATCTCAATGTCTCACATCATATGTTTCATGAAGAAACAAGGAAAAATGGAAATAATGAGTATTTTTAGGTTGCGTAGCGTATAAATTTTTCACTCGGTGTCTCATGGACTATGTGAGCTCATGTATCATATTCTCATATTGAATTACATAGATATAACTCAAATTCATCACCAAAAGTGGCCTAAAACTCATGCAAGGCAAGAGACACACAAAATTTCCATGAGGTAGCCTCATCTAGAATTTCATGCTTTCAGCTACAAATTTTGAAAAATCATAACTAATTCTAGAAAAATAAAAATCACACATTTTTTACATTTTAAAAAGCTACACATGTCTAAATTATGTTAAAAATATGACCAGGCCATGAAACATCACACAGAGGACGTTTGACATTCAAAAGACTATAGAGGTCCATCTAGTTACTGGTACTGATATAGATTTTTGCTATAAATATCAAAAATGTCCAATTAATTCTACAAACATCCAATCTATGTAAATGATACCAATCTAGAAAGCTACAGATGTTAACTAAAGGGAAAAATAACTATAGACTAGTTTAGGCATGTCTAGACGTCATAAACTAATCAAATAGTAACCTAGGTCTGGTTGGATGCTTGATACTGGGTAGATACTTCAAAAATTTATATCTCCCTCTCTAGACATCTAAATGAGGTGCTTCTAATTGGCACAAGTCACTGGGAATGTCTAGTTTCTTTCTATAAAATTTCATGGCAATTAGACATCATTTGCCCCTAAGTAACAAAATTCATTTTTAGATCGGTATGAATAGTACCCTTGACCAAAATCAAAAAAAATTTTAATTTTGAAAATTTATCAAATATTCCATAGACCTCTAAAAATTCTGTACTTTAACTTTCCAAAAAGCTGTCAATAAGCTCTAATTGGATGCCAAATCTTAAACCAAGAAGAGCTCATTTGGATAAAAAGTGGTATAGGTTTCCAATATGGTTAATTTTACTCCATATGAGATACCAAGTGCGCCCAAATGGTCTTTCTTGGTGTTTAGAACCCCTTGGGTAAGTTTAAAAACATGAATATGACTTGTATGAATTGCCCAAGTGGTCCCAAACCTCAGATCTCAATTTGGCCAAGTCACCTCCATTTATACATACATTTTCACAATACTAGCTTGCTATTACATGTCCAAATTGCTCATTTCTATACATATAACCTTAGATCTCATTTATACATGATATATTAGCATAATTATACAACAATGGATTACAATAATTGCCATTCATATGGTCTTAAAGAAACAAAATCTATACACTTTGATGTCATGCTCTCATCTTTCAAGTGGTTGGCTACCATTTTCTTATTCTTTTAGTCCACCTAGCACGTTAGAACATTAGAGAGGAGGGAATGAGATTCAATAGCTCATCTCCCATTCAATCACACATAAAGTATGTAATATAAGTCTTGAAAATGCATGCATAGACATATTAACATAGGTGAGCATTCAAGAAATATTCTTGGTATTTGAACAAGTCATACATAGCATATATATACTTGCCAAGTAAGTGGATTAGCTTCACCCATTCACTGTGGATTTTAGACTAGCCTCACCCATTTCTTTAAGAGGTTTTTTACTCAACCTTACTCTTTGGGAGTCAACCTCACTTTGGGAGACTCTTTACTTTGTTTCAACCAACTTTAAGGGTTCTTGGCTTACCCTCACCATGGCTAAAGGGTCCTTGGCTTCTCCACACTCAAGCAAACCAAAGCAAACATATAAAACATCATTTGCATACATAAATCATCATCATGGTATCATGGAATAAAAGATCATGCAAAGATACTTTTCATAGCTCAAAACATATATACACACATTTAAAGACAATGTAAGCACGCATTCATGCATGAAAGAAGGTGGAGAGAGCTACCTTGCTTATATTTACACACTTTTTTCTTGATTCTTGAATCCTCTCCCTTGATCTCACACATTCAAGAAGGTGGAGATCATTTCTCTTGGCCTAAACATAATTCATGGAAGCCAATTAGGTACGTGAAATTAATTCTAAGGCACACATCTTCTTTAAACACTAACTTGGTCTATTAACCCCTTTATGGTTCCAAGAATGCAACTAATGAAGCAACAACCATCAAATAAATTCTAGGCTCCATTCTTTCCTTTTATATATGATTCTTAACTCCTTTTAAGCCTTTTAGAGTTATCACACAATTGAAACAAAGCCTAACTACATGTAGCTTCTTTAGGTCATATTATGGAACCTAAGACACCAATTCATTCTCTAAGCCTCCTAAATTTTTCCCAAGTTTTCCTCTCATTTTCATTCATCATATATGACTCAAAAATGGGCTTGAAAGAATTTAAAACTCTCCCTAGGTGTCTCAACCTCCTTTGGCTGAGACTATGCACCATTTAGCCTCCATGGAAGTTTACTTTGTTTTCTACATGGAAGATGCATATGGGGAGACTCCTAGGGATCTTGGGAACTCATGTAAATATTCATTTAGGCCTAGGAATAATTACATCAAATCAGATTTTCAAGGAAACCCATGAAACCCTAGGTTTGCCACCTTGAAAATCCATGGCCTTTTCATAAATTTCTTTGCATATTCTTACCCTCCACCCTTAAATTCATGGAATTCACCCTTGGTTTTGCCTAAAATTCAAGCCCTCCTATAGCTACGTACATGGGGTGAAATAGGGAGAAGAAGGGGGAGGAAGTAGCTACCATAGGATGGAAGATTTACCTTATTTTTCTTGCTTAATTCTCACTTTCCTTGCCCTCCACTCTTCAAATCCGAATTTTCCCCTCTGATCTTCCATCAAAATAGATCCAAAAACTTCAAAAAACCATAGGAAGAAAGCTCAAAAGGAGAAGAACAAGTTTAGAAGAAGAAGGAGCATGAAAATCCATGAAATTCCTTACCTTTTCCTTGCTTTTTCTCCTCCTTTCTTCTCTTCCATGGTGCACCTTAGAGAGCTGGTGTTTTCTCTGGTTTTTGGGCAGAATGGTTCCTGCAAATGAAGGGGAGAAGAAATAAGAAACTTAAAGAGTGTTCAAGAAGCTTCCACTTTCTTAAAAATTTCAATTTTGCCCTTTGTTTTTGGCATTTTCATTTCTAACTTGTTTTAGCTCCTTTTTGAGAACCTTCTTTTCTATAATGAAATTTAGGTTCCTAATTTATTAAAACGCCTTTGGAATCACTCAAATCAGAGCTAAAACCTTCCTGAACAAATCTATCAAAGTTCGAGTTTACCGACGTTGAAAAACGTCCACTAGAGGGGTTTTAACTATTCCAGGGCTTCCCATAGTTTTCAGAGCCTTTGAAAACCTCAGAGAACTCAAAAATTTCATTTAGAAAGCCCTCTTGTGTGAATTCTAAAATTTTCTCCAAATAACAAAAATGCCCTTACATTTCGTTAACTTTTTGTTACACTTCGTTTCTTCATTCTAGCTCTATTTTTCTCTCCTTCTGAGCTTGGGATTCTTATTTTTAGGAGTCTAGAATGCTTCTTAATTTTTTTAGGACCTTAACTAAGTCATTTTGGGGGACTTCCTTTTATATCTAATGAATTTCATTCGTTTATGGAGAAATCGTACGTTACATTGCGTACATTTTCTCTCGTTTTCAGAGAATCGGATATTACACCTCCAACTCTTGGTGTAATACCCGGTTATTTTAAAAGGCTTAAAATTAACTAATTATAAAATGAAGTCCCCTAGATGGAAAGAATTGTGACTAAACAAAATTAGAGTAATGATCTAGATATCAACAAATGAGAATGCAATGCCAAAACTGTCCGGAAACCAAAGCCAGAATAGCTGAATAAAATTTGGCAAAAAGGTAGTGTCATTTTTGTAAATTCGGCCAGCTTTTAAAAACATAAAGAGGGGATCTTTAAATTGGAAAAATGAGTTTCTCGAGGTTCTCAGAGGCCTTAAACATCATAGGAACTCCTAGAGTGGCCAAAACTCTTTCGGTTTGCATTTTAGAATATTAGTTGATCAAAATTTTAAACTATTCATTTAGGAAGGTTTAAATTCAATTTGGGTGAAACCAAAAGCATTTTATAAATTATAGGACCTAAATTTCATAATAGAAAAGATAGTTTTCGAAAAGGAATTGAAATAAGCCCAAATGGAAGAAACTAAGAAGAGGGACTAGATTGCAATTTTGAAAAGTTATGTAAATGAGCCCTTAGCCCTTTAAAACACGTCCCACCTCTGTCTCTTCTTCATAATCGACTATCTCTGGTCTAAAACAAATCCAAACTCTACTTAAGGAGGCACACAAGAAGGGAGGGCAAGAGAGAAAGAAAGTAAACTTGAAAAGCTAAAATTTGGTCACTTTTTCATGCTCCTTCCTTTACCAAACCTCTTCTCCTCTTTCTCCTTTCTTCTCCAATGGTTTTGATTATTTATTTGGAGATGTGTTATGGCTGGTTTAGTAGGAGAAAGTTAGAATTTGAAGGAGAAGCTAGAATCACTTGAAAGCTTCTTTAAAAAGTTTTGAAACAAGGTAAGAACCATGGCCTTTTGTTGCTTCCTCTTGCTTGTTCTTCTCATGGTAGGTTTAGTATAATGCCTTAATTTTCTAGCCTTTTTATTCCATTACAAGGCTAAACTTCCAACACTCACATGAAAATAATGCATATTCAATATTATTAAATTGTGTTATGTAAGGCCTCATTAATCCATTTTATGTTTCATGGACCCTGTGAGCTCATGCATGTCATTCCCCATCCATAACACATCCATACAAGTCATAAACATCATAAAACATCTCAAGAACCTTGGGTTTTAGACCATATTACATGAAATCAATATTTTGCTCTTGAGTTCATTGTTTTAGTTTTCTGATATGAATTTTGAAAATTCATAACTAATTCTAAAAACATTGAAATCATGCATATAATAGCTTTATGGAAAGCTCTGGATGTTAACTAATGGTAAAAATAATTTTAGACAAATTAAGTGGCATTTAATCTATGGAAAATAATTAAACAATACCATAGGTCAAGCTGCATTACTGCTACTGTGACAACCCTACCGTCCTATCATTGTAACTATGGTTAAATATATGATTAATCATTAATTATCAAGGTTTGGAGTTGTTACAATTCATCACATTGTGAAAATATGAAAAAATTTGAACCTTGATGTTAGGGTTATCACCATACCACTACAAACAAAACAAAATTTGCATAAAAGAAATCCTACTATCATAAGGGGTTTAAGATTCATCCGTCCATCAGTTTCAATACCCAATAACCTTTCACAAGTGTTCCTATATCATTTCTTACCATTACCATTGAAGAAATTGGAGTTTCTAAGCTCAAAGTAGGAGTTTAGGGACTTGCGCCGCGGCCAGCCTTCATGGCACCGTGACGGAAATGCCTGCTGGAACTACTTTTCTCAACCCCATGATTCTCGCCTCAACGCAATATATTTGCGCCTCGGCAAGTTTCCATTCTGTCAACTCCACCTCGGCGCAATATTTTTGTGCCTCAGCGCGTTTCTATTCTGTTAGCTCCGCCTCGACACAATATTTTTGCGCCTCGGTGTGTTTCCATTCTGTCAGCTTTTAGGCAATTTTTTTTCCACTTTGTGTCAAGCGCGTGATTTATCAGGCCGCGACGCTTCTCACCACTGTCACTCCCCAGGCCAATTTTCTTCTCTTGCGCCCCGGCAGGATTGGTTATGCCAAGGTGCCCTTCAGCTCTGTCTCTCATTTCGCCGCGGTGAAGCCCTCTTTGCCGTGGCGCGACTTCCTCCTGTAACTACATTACCTAAATTTCGACCCCTACACTCCAATTCTCATCTTAGGGACACTCTAGGACTACTCTCCCTCCATTTGTGAACCTCTAATGGTATTTATCTACTTGATTTACCTAGTTAATCTATCCTTATCCATCTCAAGATTTAAAGTATTATTTTCTACTTACCAAGCTACTACACATCAACAAAACCATAATTTAATGACAGCGAATGTATTCTAGTCACAAGGTGTATGGGGTCAATGCTTAATGTTCATATGAAATCGAATCACTTATCCATTATTAGCCAATTACAATCAAAATGTTCAATTCCATGATAATCAAATTACATATACAATCCCCATGCTTGGCAACTCATGATGCAATACAGCAATGATATAAAACTAGCAATTTAATTACAATACATTGTCAAAGCTCCCAAACCTATGTGCTACCAAACCATTTAGCAAACTCCTGTTAATTTTCTCCTTGCCACTAAGAGGTCCGGTCCCTGAAAATATTAGCCCATAACGGGGTGGGATATACAATCTCAGTAACAAAAGGGTAGATTCCATATATATGTACAAGTTATTCAATCCAATGCAATTTCATGCCATCAATACCAGAATCATCAATTCAATTTGCAAATGAACTAGTTGAACTACAAAGAACTACTGTCCCATACCAGCAGTCATACATAACATGTTAATGGCCAATAACACCGGGAGAGGTCCGTCCACGGCACCTACTCCATAATGAGCACAACCAGGGCTCAGTGCATCCGGGGTCTGATCACAACCCAGTGTTCGATCAAAGCACATGCACGGGTGGCAGCCGCACCACAGCTCCACCATAAACTCACAAGGTCCAACCACAATAACAATCCAAGTAGTCAACCAGTCATTTAACATTTCAAAATCATATATGTGCAAATAATATCATATCAACATGAACATATACATGGAAGTGGAAAATAAACCCCAGTTACCTCAATGAAGCCAATTACTCTTCCCCTAGCTACCATAATAATCCAAATGCACACCAAGCCTATAACAAGCATAATTATCATCATTTCTAATCACAATCAAATATCCAAAGAGTTGAACTACTAATGACAGACTAGAGGTCACTTACCTAATTACCAAGGGATTTAATTTCGGATTCCAACTTTCCCACACCAGAAATTGCCATAGTTCACTCCAATTTCTAGGTAATTTCACATGAAACTAAAGCCCATATCATAGGTCAACTATAAGGGTCTCAAACTAATAGAAAATGCATCAAAATGGGAAGGATATACTCACTTAACAACAGCCATAGCCTCACCTCCGAAAATCCACCATGGACTCACCAAAATTCGCATTTCAAATATCAAGCCCAGAAAATTGGGTTTTCCACCATTATCTCTTTGTAATTTCACACAATAATAGAACCCATTATGATAATACATCCTTAGGGGCATTTTCCAACAATGTGATACACAAAATGGAAGGGAAAAACTTACCTAATCCTCCCTCTAACCTCCAAGTTCGAAAATCTTACAAGAAATCACCCAACACCAAATTTCAAATTTGAGAAGGAGATGAAAATACTCAAACCCAGAAATTAATCGGACCAAAATGAAGAAGAGGATGAGAGGGTTAAGTTATATATAACTCACCTTGGCTAAATCATCCTTTAGGAGTCAAAAATAGAGCTCCCATATTGGTAGAACCCTAGCCTCCCTTAAACCTCCGAATTTTCTCCCTTGCCTCTTGTGTTTTTTGCTTAATGGGGAGGGAGGCTGTTGAACCCTTAGGGTTTTTAATGAAAAATGGGTTGACCCATCAACCCAAGGTCTAATTGGGCTTATTATTTCATGTGGGCTGGCACTAGATGAAATGGGCTGCAGAAAACTTAATTCTATAAGTGGGATGTGCTGACCCAATGGCCCAATTCCTTGTGGGTTCAGATTTTCATTCTTGTTGGGCCTTATTTCATAAGTTGGGCTGTAGAAATTTGATGGGTTAGGCCAAGTTCCAAGAGTCAATCTAACTTGGGTCTACATAATGTGTGTTGGGCTAACTATAGGGGCTCATGTAAATTGGGTCTTGGACCTCCATTCCACTAAATCAAATTGGGCTATTACTAGGTGATGTCTCTTGGCCCAAATCTCATGATAAGGAGTTGGGCTTGCACCTAAAATCATTGGGCCTCCATAAATCCTTACCCATGGCTTATTCAAATTAATTTTGGGCCCAAATTAAGCTTTAATCTAATTAAAATATTAAACCCATATCAATAACTTATTTCTCTGTAAATTTTCATTCATATAGCTTACCCAATTATTCCATAATAATTATTCTTAATTAGTCTAAATACATTATTAACACCTTAATTAATTTTTGGGGTGTTACAGCTACTATCCTTGGTTCTCCCTCTACAGAACTCTAAATAAGGTGATTTTAGTGGCTATGGAAAGCTTATGATGTATAATTTATGCTTGTAAAATTTCATAAGCATTGGACTTCATTTGACCCACTTGTGACATAGGAACATAAACTGACCATATGAACATTACATATACCATTTCTACATAATTTGGCCAACTATGAAAAATCATAATAGAGCTTCAAATTGAGTGCTCTTTGACTCTATGAAAAGCTCTAGATAATACCTACTTGTTAGCCAAATTTCATGGAAAAACTCATTCATTTGGTTAAACTTTGGTTCAATTCACCATTTGGTCAATTTTGAAGTCCAATTTGGTGTCTCAAGGCACCAAAAAGCTTTTCTCTCATCCCATAGCCACTTAAGCACATCCAAAAGCATATTTACAACATATAAATGCATGTAAAATGATCCAAATAAACATGGAGCTTATTCTTACCTTGCCACTTGCATTCATACATATGGACATAAAGGCAAAGGAGTGGCAAAAACTCACATTCTCATTCATTTGGCTTCCATATTAATACTTACATCATATATACATACATTTAGACATGTTCAATGGTTTACATTGTAAAGTTCTACATTGGGTAGGAAGACCCTAGGCTAGGTGTAACACCATAACTTTAACGCTCAACTCATGCAAATCCCATGCCTCATCTCATGTAAATTATGTGGGAAGCAACATAATGGCATAGGGAATCATAAATCAAAATGCCTTTCTCCATAAGTAAAAATTTTCTCTTAGAGTCCCATGGGTATATAGACTCATCCTTCTCATTCTCACATTTAAATACCTAAATACCACTCACAACAAGCTCAAGAGATGGTCCATACCTTGAGCAAAGGGAGCAAATACACAAAATACATTAGTGCTACCTCAGATCAATTTTCCAAATTCTATGCCTGAAATTTGAAAAATAATAACTAATTATAGTAAATCAAAATCAGGCACACTATACCATTCTAGAAAGCTACAGATATCTACTTTATGCTAAAAATAAATTCAGACCACAACAGCGGCTTCTAGACACTAGAAATTGATGGAAAAATACCAAAGGTCAATTGTCATCCCTAGTACTGATCTCCAACTTCAAAAATCCATATCTCCCTACATAAAGGTTTAATTGGGGTGATCTTAATGACCATGGAAAGCATATCATGTCTAGTTTATGCCTGTTAAATTTCATGAGCATTGGACATCATTTGGCCCATGAATGACATAACCCAAGTTTTTGACCATATGAATAATACCTATATCAGCTCAATAGAAAAATGGCAATTTTGGAAATTCATAATTAATTCCATAGAGTTCCAAATAATCTGGTCTTAGCTTCCCAAAAAGCTTTGGATACGATTTACATGTTTGCCAAATTTCATAAGCACATTCGTCCATTTGGTCAGATCTTGACATTAGGTTGTGAAATGATCATTTTTAAGCTTTATAAAGGGTCCAAATGATCCAAATTGAGCTCCAAGGCAACCATGACCACTTGAGCACGTGGTAATGCACCAAAATGACATTCTAAACTTGTCTCAAAGGTACACAAACCCAGATTTCTCAAACTCACTCATCCACCCTATAATACGCACAAGAATGCATATGTTTAGTCTTGTCATTCCATACCCAAACCATGCTATATCATACATTTGGGTAATTACATATGCTCATATGATTACATAACAAATCATCATCAGATTACATCATATGCCATGTGTATGGCTACAAGAGAGATTAAACTAGGCATTTTCATACACTTTGATGTCAATTTCCTTCTTCTAGGCTTGGTGGCTTCCATTACCTTGCTCAATTGCTCCACCTAGCATGTTAAGACATTAGAAAGGAGGGGATGAGATTCAAAGAATCCTAATAGTTCATCTCCCATTCAATCACACATAAAGTATGCAAGACAAGTCTTAAAAATGCATGCATGGTCATATTGACATAAAGGAGCATTCATAAAACATTCTTGGCATTTGAATACATTATGTTTAGCATACATAGGCTTGCCAAGTGAGTGGATTAGCCTCATCCATTCACTTGTGAATTTTGGACTTGCCTCACCCATTTCTTTAAGAGGTTTTTGACTCAACCTTACTCTTTGGGAGTCTACCTTACTCTTGGAAGACTTTCTACTTTGTCTCAACTAAGTTCTAGGGTTCTTGGCTCATCCTCACCATGGCTAGAGGGTTCTTGGCTTTTCCACATTCAAGCAAACCAAGACAAGCATATAAAACATCATTTACATACATAAAACATCATCATGGTACCATGGAATAAGAGCTCATGCTAAAGTACTTTTCATAGCTTAAAACATACTTACACACATTCAAAGATAATGTAAGTACACATTCATACATAAGAAAAGGTGGAGAGAGCTACCTTGCTTGCATTTGAACACTTTTTCCTTGAGCATTGAGTCCTCTCCTATGACCTCACACACCCATAAAGGTGAAGATCATTTCTCTTGGCTTAGACACATCATATGGAAGCTAATTATACTCTTGAATTACATTCTAAGGCCACACATTCACTAGAAAAGTTAGGTGACTCATAAGGCCCTTTTTATAGTTCTGTAATGCACTTAATGAAGCAACCTTAAGAAAACATCATCTTGGCTCCATTCTATCTATTCATTTATGATTCTTGACTTCATTTAAATCCCTTGGAGTCATCACACAATTAAATTAAGGAGCCTAGCTAGGTGTTGCTTCTTTAAGCCATAATATGAAACATACAAGGCCATCTCACTTTTTATGGTTTCTAAAATTTTTCCAAGGCTTTCTCTCATACTCTCCTATCATATATGACTCAAAAATAAGCTTAGAACAAATTAAAACTACCCCTAGGTGCCATTTCTACTCTAGGCCGAAGCATATCCTCTTCTTGGCATCCTTGAAGTTTCTTTGCTTCCTTTGATGGGAGAATCATGTAGGAAGCTCTCTTGGTGTCTTATGGACTTATATGACCACTTAAACATCATAAAATATGGCTAGGGTTCATGGTAGAGTTCAAGGTGCAATCAAAACCCCAAATTTCATAACTTGCATTCTAAAGCTCCCTTTTCAATTCTAGTTGTATATTCTTAATCCTTACACTCCATAACCTTTGGTTCCATCAAGAACACATAAAGAAAAACTCTCCTCCTCACTTTATCTCTCCAGACTGAAGCTTAAATGGCTTGGAAACACAAGATTTTATAAGTGTTTCAAGTGAACTCTTACCTTAAAACAGAGCTCTCTTCGTGTAGAATATTTTTCACTGATTGATTTCTTGAAAAGAGTTCCATTTTGGCTTGGGTTAGATCTAAATCTTCAAGTTTTCAAGAAAAGAAAACCACCATTAGAGAGCTCTTAGAGAGAGGAACAACTTTCTTAATTAGCGCGGGATGAAACGGGGTCGTTTACTTACCTAAACAGAAGCTTAAACTTTTTCTCTCTCTCCTCTTAATGTCATTCCATTGCTGCCATTTTTCTACAAATGGAAGCTTGGATAAGGTAATCAGGTGTAATCTTACTTAAGAAGCCTCTTTTATAATTTTTCAAAATGACCATTTTGCCCCTACGCGCTTGTTTACTCCGTTTAGGCTCATTTTAACTCCTTTTTGAGAACTGTCTTTCCCATTGTGACAACCCTACCTTGTTATCATTGTAATTATGGTTAAATACGAGATTATTAGTTAATGATCAAGGTTTGAGGTCATTATATTTTACCGCATTACGAAAATATGAGGGAATTTGAACCTTGATGTTAGGGTCATCACCATGCCACCTTAACAAAATAAAATGTGCATAAAAGAAATCTTATTACCATAAGAGACTCATGATTTAATCATCCATTAATTTCAACACTCAATAACCTCCCGGCTTGTACTCTTAAATCATTCCCCAAATTTCACAAATCTCGTCGCGGCGATAGCCGCGGCGAGTTAGACCTTCGCCGCGGCCAACCTATGTGGCGCCGCGGCGGAAATGCTTCCTGGAACTTCTACTCGACTCCCAGAATACTCGCCTCGGTGTAATATATTCGCGCCGCGGCGAGTTTTGCCTCTGTCCAACACAATTTTAATTTTCCGAATCGCGCCGTGGCTGGAAACACTGCGCCGCGGCAGGTTTTGGTTCTGTTACCCCCCCTGGGTGAATTTTCGCTTCGCGCCGCGGCTAGGTTTGTTGAGCCGCGGCGCCTTTCGGCTCTGTCTCCCCTTTGGCCGCGGCGAAGCCTTCTTGGCCGCGGCGGGATTCCCTTCTGTGACCATATTACCCGAATTTCTCCCTCTACACTCCAATTCTCACCTTAGCAACACTCTAGGTCCACCTACCCTTGTTTCAAGTGATCCTAATGGTGTTATTCTACCCTATTTACCCATCAATCCATCCATTACCATTGTGAAACTCAAATGTCACTTCCTACTTGTTCCACTAACTCATACCAACAAATTCATAAATAAATGGCAGCAAGATCACATACATTATCAGCAATTTACATCCCATGCAAATTTTATAAATATTCCATTCAATATTAGCTTACCTCTAAGACATCATATGTCTACAATTCCCATAAGGTGATCCATATCACAATTTCAGCAGAATTACATACATATATATATATTGCTATAAGTTCATACATTGATATCCCACTATGATGTGCTCTAAATCCTTAACGGTTACATTTCAATCAAGCAAAATATAAACGCCTACACTTGGCAATATGATTACATGATGATGCTATGTAAACTAATAACAAAAATGGCATCTATCCTACTCTACTCAGACCAAGTGTAGCTCCCCACACCCGGCCTCAGCTCATG